>OZ008347.1:7461008-7948859 GCA_963931975.1 Cataclysta lemnata
AGGTTAAGATTGATGTGCCTTCAAGATATATTTTTGATAGAATATTTTTTTAGATAACCGTGTGGTGACGGCAGAGCAGAATACAATTGTCCAAAGGTAAATACACTGATGAGTAATGGGCAATAGCGATCCTCTTTTTCCAAGTAGCGTAATACTGTGATTTACGTGCCATACCGATGGCAATGTAATGGGACCTTACAATTGGTAAAACGTGGGACGTGGGTGTTATTTCACCTTTCCCTATCTTTGAAGGGATAAATAGGCGTGATTTATAAACTAAAAAAGAGAAATAAATTTGAATATCCTGAGTTGCTGCTGACTGTACATCCTAATGGTGTAGATATATAGCTAGAAGGTCTGGAATTTGAGCGTCACCCACGCTTAAAGTTTAAACCTTTGAAGTCAACAGGACTACGCAAACGAAATGTTATTTAACAAACAGGAATTTTACGCAAATATCGGATTATGATACAAACACAGGACAAACTCAGTGGTTAATATTATATTTTTTTTATTACATTTAAAATACATACAAAATCATATTTCTAAACATTAAATTTTTACAAAATAAAACATTATAATTATTATTATAGTGCCACATTTGCTTTGTGGTAGACACTGGTGTTATTTAAAAATTTTAAAGATACATAAATCACGCCACGTGAACTAACACCCACATTTCGTAAATGATGTTTCTTCCTGTGTGGTATGGGGCGACCCTTTGTCATCACGATCAGCCTAGGGCACGTAATTCGCAGTATATTGCTATTAGGTAAAAATGAACGCTGTCACTCAATTAAGTCAATTTGTACGACAATCAGGAGAGAAAGGGGGGTGGTGACGGTGGTGACAATTGTATTTTCCTCTGAAATGATCTCACGGCAATATTACATAAATATTGGAATAATTATTACATAATATAGTGGGATAGAAAAGTTTTAGCAACAAGAGTGCGCAGATTTTTTACAGCCTGTATATATTATAAATTCAATAACTCATATTATTATATCAGATACTGTAACACCGTGGTGGCTATGACGCAACATAACATACCATTCAGTTTGCGAGTCAAACAGGCGACGTACGTAGAAACTTGTAACCCATGGGGATTAAGTGGGTAACTAAAATAAATTAGGTACCAAAACGCACGGGACCACCCATCCATTATTTGAAAAATAAAGACTGAATAAACCTATTTCCCTTTTTCCTTTGCCGGAATACCGCGTTACTCATACAGGCCGATCCCTTGTCAAATAGAAACTTTGCCCATGTCTTATCGAATCAATTACTTTAATGGGCAAGAAACCGTTTTATATATCTGGATACTGTTGGGGGACCCTAATATGGCAAAGTCAAATAGAAGGTATTTTTAAATTGGTAGTAACTAATTGAATACTAACTTAATTATGTGTCTCATATTTTATATTAAAATAATCTTTAAACTACAAAGAGGTGCCATTTGTAAGGATCCAGTGTGTCCAAGCCCTTAACTATAGTATTAATAAAGTTAAAAAAAGGCGACATAGATTGTCTATATAACAATATTTCTATTTTCTTAAAAAAATGTTTATTTACTTACTTTTATAGCAACAGGAACGGTAAATATACTGTAGGCGAAAGTGAGTTTTAATTCGACGAACCATCAAAATCCAAAGTCGACTTTCAATCGTGATTGTTACGCGTAATGTGCTGTGGACGTACGTAAGTCAGCTTTGCTGCAATTTAATTAAAAGTGGCCTCATCTAAGTGGTTTATTTTGTGGTGAGTGGCGCTTGTTGCCGTTTGTAATCACGTAATTATATTTTTCTCTTTTTTGAGGGTAAACAATACGGGTGGTGCAACGTACCGGTTTTGTTGCACGGCAAACAACGCCCTTTGTGTGCGGTGAGAGAAAAGTAGTGAAAATATAAAAATACAGAATGTAATTTCATATTTTCACTACCTGGTGTGACGCGCTCACGGCCTTGCGTCGGGGATTCGCTGAGCAAACTTCCGAACTTTTTATTATACATGTGATGTGTACAAGCGAAAAATTTCGTTGCAACAGATTACGCAAGTAATAATGTGTAATAAAGCTTTTGAATGAAATTTAAATGCTGCTCTTTCAATCAAGTTTTGTTTGTTAAATTTTTATTTAATAAAGGATGTATTAACTTTGTTTTACATATATGGGCAGTTTTATTTAGTGTTAATATCCTTTTACATGACTCGCCACCTATTACATGGGACTTGACATATTTGGCGAAACGTGGGTGCTAGTTCACCTCTGGCTACCCCTTCGAGGATATAGGCGTGATTTATGTATGTATGTAATATCATTTTATCTACAGTATCAACTATAATTAAAAAAAAGTTCTCGTGATCAATTAAAATATAATACCTTTTGTTAATTTTTAATGGGTATGATTTAAGCTATCATCAATTTAAATAGTTTTGTGTTGCCTAAATAATAGGGTTTGTCCCCAAAATAGTAGATCTGTCACCAGATTGTAGTTACCAAACAATATAAAATCAATTCCACAATAAATCACATAAAATCATCGTGATATAGGGTCTAGTACCCAATAAATGTTTTTGTATGTATTATAATAGGTTTGTCCTAATAAGTATATAACCAAACAAATTTATTTAGATCGCCTATAAATCAATATTATGTCACACCACCAGACATAAAGTTTAAAATAATTTAGGTTTGTCGTCATCATCGTCCCAACCAAAAGAGAGCTACTTACCCGTCAATACAGAAACGCTACTAAAATTTTGAGCATTGCTTATAAAGTAAAGTGGACAATATCTGTCAGAATTTGTATGGTAAAACATCAATTTTGACAATACTTAAATTTTAAGTAGGACTCAAAAATTGAGTAGCGTTACTGTATACGGTGGATCTATTATTATAAGAACGAAGTTAATATTAATGTTATGCTCTAATATTTTATTGGTAACCCATCTCTTATTTTGGACATATATTAACATTAATTTGATAATTCATACCTGGTAACACTTTTATCTGATAACAAAAATATTTCTTGGTGACCTATTTATTTAGTGACACAATTTGATGACAAATATAAATTATGGTGACAAAAAATATAGTTCCCATTTTTAATGTAGACAGATTATTATTCGATTTTCATTTGAACATTATAAAAAAATGAATTTGAAAAATGATGGAAAAATATAAAAAGGACATAATATTATATATTGAAAGGATTGTTTGAGAAGATTGTAGAAACATGATTTTTGCAAGCGGTGCTTTGAAAATATGAAGTTCTGAGGTGGAAACGAGCACGGACAAAATGTTCCGTCTCCCATGGGCTTCGCCGGATGCACGCACATTCGCGTTGAACTTTGGACCAGAGATTCGCGAATATAACTCACTTACAGAATAATCTCATTATCCCAAAAGATCCAGCACCGTTGTTACAATTGCGCGAAATATATTTCTATAGACGAGCTCCCAAACTTATGCAGTTCAGAAAAATAATTTGGACATACTCGTATATGTCCAAAGTTTGAGTTCTTATATCTCTAGTCTTTGCGGCTGGTTTGGTTTTTATATCTTTGTGTGGTATACACAAATGAGGGTTGGTATGGCTGCTGGATAAAAAAGCTAAGCCAAGACCATAAGCAGCATGGATTAGAATGTTGTCATCCCAATCACTCTTTCCGTTCATCGGTCTCTCGACATGGTCCTTTCCGACTCTTTCTATTCATTTATTCGACACTAGCACCTTTACGGTATGATAGATGATATAAATCACAGATAAACTGAGCTCGAAGAGAAGAGTGGTATATTATAGTTATATATAAATAATTATTATTTATATTAAAATTTGTCCGTTATCTATAAATATTTTAACCAACTAAAATTGCACTATATTTCATTCAGTTAGTGCAATGCGTTCTAAAACTTATTCAGAAAAAGATGTCAGAAAAATTTATATACATTACATAATGTTGAAATAAGGATTACGTAATAATAATTCAGTATTACCTATTTTGGCACTGGTATTGAACAGATGACCTTATTTTATTAAATCAGCTTCGGAAGTAAAGTCATCAAATAAAAACATGTTTAGTCGTCTGTGACGAAACGTTTCATACAAAATGTACGAAACGGAACATTTAGCAGTCACGACTCGACTATAAAACAAAATGCCAGCGAAAAGACCCTCGTTATTTCTAAAATGCTGTTTTGTGATTTTATTTTAATGTTATTAGTGAAAGGAATAATTGTGTAAATTTAATAAATTGTTGAAATATTGTTACAATCTTAACAAACCGGAAGTATTTTTCATAGTGACTTATATTTAAATTACCTTTGTAAATATGATGATGAAATGAGATGATAGTTATACTATTTGGCAAGTAAATGCCTCTAAAATCAGTTGTAAAGCGTAGGTTTATCGTCATTATTGTATTTAATTATAAAGTTAATAGGCCTTCTATGGTTGGAAGATTATTGGAAGAACTGGGGGCCTACCGCCTAACTCGATTGCTAAAGCAAAAGCTTATAGTTTATGACGTCATGCTGTCATTTCGGACCAAATGTACCTAAACTATTAGCGATAGCTTTGAACGAATGATTTTGTATGATTTTGGCACAAAATTCGTGCCGCTTAAAAATTCAGGATGGCTGCTATAGCCGTAAACAGTGCATTGCAATATAGGTATCATCAACAATCGAGTTAGGCGGTAGGCCCCCTGAATACTGAATTAAATATTATTAAATGTTCAAGAAAGCAGCGATTTGCTGTGCTATCTGCACAGCAAATCGCATATTAGATGCACTTTTTAATTTTTTTCGTTAGTTAGTTTAGGTTAATCTGGTGATTAATTAAATACGGCTCAAAATATATTTGGTCATACCGTGCGTTACCGACATGGTTAACGCAATCGCAGTCAAATCGCATTAGCCACATTTAATCATTATATTTAAGAAACTATATACACATACATACATAAATCACGTCTATAATTAACACTCACTTTTCGCCAATTAAGTCCCCTTTAATAGGTGGCGAGCCTATTGCCATATATCGGGCACATAAATCGCAGTAAATTGCTAGGTGGTATGAGAGGAATGTTATCCATTACTCACTCTTAGTCGCCTTGTACGACACCCACGGGAGAGATAGTGGTGGTGACAAGTGTATTCTGCTCTGCCGTCCCCACACGGCTAAGAAACCAGATACAGTAAAATACGCAAGGAAACTCAAAAGCTTGGAAACTAGTAAGTTGCGGAATATATAGAAGGTAACTTCTTTGTGGATCAGAAGGGAATTATTAACAAGGCGGAGGTTAATAAGAACGCTAGAGGCGCGCCCGGCTGTCCCATTTCAAAACCTAGTAAGGAACATTTTTTTGCAGAATTGGTTTTATTACATAGTGTTGCAAACATGGTAAACAATACAAAAACACCAGCGATAAAAATCTTAGATATAAACAGAGATAATAAAGCATCAATACCTAGTAAGTGCACCATTCAACACCCTCCGCAACTATTTAAAAACCTAGCAAAGAACTTTTAACATTTAAAAAACCTAGTGACTTACTAGGTTTTTCAAATAATAGGGGTTAAAGTATGAAATTGCCGATGTTCCCTCATTATTTAGTAGTATTGAATTAATTCCTGTAAAACAATAGTTATGTCCAATATTATTTTTTTATTTGAAACTTATTTCAAGGACTTATCTTTATGTATAAAATTTTATCTCATTATAATTTCTTTCACTACCAATAAATCGTCAAAAACAGCTCGTCCTAAGTACAACTTAAATCCCCGGACACGGACACCAGTCGGACTCCGTTATAAAAAAAAATCTCTAGGTATCCTATAGCTTATTGTTGTCTAAATATACCCACAAAATTATGTAAAATTTGTATTTGTGGTTCCTTAAAAAATCGCAAATATGTTTGTATGGAAAATGTATTTTCGCTAAATTTCTTCATAAAACGGTAATTTGATCCTTAAACCCCTAATACTAGGTCTGAGAATTGTGGTTATGTGGTTTGTGCTGTTTTCAAAGACTGAGTAATGATTGGCTATTTTACATTTTTTTATGCTAGACAGGGAAGCTCTTGCCCCTCATCTCACCTGATGGTAAGTGACATTGTCGGAACACAATAATGATGTTAACATTATTATTATGGCGACAGATTTTGATAAGATGGTAGTAGCTAGCCAGGCTGACTTTAAAGAAGTCCTACCACCAACCAAACCGAGCACAAATTTGTATCCCCCTGGGGATCGAACCCGGGACCTCTGGATCTTCATTCCGGTGGGCGAACCACTAGACCTCGGAGGTTTATACGCTCTCCCGAAAAATTTGCTTTTGGTTCCTTGCTAGGTTTTGGAATTGGGCAGCCGCGCCTTCGGAGGCGCGCGCGCGGCCCTGTGCGGCCGTTACTTCACGCGCGGCCGCCGCCGGTAACGAGCGGCCGCATAAAACAAAATGCCAGCAGACGGCCCCTCTAAATTCGCTTAAATGCCAAATAAACTGCGAATTGCTTCGCTGTTTACGCAAAGGACTCCGAATTTATTCCTGTTACAACGATGACAATTGTGGTCACCAGTTTTTGGCTTGTTAGCGTTTGAAGCGGTCCACGTACTTTGATAGTCGACACTGAGTAGGGGTGGCGTTCTAGTTTTAATGGATAGACAAAAGTATAACCTCGAAGCAGAAACTTGGGTGACATTTGATACAAATAAATCAAATGTAAATATCAAGACCAGTAATTGCAAAGTTAATTTGAACAACGGTTTAAAATGGTATCGAACGTGCGAAACTTATTGGAGACGAGTTCAGTGAATGGCTTTACAAATATTGCTTAATATCAGAAATGAATGAGAGTGATAGACTAGAGCAATAGTTTACATAATAACCCCGCAGAGAGCGAAAAAATTGCGTAGAATGTTCTCATTTTATATAGGTATCGTCAAAGTAGAGTCCGGAGTGTGTCAGCCGAATCGAGGTGGGTAAGTCACCAATAACAGAATACCCAAAAAGATTGGTGTTGGCTGAAAAACCTAACCCAAAACCTTGAGCAGAATTATTTGGAATATTCTCGTTTCAATCACTCTCTTCGTACATCTGTCTCTAGACATAATCCTCGCCATAACTTTTCTATACCTTAATTCATCACTAGCACCTTTCTAGTGAAATGGATGATATAAAACCAAATGGAGTAGATGACTTGATGACGTCTGACTGATATAAATTTAAGAGAAAAATATTGTTCCGATCCCCATTTAAATTGGGAATAGGATAGAATAATATGATGACAATAATAAAAATGTTTTCACTTCTCATGCTCTGAAAGTGCTCATTTGTGCAGGATATAGGCTGCACAAAATCGAATTTTGTGCTCTAGAGCATTAACGTATCTACTCATAAATGTGTCTATATTAAGGCAAAGAAAATGAGCCATGCAGCCAAACACAATGAGAAATTCAGAGATAGAATTTGTTATATTTAAATATTTACTTAAATTTATTTGCCTAATGTGTTTTTTAAGATATAAAAGATATTAAAATTTTAATTCAAGTAGGTACGGTAGGTTATTAAATAAATTTACGAAAATTATTATTTCAAAATTAATTTAATACTTGGCTGTATAGGTCTGCAGCCCAAACCTAATATCACTGGGAAAAACTTTTCCTTCGGTATCCAAAACTGTACTAATTTTAGTTTGAATTTTAAGAAATGTTATGATAAACTACTGTTTTATTTCCTCGCAATCGAAGTGAAAAGCAGAGTTTCTATCTCGTCCACAAAACCATTTTTATCCTCGACATTACTATCAGCCCTCGCCTTCGGCTCGGGCTGCTAAAAGTCTCGGACAAAAATGATTCGTTTTGTGCACTTGATGGAAAATCTACTATTTATCTAAGCAGCTTCAACTTCGATTAAAAAAATAATAAAGTAGTAAATTGATTACAAAACATTTACAATTTCATAATGACATAGACAACAGCGTTATGTTATCTGTTCCACGAGCCCTCAGTTTAAAAGATTTTCCACTTGTAAACTTCGAAAGTTAGGAATGATAAAACTTTGTTTCTTTATACCTACGGACTTTATAGCAGTTTTGAGTGTGTTACGTCATGCAATCTGAAAATGGATATCAAGAAGTTATGCTTTATACTATAATCTTTATTTTTTAAGATTTTTGTATCTGAGAAAAATTTATCATCATCATCATCACCAGTCCTTTAATATCCCCACTGCTGGGGCACGGGCCATCCCAATGGATGGAAGAATATAGGGAGATTGGGTCATAGCCCACTACGCCGGTCCAGTCCGGGTTGGTGGGTATTAACTACCGCAGATGCAGCCGGGACCAACGCCTTAACGTGCCTTCCGAAGCACGGCGGAAATCGAGATAATAAATGTTTGGTCTCCATCCAATGGTCGGCCTTAGCTACCATTGCTTAGAATAACATTAAGGAAACCATTTGCTCCACCAGTAAACTATTGTATATGTATCAAGTTATATTATGTGTTTATGTGCAATAAAGAGTATTAAACACCAATATTAAAGGCTGATAGTGAAATCAAAAGGGTGATGATAGCGATGAGTAATTGGCAGTAGCATTCCTCTTATACCTACTTCTTAGCAACATGCCCTATAATAGACAGCAAAAGGGTCGCCGCCCTCTATTACATGGGACCTAACATAATTGGCAAAACGTGGGTATTAATTCACATCTGCCTACTCCTTGGGGATAAATAGGCGTGATTTATGTATGTATATTGTATATATATATATATATATATAAAGCCAAAACCTTATTTCGTAAATTGGTAGCAGTTTCAACAGCGCAATATCTTCAGTAGAATCTACTTTAAAAGAAAACAGTTAACCGTTCCAGCAGCGATTAAAAAAGTTTCGTTAATAAATTCGGAATGGAGAATTAGCATTTGGTTGGAAGTTTCACAAAACACTGTCGGTGGTGGCGGTGTAAATAGGACTAGTTACCACGAAATGTAAGCTGTAAAGCAACGGCATGTTAGATGGAGACAAATGGAATGGATTTTATGCTTGTTCACGCTCCAGTGGAACAGATGGGAAAGGGATTACATAGTGCAAAGTCTGGAAGGTCGCCCATTTATAGAAAACAATTGGCACTTGTCACTTTTAACAAAATATAAACAGAGTATTATATTGGACAGAAGCAAGAAGATCATAATAATGACTTTTTCTCAAAAACAGAAAACTTAGGCCCGTATTACAGAACGTGACTCAAGTATCGTTTGAACTCGAATCACTCAAAACTAGTTTTAAGTTTTTTTTTTTTTTTTTTTTTTTTGAATGGACCTAGGCTGTTGGCCGAGAGGCCTTTACAGCATCTACCGGGTTTTTTGGGGAAGGCGAAGACCTTGACCTAAAGCCAAACGTGTCCTCAAGCCTTGCAGTCGAGCACTCCCTGTGAGGGTGCCTTCACAGCAGGCGTCCCCCGTGTGGGGACGACATCTCCCGAGGGAGGTATACTGCCGCGGAGAGCCTCGCAGGGCGCCCGAGTCGGAGCTTGGATCGGCAGGCCTGAGGGTGCCTCTAAAGGCGCGGACCTCGGCTCAGGCGTGCCGTGTAGTGGGGGGAGAGTTTTAAGTCTAGATCAGTACTTAATAGGGTCGATTCTGACAATGGTTCTCTAAACCAAAGATTAATTTGACAACAGTGTTTCTCTTTCATTCCCAATACAGAATAAAGAGGAGAGACTGATATTAAATTTAGTTTTAAGTTTAGATAATCATGTCAAAATTGGCCCTAATTTCTCAGCTTATTACAAGTCGCGTTTTAAGAGCGAATCAGCTGAAACTACGACTCAAGTATAGATTTGAACTCCGATCAAATTTGTCTATGGACAAGTAGGTTTTCATTTACACTTTTCAAATTACTGTTAATCAATTCCATTTCAAGCAGTCATATTTTATGTTATTGATATTGTATGAAGAAAGTGAGAGCAATATTTATAGTAAAATCGATTCAACATGTTTTGTATAAATGTAAAAATCTAAAAAATAGTAGTTATTTTCATTTTATTTAAGGCAAACATATGTAAAACTTATACTGTCGTGATCGTCGATTCTTTTTGCTCTGCGTAGAACGGTTCTTATTTACATTGACGTTGATGCAGTGATGCTGTCATGTCATTGATGTCATTCATTGTGAAAAAATCATTAAATCATTAATTATTAAACAAATTAAAAAAGCGATATCAGAGAAAATGAGACTTGTATCTGGTTTAACTGAGTACCTGTCACAATCACAACACAAATCACAATCAGAAATTAATAAATAGGGTATAATCCGTCAAAACAGAAAACAACAAAGCGATATGTCAAACTTCATAATCTCGCATTACAACTTTATTTGGGAGTATATTAATAATCTGTTCTCAAGTATGGTGTCGACCATACTTACGTAAACAAAGATCAAATTTATACTTGAGCGTAGATTTTGACGTAAATGTCCTTCTGTAATAAGCAATTACTCAGCTGAGTTATGATCAATCGAGTCTCGTTCTAAAATGAAATAAAATTGAATCTCGTATTAAGACTAGTTTTAACTAGATTCATTTCTGAGTACAGTTCTGTAATACGGGCCTTAGTCGGCACTGTGTGATAGTCTGAAAGGTGAACAACCATACAAGTTGACTCGGCTTTTTGGTATGTTTTTGTTTGTGGCACGACATGTAAGCAATGTTTTATTTACCTTTTTAATCTGAAGAACTCGAACGTCGATAACATTAAAAACCCAACAGAAATATACAGACTGAATTATTTACGATAAAAAACAAACTTTGTGCTTCAAATATTTGCAATTTATGAATGATTCATATGACTTTTTTATTTAAATCATCATTAATAATGATATTCTATAGATAAAAGGGATTGATATAATTCAATTTAGTAATTTTGGAAATTTAAATTGTAAATACTCTTTAAAAGATTTTTTACCTCCCGATTAAATTAAATTGCTTAAAAAAATGCTTTTTGATAGTGAAATAAGATGCAATAAACAGTAAAAGAAAAACACATTAGCAGTTTTCTGGCCCTAGCCAAGTGACTTTTCTATTCGAACGCATAGAAAACAAATGTACGAAACTGACTTATTACAACGGAGAAAACGCAACGTCAGTTTCATACTTTTCTATTCTATGCGTTGGAATAGAAAAGCCACTTGGCTAGGCCCCGGCCTTAACACCTTCAAACAAATGAAGGTCGATGCTGTCCGATAAATAGTCTCAATGAATCATAGCACGGATCTCAGGAATTGTAATCCGCGTCGACGAACCGACGTGGGTACTCATTATATAACATATTCATCGCATACGAAAGCTCTAGAGTAGCTGTCGTAAGGGTGCATAAATCACAGACGTCATAGTTTAATAACGCTTGACAGATTTGAGAGCGCAGCATATCCTGGCAATATGTCACGCTTCCGAGGACCTATATGGAGCGCTCGCGTCGAGCTATGACGGTTTCATTTGATATTTCTGTTATTTAATATTACATTGGCAAAGCGTCAAAGACATTTATCAAAGAATTCTAATGCTCCTTGGATGTCAAAAGAGTAGTTCATCCAGTGTTGGCTGGATAATATCGAATAAATGAAATTGATTTTCATGGATATTTTATTTCCTTGACATCAGCTGCTATTTGTACCGTTTTTATGTTTTAAACATCGTGATGATTCAACCAGTCTTTAATGACCCAGCTGGTAGGGCACAGACAATCCAAAATAAACAATGTTTGCTAAGCCCAGTCGTTGGGTGGATGACTATTGAGAGATATTTTATATCCAATTCCTCCGTGCTTTAGTTTTATAATAAGAGATAGACAAGAGCAAGGACATCAATTCCGGCTGAATTAGGGGCTACTCTTTAAATTAATTGGAATCGGTTTTCTGTTGCCATCTCTCTCAAACGTTGCTATCATACCTAATGAGTGAGAGTGACTGGTAGACTAAGACGATTGCAATCGGCTTGCAGAGTTAGGTCGCTGGTCGTAGTGGGTTTCGGTCCATTCTCCATATACTACAGCAGCCCCGAAGTATCTCCAGGAATTGAAGGGCTGTTAATGAGTTCACATGGTAGGTATCTAACCTGACTTACGATACTTTTTTTAAAATATTGCGTAATTATAATATTCAAATGGTGATAATACATATTATGTTCAAGTACTAAGCGAGCTTGATGGATGCGACAAGATATCCACGCTGTTATTTTATTTTTCTTGAGACTTGAATATTATAAAAGGAAGCAGAATGTAAAATTTTTGCTTTGCTTTGCAACAAAGTTGTATCAGACACAAACTGTCTCGATTTGCAACAGTTTTCTCACAAAAGAATACCGTAGAGCTCTGATAATTTTTTGACTAGTTTTCTTGCATCTTTTGAAAGGTATGAAATAAAATCATCGTAAACTGCAATGCTCGAATCGTATTACAAGTAAGTAGAAAAGATTACCAGGTAGTGATCTCGTCCTATTTTATTGAAAAAATAATCGCCGAAATATCATAGATATATCATATTATATCGATATATTATAGGCCAGCCCCGACTCATCCCATGGGTGTCGTAAAATTCGACTAAGGGAGTTTGCCCGGTGTAGACCAATTAGCACCTTGAGGCACCCGAATGGTGGAGGGCAAACCACCAACAACAACATACCCAAAGAGAGTTGGTGTCAGGCAGGCGACCGGCTGTAAAACCTAAGCCAAATCTTTTTTCTTTCCAAACGGTGTGATGGATGATATGAATCAAAAGGGAGTGGATGGCTTGATGACGTCTGACCGATATGAATGGAAGAGGAAACATACTGCGCCGACCCCAGATAGACTGGGAACAGGGCAGGGAGAAGATCATAATTATACATCAATAATTGATTGATCTCAATCATATATTTTTAACACGTTGGTACGGGATATTTCTGCCTAAATAATAGAGTGGGTACCTAATCTGATTTATGTATGTATGTATGTATTCGTAATCTAGATATCTTCTAGATGCTGTTATCATAAAAAAAGAGTTTCGCAACGAACGTGCTGTGGAAATAACTGATGTATTTATTCGGTTGGATTTTTGTAGACGATACGTATTCACTGTTACCTAGAGAACTGTGCAGTCGCTGTACCAAAATAAACAAGCAATCTACAAGTTTCAATGGAGAATACAATGTATTCATGTCGTAAATGAAAATTAGGGCACAACTGCCCATTACCATACTACTAAATATTTGGCGAGCCTAAAGAGTAATCACTCATTAATAAGCTTCATTAATAACCGAGTTGGATAAGATAGGTAATGTAGAGGCACATGATAACTCAAACTGGTTATAATGAATGAAAGTCAGACTTCATGAAAAGTCTAATAATAAGAACTCGGAAATGCTTCGAGTGGAAAAGAATCGTAATCGATAAGCAAAAAATGCGCTTAGACTTAAACATAGTGAAACGAAACTCCGAGACGATTAGCACAAAGAAAGGAGGAATTCTACGAAAAAAATCCGTGTCGTACCTAACTCATTTCCACGTTTAGCACCTAATTGATATTTTTGGCATTGAAATTAGTAAACGTTTTCATTACGTGCCTACCTAAAATGAAATCAATCTTATGTAAGTCTGTCTGTCTTCACATATTTATGTCTTCATCGTCTTTCTGTTCTGTCCCCAGTCTATTTGGAGTATGCTTCATCTTCCATTCATATCTGTTAGAAGTCACAAATATGGCTTATGAATTTTGAAAATTCTTACTTAGATCTCTGAGTTCATACAATATTGGGGTCACGTACATAATTGCAATGCCAGCTTAATTATTCATAATTATTATTTTTGATAAAATATATAATATAAAATATTTATTTTATGTTTGGACAAGGATAGTACAAAATTAATATTAATGATAATAATTATAATTTACTTTCATTGTGGTATTTTTGTAATACGTGGTGGTTTATGGCCCATTTTCCCTATATTCTTCCGTCCATAGGGAAGGCCTGTGTCCTGTGTGTGTATGAATTAAAGGAGACATTGAAAGCATACTAATTTTTTGGAAGTAATGTGTATTTTATAATCTAAAGTATTTATAAGCATGTTAGAATGAAGTAAGGTAGGTGCTATGTGAACATATTTTACGCTGTCTAAGTAACAATAGCATGCACGCCCAATATTCCCTTCTACGTGGTATAACAACGACAGGTTGTACCCCACAATGCTGCTGTTTTCCTTCAACCGAATTTTAACCTTAACTTAGGCGAAGTAAAACAGAAACTCAATTCAGAAGACCAGTGCACAAACTGTGGTAGACTCGTATGCTGTCGACTGTACACGCCTCATAGAAAAATATACTAGTATAGGTGTTTCGTCCACAGGGGAGATTTTCAAATGCTTTGCACTGAGAAAATTGCCCTTTCGGTTCGTTCGCCACGAAATTCGAATTGTTTCGAGGCGGAGACGCGCGCCGTGTTTTGGTCAGTTACCTCTATTTGTTTGACCACTGAATGAATATAAACGCCATGCTGTTATATATGAAAGCTTATAATTAGCTTTTCGTAGATCACTAGCCTATATCCCCGAAGAGTTAGGGAGAGGTGAATTACACCCACTTTTCGCCAATTAAGTTAGGTAGGTGGCGAGCCACATATACATCATTTTTATTATTGCCTGCTGTTTTTATATTCAAATCAATGTCACTCTATTTTGATGTCACATCTTGTACAAAATTTAAAATATATACACAAGACATATATACATCAAGCGTTTTGTCACGGCTTTTTAGGTCTTTTATTTTACCATTAATATTTGGCTTGTTCGTAATAGGAGAGATGAGGGTGACAATTGTGAAATAAAAAATAAAATATTATAATACCATAATATAAGTATGATAAAAATGTATTTATACAATGATTTTGGTGGTTAGAAAAAGAATTTCGAAAAATTATGGTCTTGATGCGAGAATCGAACTTGCGTCCGTTGCTATCCGGGCATCCGTAGCCCGTCCGTTCGGCCAACCAAGACATTATTTTTATTATTTTTCTAACCACCAAAATCTTTGTACTAATTTTTCTAACATAATGTTTCTTTAAACACAAGGTTCTTTCTAATTTTTCTAATATAATGTTGAAATCAAAATCGAATAGTATGATAAAACTGCTTCCTAAAACACATCTGTGCTTGAAAACACATCAGTACCTGTAGGACGTGTTCAGACAATCGATGTTCTTATATGCCAAGCCCATCTATTGACTTAACTTCACCATATGTAAAGGGGATGATAGAATAATGTAAGAACACTGCTAGAATACACACTGAGCCAAGTGTAAAGAACGAAATTTTCTAAAAACGCATTTTTTGTTTAAACTTATAAGGGGTATTATTAATAATATTGAACATATACAGGCATTTATAAATCACGCCTATTCATCCCCGAAAGGGTAGGCAGAGGCGATTAACACCCACGTTTCGCCATTTATCATAGGTCTCATGTAAAATTATAATATCAGGATTCGCAAATAGTCCAAAGACATAAAAACTCCCACGATAACCTTCTCATGAAGAAAACAATGTATCGATTTTCTCGGTTATAATTAAATCATTACAAAGGAATGAGTACGACACAATAGTCTTTAAGTTATTGTTACTAGTCTCCTTTCTAAGGCTTCGGATTCTTACACGTTGAGACGTGAATATCGGTCACACGGTCGTAAATTAGAAAACCCAGCATAACTCGTAGGCTATCTTACAATGAATGTTCTGTAATGATGTCGAGATGCTAGACTATAGTGTTTGTCACTGTGAAATATTATAGATTATAATCTTACCTTATATTAAGTTCTAACATCTGCTGAATGATTAAAATTTTAAATAATAAGACACAAGTCGAGTAATTATAATTACTGATAATAAGTTATTATCAGTATTTGAAATTACAGGTATAAATATGTTTTTATTAATAACATACCATACCACAATGACAAACAATGCGCTTACATATTTTTTTTATTTATAAGTATTATAATTTTAGTAATCCAGGTAAGATTTATTATTAGGCAATACAAAATATAATTTACAATATTGCTAATATAAATATAGTGCCGTGTGGTGGCGGCAGAGTAGAATACAATTGTCACCACCCCAAATCTCTCCCGTGGGTGTCGTCCAAGGCGACTAAGGGTAAATTAGTGATGAGGAATGGGCAGCAGCATCCCTCTTATACCACCTAGCAATGTACCTACTGCGACTTTTGTGCCCGATAAATGGCAATAGGCTCGCCACCTATTACATGGGACCTAACATAATTGGCGAAACGCGGGTGCTTGTTCACCTCTGCCTACCCCTTCGAGGATATAGGCGTGATTTATGTATGTATGTGTAATGTAAATATTTTTATATTTCGATTGCAATTAACAGAAGTTTGTACAAGTAATCACATTAATTTCGGTTGGTAAAGTTTGAGCGGATATTGCAGCATTAGTGGATGCAGAACACGCGTTCGGCGCAACTCTCGATGATTCCTGAACAGGAACTAAATTATTAATCTTACAATTTAATTAATTGATATGCCGTATGATGTTATAAATTAGAAAATTTTATTAGTTCGTACATAATGTTATGGCAATAATGTTTTGCTAAATAATTAAATAGTTGAATTTGATATACTTGCCGTGTGGTGACGGCAGAGCAGAATACAATTCTCACCACCCCAAATCTCTCCCGTGGATGTCGTACAAGGCGACTAAGGATAAATCAATTATGAGGAATGGGCAGCAGCGTTCCTCTTATACCACCTAGCAATAGCAATGTTCTGCGACTTTTGTGCCCGATAAATGGCAATAGGCTCGCCACCTATTACATGGGACCTACCATAATTGGCGAAACGTGGGTGCTAGTTCACCTCTGCCTACCCCTTCGGGGATATAGGCGTGATTTTTGTATGTATGAATTTGATATATTTTTTAACAATGCTTCTTAACAATGATTAAAGCCATATAAGGAAGCAAGCCCAAAAATAGTGCTAGTATTTTGTTATAATTATTTATAAAAAATCAAGAGATAAGATCTCTTTGTGGAGTAACTGTAGAAAAAATATTTAGAACTTCCCGACAAATATATTTTGTGTAATCAATGACTAGGAGATAATTAATGTAAGCCGATATGATATAAAAGGCCATTTCCTATGAACAGGAACAACAGGGTAAAAAGGACTAAGTAGCTCGTGCTAATATATGGTCACCCATCTTTATTATTGGCATCTGCATGCGTACTCATTGATATCATCTAGAACAACACGTTGGGCGCCATCACTTAAAATAAAAAGTGATTGTTGCAGATTTTTAAATTAAAATGCAAACTTTCCCATTGGCTGAGCTAATTTTTAAAGTTAGCTCGCGTGTCATGTTCGCTGCAAGTATATAAAACAGAAATAAATCTAACGCTGTTTTGTAAGTGATGCAAATATAATGGAATCCAACACAACACTGGAAGTCGTGGAAAAATGCAACGTCTGATACATTTGCAAATTGAGCAACCCATCCAACTGGTTGTAACTTCCTCTATGGAGCGTAAGGTTAGCAAAAATGCTGTTTATTTCGTTAGTCACTAGTCGCATAAAGGTAAGGCAGCCGTGAAGTGTGTAGGTATAAATATTAATGGTACCTTAAGGCCGTCTAGGGTGGCCTAGGGGAGTTGCAAGGAAATACCCCGCTGTTCGCGGAACTCAATTCAATGGCGCCGACTAGCCGGACATTATTATTACTGGGAAACAAAATAAATTATAAGTGGATTTTTAGAATTCAATGACTCCTCGGAATGGACACAATTTACTGAAAAATGAGGGATTAAGTTTATTTATCAATCTAAAGTCGTTTGGAAATTCTCAAAAGTTTTTTAAAGTACGGCTTAATCGAGGGTTAAATTTGCAAGTAGCAAGTTTTTTTTTGTGTTTGCGTAATATTAATTATACAAAACGTAGATGTATAAAATCAGTACTATTTTTGGTTATGTTTTAAAGGACATACGTACATAAATCACGCCTATATCCCTGAAGGGGTAGGCAGAGGTGAACTAGCACCTTCTAAGTCTGGTTTCGACCTCGCTTTTTGTAAGCCCTGTACAAAAATGACTCAATAACTAACTGATGGCTTTGTATAGTGCTGTCTCAATTTTAAATTTCACCTTTCGTCAAAAGTGTATCACTGCTATATTTTTATTGATGAGAACAATCATGGCCTCGAATCCGTGCAACATTATTGCTGTTCATGTTTTACTGCGCGAAGTATCGGCAGTTGTGCCCACGTTGTTTGTCTGGTTTGATTTTTGGGGTGGGCGAGGCACCAACATGCTGGGACGACGATAAGGATGACGTTTAATGATATTGAAAGTCATTCGTCATCCTCATAATATTGATTTACATTCGTGCCTCATGTATCATGAAGCCTACGTGAATATAACGAACAATTAACAATTAACGCCTATATCCCCGAAGCGGAAGCAGAGGTGAATTAACACCCCCTTTTAACACACTTAATTAATGATTGATTAAATATTTATTCCATTGTCTATAATACACCGTCTTATATTTAAAGACAAACTGTTGGTTATGATTTTCGTCTGTGTAAAATCTATAAAATAGATTATTATTTTCTCCACTATGATTCAATGTTGGGCGGCACTTGGTCCAACGTCCATACAAAAATGGTCAATCTTTTTTAACGGTGATTAAAGCAATATGCAAAAATTAGTGCCATGGATAATTGCATTTATTATTATGAATCAAGTCTTTCTAGGAACGCCAAACATATTGGCCAGCTATAGCGATTAAATAAACTATTCTTACAAATTGCATTCATGAATTAGTCCATAGCTGTTTAATAGACGTGTGGTGACGGCAGAGTCGAATACAATTGTCACCACCCCAAATCTCTCCCATGGGTGTGTCGTACAAGGCGACTAAGGATAAATCAATGATGAGGAATGGGCAGCAGCGTTCCTCTAATACCACCTAGCAATAGCAATGTACTGCGACTTTTGTGCCCGATGTATGGCAATGGGCTCGCCACCTATTACATGGGACCTAACATAATTGGCGAAACGTGGGTGCTAGTTCACCTTTGCCTACCCCTTCGGGGATATAGGCGTGATTTATGTAGGTATGTATGTATGTATGTATGTTTAATAGACATGCTATTTGTTGAAGATTGACCGAAAAATCGATGACCGTTGCATTACATTTGCATGGCTTCCAATTTTGTGGTCACGGGTGTATTATGGTTTATGTGTGCAACAATAATAAAAATCGATTTGTTTCAAAGTATCCGGTGTCAAGAAATCCTTCTCGGATTACAAGTCATATTACACGCTTACATTCCTGCTAACTATAACACCTACGGCAACGTGTAAATAAGGGAAGCCTTTTAACGCTACGCATGCAATAATTTGGTGTTTAATATTCAGCAAGTTCATCAGTCCTTGCCGTTAGTTGGGGTCTCGTTAGAAGTCCGAAACTGCGCTTTATTATTCAGGTGTTGTCTAAGTTAGAATTCAGTTTGATTTGTTTGACTAAACTAACCTGAACGAAACTTTTACAAGGTATCACAAATTTATGTTTTTTCAAAGAATCGGCTAAGCTTTCATCATGCACTGCTTTTGACATTTCTAGCATCCCGTTATCATCTGATTTTGATTTGGCGGCAAGCCAATAAAGACGTCATTATTACGGCAATACCATGAAAGAAAATGTCAGAGTCAGAAGGTGGCAGGGGTTGTTTTATGAATTGTACGCGTGCTTTATATGTGAGAGGGAAGGAGATAGTGAAAAGGGGTGGCGCCTTCAAGGGCCGATGCATGCCGCTTGCACTAGTTGTCTGCGAACAGTCGGCAAAGGCGGCCGTGTTCAGCTCAGTGCCGGCGCCGCGAATAAAACTTTTCTCGGGGTCTCGTATCAGTACTTACTATTGTATTTGAATACGATTCTGAATAATTTATAATGAGTGATTAGGCATATATAAGCGACATGTCATCACCAAATGATTTTAAATAAAAAGAGATACATTTTGTTTTATAACAACAAATAATCGTGGAACTTTTTATGATGGCGCCCAATGCGTTGTTTTAGTTTTTGTACAATCACAACAACATTAACTGTCTATGAACTTTTGTTGTAAAATTTCGAGATGTATTACAAATCTCAAATAAGTTTGCTTGGCAGCGGAAGAATAGTTTTAGCACTTTTTGTGTTGGATTGGCTGTTGGCTGGTTCTACAGATGCTACGGCTCGTAAGTATTTTTTATGTATGAGTGTAATTTGTAAAAGTTGGTTAAGGTTATTTTTATTTTTTACATATTAAACTCCCAAATACTTATTACTTACTTACTTGGAGATTAATTTTGTTATAAAATTAAAGGTTATTTTGTTTAATATTACTCGTATGCGTTTCAAATCAAATAATATCAACGTAACCTTAATTTTCCCTCCCTACAGCAATTTAAATAACTATCAGAAATAGGCAAACAAACATTTGATACATGCCGACATACTTCAAAACTATGTCGTTCAGATTTAGATTAATGTTTTCGATGTTTTGTGCCATTTAATATCCATTAAAGTCTAACATGTGAATACAAAATGAAGTTAAATTTATACGAGAAGCTGGAATACAAAACACATTTAGGATTTATTTACTTATTTTTTTACTTAATGAGTAGATGTAATCAACACCCTTCAAGTAAACGGAAACAAGCTTTTCTGTGGGTAACGCGAACGAGACGAGAGGTACCATTTACTCTTTGAGATACAAATGCTTACTCGTTTCTCAGACCACTACTTAGTTACCAATCCTCCAATATTTACCTGCTCCAAATTACAGTCTAGCGTATTTTACCAAATGAGCTTAGTTCTACTATGTGCAAAAAAATTTTGGGTCTCGCTCTTTCGTATTTTCCAGTTTTTGTGATGTTATTTGTTTTCGCTTGCTTAGGTAAGGTAAACGCACTAATGCTCGACACATTAAGGAAAACACTATCTTTAAATGAATAGAAATAATATTTATCAAAAAGAAAAAAAACACAGTTTTTTATGTAAGAATACAGTGATTCTTAGAAAATAATATTTTGTTATAAAACCTCCAATTATCATTATATTTTAATTATTATAATTATTTTTTTAAATATTGTCCTAAGTACTAATAGATAACATCACCAAAAAATAAAATCACCAAATGTAGACAGTCAATTGCACCATGCTTGACTTGATAATGATTATGACAGAAATTAAACATATTAGTAACAATACTTTTTTCTAATATTGTAATAATAATAAATTACACGATTTACTCTCTTCCCCATTTATTATTCTTCTAATTCAGTCTTCTATCAGCAGAATTACTCTAGGTACAGGTAGTTAATGCTGGTATATCTCGTCTCCATTTTTTAATAGCTGCTTCCGTATCAGATTCGGAATAATATAGGTATTCTTGAATAGCTGGTTCCATGTCAGATTCGGAACAACTGTACTTTTATTGGCAGCATGATTTTCAGTCTGAAACAATAAACTACTTGTTATAAAATTAAAGGTTAAACCTTATAGTTGATATAATGTATGTACCCTAATAATACAGTGTTGTCTACCTTTAGTTACAGTGATCTAAAGTTATTCATATTTCTACAGTCATCTTATAATTAAGAATAGTGATCAACATCATATTAAATTAAACTTAAACATTCAAAATCTTGGAGCACCAATTAAAAAGGCATGTCATCTTTTAGATTTTTAATTATTTTTGGAACTTTTGGAATTTTTGAAACGTAAGGTAAAACAAGAATAAAACGTTTATCATTCTTCTAGAACTAACAATGATACCTTCACAAACAAATAAAAAAGTAATTATTTAATAAATATTGATTCAAAACTTCCCTTCAATAATTTCTGCTTCCTTCACCTACACAGTAAGAAATCGCGAAATTAATGTTTACTTAGTTACTTGGTTCACAAGAACTGACATAATTTTGGCATTTCGTTCCCAATTGTTGTAAGCTTTTGAGATCTATTCATAAATGGATGTGGAAGTCCTACGATATTCACATTAGATATATATTACTTAAATTATTCTTAAAAAAAAAGGTTTTTTTTGGTAAGTGTTATCCCGGGCACTGTCGGGCATTAGCATTAGTAGTAGGCGTTAGTAGTACATAATATAAATTATATATTTGTTAAATTTGTGTCCCAATATCTATTATAAATGGAATAATCTGAGTATTTTATGTCATACTTTTAAAACGGGTCGAAAGACGGAAAGTAATATTTTATAATCTAGTTAGATTAATTACAAGTTTGTAAAATAATGTCTAATAGGAAGATTGGGCCATAACCACCACGGTTGATGGGTATTAACGACTGCAGATGCAGCCGGGACCACCAGCTTAACGTGCCTTCCGAAGCACGGAGGAATCTCTCCCTATTCTTCCATCCATAGGGAAGGCCCGTGCCCCAGCAGTGGGGACATCAAAGGGCTGGTAACGATGAATGATGATGATGAAAATAATGTCTTGTGGGTTTCGCATGAATAAGTACCTAACATACATAAAGGAATTTTAAATTTCGGAATCCCCTGTTTATTTTTTATGACTGAATTCCAGTCCTCTTTTTCAATATTTACTTCGATCTCAGTCTAAACCGCCCAAGTTGCTACGTCGCATTTGGATATTAGCGTCAAAAGCGCTCCGTGAATTTCCTAATTGCCGATATCCGGTCTTCTACATATCTCACATTACACTAACATACACTTTGGCACATAATTGGCCATTGCTTATTATCTTTATTATCATGTAACTTTAACAATAACTTATAGACATCCTACACCTTAACTTGTATAATGTGTTGTACTTATAGAACCACAACTAAATTCAGCGTTATGCTGAAACTCACTCGATCTTAGTTACTGCGACTAATGTAAATTAAAACATGTATGTGTTCAAATTGCAAAAAAAGTTTCCACGTCATAACTTCGAAGTCGATTTACGGGCGGTTCCCTATATTCTATCTTCAGTTCAAAGTAAGCTTACAAAAGTTTAGTTGCCTGGTATTTTTTGTTATATATAAATAACAGAAGTTGCAAAGGAAACAAATATGTAGTACGTCTATCTTCAACTGTGTATAAAATATGGGGACCTGCCGTTAATTACATAAGTTAATCGATGACGGTGATATACTAGTAAATACCAGTTGCCAAAATTTGCCGTGTGGTGAAACCAGAGATTGTCATTGCGTAAATAAAATAAGCGACAGCTGATATATTATGAGTGACCAAAAATGTAGTATTTCGTGTTCCTCCGCGCATCGAAGGGCGTTGGGCCTTTGGGCCCAACTGTATCTAGAGTCATTAATACTGATCAATCCGCCACAAGCAGCATGGGTGGTTATGGCCCATTCTGTATATTCCATTCATAGATAAAGCATGTGCCCCAGCTATAGGCACATAAATATGCAGTTATTATATTAGTGAACTGATTATAAAAGTTAACAATAAAATATACTGCCGACCATCCGTTATATACTACAAAATTCTTTAAAAGACTAGGGCTGAAGAGACCCTATATGGTGTGCGGTAAACAAAACAGGGGTTGTTATTTATATAAATTGCTTGATTCATGATGCACACGTCGTTCCGAGTACGATAAACAAATCTTACAATTTTCTACATTCTGCAGTATTATTTTATAACCAAATTGCATCTTTATGTCTAAAGTTCTTTGTGAAGTTAAAGAATTCGATCTCTTGAATGTGTATATATCATACTTTGACAAAGATGAAAATACAAGTTAAAGCACAGTATTAATAAAAATTTAAGTCATCAGCAAGTGAGCAACTTCCATAGCAAATGTGCTTTTGCGTATTAATTACATACGAAATTCAAACTTAAACATTTGAACATTTGAATTTGAAATTAAATAAAAATTGTATCTTTCTGCTTGAGTGAACTGAAAACAAATGATTGAAAATAACACAGTTACATTATGTTACTATTACACAATAATATTCTATACAAAATAGTATAAATTAAAATTTGGGTTATTATTTATTTAGTAATTTGCAAGAAATTAGAGGACATTATGTAAAGGAGAGACCATTACATAAATGTTAGAAAAAATATTGTTACAATAGCCCATTCCTCTAAATTCTTTTATTCATAGGGAAGCCCTGTGCCCCAGCATTTTACATTAAAGGACTAGTGATGATGATTATCTGAACACGGGTACAGGGGCAACGGGAATAGACAACTTATATTCTGTTTACAAGATTCCTCCCCCATTTTTCATTTCCATACATAACTCGTTGGGTTAAATACCGCAGCCGTGCTTTTCTATGACACACGCTGTTCTGTTCATAAACCATTTACCTTAAAATCACTTAACACGCCCTGTAGGAACAACATCCGAATATCAGTTCAGTTACAGTTTTTGACGTGCAGTCAATTAGTGGTGGGGCGAGGCCAGTAATTTGTCAGTGACAACGACGGAACTTCAACACGGCCAGTTTTAACTATGATACTGCAACTTTCGTAATAATAAATCGAAGAATTCCCGTTTTCAAAACGCCTTAATTGATTTATAGTACAGAATCTTCGGCGTCTATCTGATTAAGTCACCGAGAGGATAGTTAAAGATGGTGCTAATTCTTGTTGCAATCAATTTCAACTTCTAGCATTTTATATAGCATAGGTTATGATTGACCATAAATTCCGATAAATCGTATTACCACTGCTGTCCTGCTACCATCTTGTAGATCATGAGAATGTCTTTGGTTTGGTGTTATTCGGCTCATCTATATGCTATTAGTAAAATGTTAAATTAGATTCTTTCTTTTTATTAACAATGGTATAATTATCAGGTACAATACCTATGTAATGAATATTGAATAAATAAGTAAAAACATTATAAATAATAATATTTATCTTATAACAAAGTGTCGGGCTTATGCAAAAACATACATACCTGAGGACATTATCAGGATGATAATGATATAACTATTTATTTATAATTGTAATATCAGTGGAATTTCTAATATAATAACAATAAATCAAATTATTAAGATAATGATCGTGAAATAAGGCGTCAATATATTGTTCTATGTTTTACGTTTAATAACAAGTACTTAAATTAAGTTAATTGAAAAGAATCGGATTGATATTGATATAAAGTTTTAACTCGCACTTGATTAAAAATGTCCATGTAGATTAACCGAATATGTAAACATTTTATTCGATACGATTAAATGATAATAATTTAAATCAAGTAATCGTTAGTAGTAGTAATAGTAATAGTTTTATCGAGTAAAAACATCCTTAAATTTCCTTTCCTTTGTAAAAGTGTCCCTTTTTTCAATTAAACCTATATTTTTCTAAAAATGTTACGTAATTAATAAAATTGCATGCTGTAATGGTTCAGGACACACGTTCAAAACCTGTTTTGGAGTTATAGCAACGTGTATACTTACCGTAATGCTTGGTAAGTGCCCGGACCGAATCCTTCTAGATGTTAACATAAAGCACTAAAGCGAGAATATTAGTCCTAATTTCTGTACAAAGGAGAGTAACTGAAGGTAAAATTTTGAATGTTTCTGTTTTATAGGCACCTAGGTATTCTTTTTATGATAAAACCTTTTTTTGCAATTGTCGCCTCTTAAAAGGTTTTAGTAAAAAGGGAATACTGTGATTATTTAATATTAGCCTGATATAAAGTACATCGTTGTACTTAATCATATTATGCAAAGCGATGTATATTTTATACATACTTCTATAGAAGTTTTTTACAATGTAAATCTTTAGCTTTTATTTGATTATTTTTCAAGACATCATGCACATAGAGTCCTACAAAAAAAGAATTTCATTGAATATTCTAATATCAAAATAATTTGAGTGGTTTTTAATAAAATTCAAGTCACTAATTATGAAGAGTTTTCTTTTAGGTCTAATATTATACTACAACAAACTATAATATTCATTATGTTAAGATTAATACTATTCATATATAGAAATAAATATCGCCGTATAGAGGTTATAGGCCGCACCATTAGTTTTAGAGAGTTAACGTAGATTAAATAAAATAACATTAATCGTTTTTTGAAGGTATGATCACAATTCATTTTATAATGAAGTCTCATATTTTTGTGTAGTTTAGATGTTCTAACTTGCATACATTACGTTATGTATGTATGTGGAATTAGTCCTAGATACTGAAAATTTGGAAATAAGCCAAGGAGAAAAGTCGGCACTTATGAAGCTAAATGTTGGAAGTTTTTAGCTCTAACATGTGTTTGTACATACTAATAATAGGTTGGGGAAAAAGTTTCTTCGCATTTTTTAAGAAAATACAAAACATTTTTTAATATAGTTTATTTACATTTAAATAAAGTATGTAGGTACCATTTTGTTCGATAACTTTTTGCCATCTTGTAGGCAGGGACATGATCCCATTGCTATAGAAATTTTGGGACTTCTGGTCAAAATACCGCCACAAGTGGTTTTGGCAGTCCTCTCGTGATGTTAACCTGACACTGCCTAAAGAATTCTGAAGAGACCGAAACAGGTGGAAATCTGAAGGTGCAAGGTCAGGACTATACGGCGGATGCATTAACACCTCCCAGCCAAACTCTCTTAATTTTTGCTGAGTGGCTAAAGATGTGCGAGGTCTAGCGTTATCATGATGAAAAACCACACCCCTTCTGTTGATTAATTCCGGCCGCTTTCTCTCAACTTCTTGCTTTAATCTCATCAGTTGTTCGCAGTAGAGTTCAGAATCAATGGTCCTGCCTGGTGGTAACAGCTCATAATGAATAATGCCCTTCCAATCCCACCACACACACAGCATCACCTTGTTGCGAGTTAACCCGGGTTTCGCCACAGTCTGTGAAGCCTGACCGGCCTTTGACCACGACCTTTTTCGCACGTTCTTGTCGTACGTGATCCACTTTTCATCACCAGTTATCAGCTTCTTCAAAAATGGTTCGGTTTCATTACGTCCTAATAAAGAATCACAAATGAGTACACGGTTCATTAGGTTTCTTTCAGTGAGCTCGTGAGGTACCCAAATGTCGAGCTTTTTTGTGTACCCAGTTTTTTTCAAATGCGCCAGAACTGTTTTGTGGTCAATTCCCAGTTCTTCAGCTACGTCGTAACTACTGACATGCCGATCTTGCTCCACTTTTTCAAAAATGGCATCCATTTTATCTGTAATAGGGCGACCAGAGCGACGTGCATCTTTGACATCAAAATTTCCGGATTGAAAACGCTTAAACCAAATTTGTGCTACTCTCACAGACACTGCACTAGGTCCATAAACATCGCAAATTTTTTTCGCGGCTTGCGTTGCATTTTTACCTTTTTTGTAGTAAAATTTTAAAATGTATCGTATTTCTTCATTAGATTCACTCATCTTGGCGGTACGAAAAACAAATTAAAATCACACATTTTCCTAATTTGAATTAGGAATTATGTTCTTTAAAATTTAAACTTTCAATGATACCAAAACCAGCCAGATACAAATAGTATAGCCAAAGAGATTTTATTACAAGTTTATACATACTATAATGCGAAAAGACTTTTTCCCCAACCAATATTTTTCATCATAGCTTAATGAGCGTACTGTAACTGTACTATAATTTTATATATATAAAAAAAGGTGAAATTTTTGTAATTAGCATAATTTTTAATTAGCTTATTATTGTTATTTCTTTTTCCTTTATAAAACAGCAGGTAAAACGTATTGAATGTTAATTAAATTACACAGCAGTTACAATAGTAAAGAAACTTTAACTAAAATTACATTAGAAAAACAGATTTAGTAGTAAATTACAATAATACCTTAATCAAAATCTGTACAAGAATTTCCTTAACACAGGAACTTGTTAAAATTCAGAGTATTGCTTACATAACGCTACGTAGTAAATAATATGGTTATTTTCAAGCTGTCAGTTTGACCTGGATGTATTCGTATAGTAAGTTTCGTGAGTCGCGTGCCACTGAACTAATTTAATAAAAACACGGTATGTTAAAGGGTATTTTGGCATTAACGCCCTGCCTCGACCGGCTGCCGTCCTAAGGTTAAGTATGTTAGCGACTTACCTTATTAAATAAGAAATATTATTAGGGACGCTTGGTTTTTTCATGAAATTATATTGCAAAATTGCATATTATTAAACATAATTGTCTATTACAGTACCTCAGTCCTAAATTTTATTTAATTTAATTTCTAGGAGGCTTATTTAGTATATAAAAATATCGTGTCACGGTGTATCTTTAAAAACTCCTCCGAAACGGCTTTATCAGTTGTTACGAAACTTTTTGTGACATATTTCATAGAATGCGTACTGCAAGACATGGATGGAATTGGCTCGGGATCGCTCGAGATGGCTGCGGGGGAGTCCTTTGCCCAGCAGTGGGATCTTATAGGTTAATAAAGAAAAAATCCTAAATATAAAAAAAAGCCTTAGGCTAGGTGATAAGGAAAGAAAAATGTTTGCAGAATCAGCTAGTAACTTCATAAAGCTATGGCTATTTCAATTAATAATATGTGGACTATCTCTACTATCTACTTTATTGTTAAGAACATTGTGTCTGTTGTGACTGAATTAAAGATGTATGAATGATTTTATTACAATTTCATTTATTTGAATATAAGTTTATTAATAGGGGATTCCTAATATTAGGATTGTAATGGGAAAATCTTTTGGGCTTATAGAAAAATACAACAGTACAACGTAACAAATATTGTGCATTTATACCGGTACCACTGAGTGCACTCACTCATATGTATATGTATATTAACTGCCGCACTCAGAGACGATAATTAACGTTAATGAGTACTTAAGTAAGTATGTACTATGTTACGTACTCATAAATAATCATTACAGTTATTTGCCGTCGCAATATGTCATACAAATGCCTAGTAAAGGACTACGAACTGCGACTAAAGGCTACCAACGGCACACAAACAATCAAACTAACTAGTCAAAGGTACAACAATTTAGAAGTCAATTTTCAAGCGAATGAAACTAAGCATCAATAACGTATAAAGCCAATAGGCATAAGTTGTTAAGTACGAAATATTGTTGGGTCAATTTTTTTTATCAGTACTATTATAATTGATGTAATTGGATTTAGTCGCAATATTCTTAGCTACCGTTAATAAATCGCACAAAATTGATTCGTCCGGCTCGACTAGTGAAAGTACAAAATAGGGATTAGTAGCACCTTCAAAAGTTGGGGTGTCAAATGAACGAAGCAACCAATTTCGCGGTGTGCAGGCGGCACGCTAGAGGGGAGCGATCGTATGGACTAGTTTGTATTGTGAGTTCGTCCGATCGATGAATGGATGGGGAATTTTACGTGTTAACCTTGTCCACCACGGAAATCTCTGTCGTTAACGAGATTCTTTGTATTTTTAACTAGCGAACATTATGGATTTTATTATCACCTTTAACGCCTCCTGAGTGAATAGAGCTTGAAACCAGTATTTTACATTTGGCCCCACCAGGAATCGAACCTGATACCTCTCGGCCAATAGCCAGCGATCTGGCCTTTCGACTAAGCTGATCGTCGACATATAACATACACAAAAATACATAACGTGTGTACATGTTTGAATTCTAGTACACTTACCGAAAATTTTGTTTTCTTTTCACAATTACAGGACAAGCAAGCTAGTGCCATTGAGCTTCTCGTGTGTGAAGTGTTAACATAATGTTAAAAAAACTTATGAAGCGTTTGCGGGCCGCCAAATGTTCAGATGGTTTCAACAAAAATCGTGCCCAAAACACTTCAACATACAAACGCTTCAACATTAAAAAACCGGCGCTGATAATGTAATCTGATACAATAACACGCCAACTCTGTTATGTTATGAGATTTCGCTCGCTCTGCGATATAAATTAGAAATTAGTTAATTTTGTTTTTTTTTAATTGTTTACACACAGTTGTTCTATAATCATTGTATCAAATGTTTGAAAATAATAGTACAAAGTAAAAGAGGTGGGAAACATCAAAAATATTTTTCTGACTTATTTTTCAGTAACAATGTTTCTGAATATTCTTACATTTTTTTCGCCTATTTTCTATTTTGCCAATATTCTCGAAGTTCGGACCACAGAAGGTACAAAAGTATGAAATCCAACAGTGCAGTCATCCAAAGTGCAATAAATCAAAGTGCTATGCAATCATCCATCCATATTGAATTTTTTTAAATAAAATTACCGTTTTTTACTGAAAATCTAAATTGTTTATTTTTTAGTTTATAACAAATTTGTTTAATCAAACGAGTTACCATTATTATCTATACATTGGTGCTATCTAATAGGAAGGTTATTTATGCCTTTGCGATTGAACTCTGAGGATCTAGACTGCACAAACTGTGTGAAAGCATTTTGTACTGCCTCCTGGGAAGAAAACTTCTTGTCACGTAGATAATTGTCCAAATCACGAAAAAAATGGTAGTCCGTTGGAGCAAGGTCTGTAGAATACGGAGGATGACGAATGGTTTCTAACTGCAGTTCCTGATGGGTCAAAACGGTTTCTCGTGCTGTATGAGGTCTCGCGTTGTCATGGAGCAATAATGGTGAAGATCGATTCATGATTCGGGGCTGTTTGACTGCTAGTTTGGCCAACATTGTTCGGAGTTCGGCACAATAGACATCTGCCGTTATTGGTTGACCAGATCGGAGAAAACTATAGTGAATAACACCATGCTAAGACCACCAATCAGTTACCATTACCTTTTCATTGGTAAGTTTTGCTTTAGGACATTGTTGTGACGTTTGACCTGGGGGAGCCATTGCATTTTTCTTTTACGGTTATCATAAAGAATCCACTTTTCATCACATGTCACAATTCAATCTAATATTCTTTCATTTCAGTACCGATTCAACAAGGCAACACAGTTACAACACGCGTTTCTTTCTCCAGATCAGTCAAATCATGAGGCATACATTTTTCGTATTTTTTTATTTTATTGATTTGACGCAAATGAGTCAATATTGTGGGTAAGGAACCGTTAAACCATGCCGCTAACTCCTGGGTAGTTTGACTACGATCAGCTTCCACCTTCTCTCTTAATTCACCTGTGTGGGCGGTCTTCCTCGTGGCTCGTTCTTCAAGTCGAAGTTTCCATCACGAAAGCGTTTAAACCAAAATTGCACGGTGCGTTCATTAGCAGACCCCTCACCAAACGCAACATTAATATTGCGGGCTGTTTCTGCGGCGTTACTTCCGCGTCGGAACTCGTATTCAAAAAGCACTCGAATTTTCACAGTATCCATCTTTCTTGTCTAAGTTGAATAACAAAAACAATTGTAAGTCGATATTCAAATGTTTCACATTTTTAAAAATAAGAACATCATAGAAACCATGTTAAAAGTTTTATTCGAAAACCTCAAACCATGATGATTCTATGTCATTTAAAAAAAATCATTACGATAAAACGGCAAATTCATACTTTAATCCCTATTACATACATAAATCACGCCTATATCCTCGAAGGGGTAGGCAGAGGTGAACTAGCACCCACGTTTCGCCAATTATGTTAGGTCCATTGCCATTTATCGGGCACAAAAGTCGCAGTAAATTGCTAGGTGGTTTAAGAGGAACGCTGCTGCCCATTCCTCATCACTGATTATCCTTAGTCGCCTTGAACAACACCCACAGAAAAGATTTGGGGTGGTGAAAATTGTATTCTACTCTGCGGTCACCACACGGCTATAAGTTGTAATTAAAGTTATATGATCTACAGTAATTATTTTAATACCCCATAATACATAATAATAACTGCTTCCTTGTGGATGAAAAAATATGTAAACAAAATAATTACCAAATTTATCATATATTTGGTAATTGTTTTTACATACTACATATACGCTTTTGTGTATATAAATTATTATTATAATTTAATTTATATTTTAATTTATATGAAAGAAAATATAGTACTTATAAAATATACCTATTTTTGGCATTCATAAATCTTGATTAGTTTGTACTTTGTAATCGTAACTGTAAGTTGCGTAGTCGAATTCCTCCAGCTTGCTCACTTAATAATCTAACTTTTGTATTACGTATTCATAATTGGACTTTTTATGCCAGAGAATTACGTAAAGGAAGAGTGAAGAACTACAAATGCTGAAGTAAACTTCGCCGACTAAATGGCGTGTCTGTTCATTTTGTCATACCTACGCTTCACGGAAAACCTAACTGATTCCAGTGAAATGGGGTTTTCACTGTCATAAAACTTTAGAGCTTGAATAAGCTGAGGTGTATTTTATGTCAAACGTGACATGAAAGTAGATCCTATGTTTGTCATCGAATAAAATAAATACATTTATTTTAAGAGCTAACACGTTTTTGTTAGACGTTAAATTCAAATAGTGCACTCGATTGAGCGTTGACATAAAAATCAGGAAAATGGAAGACTTGGCCTCGCAGTTATAGTGGGGTGTTTGTGTTGAAATAAAATTGGTTAAGCTTTGTGACTATGACTTGTATGAACGTGAGTTATCTCAGATCTCTTCTCAAAATTGTACCGCTACTATAAGTAGGATCGGCACAACTTATATTCCTCTTTCACTCTCCTCTATCAGACGTGAGCTTAGCATGAGCTCTCCTCTTCATAATCATTCTCACAATACATCCATCGCTTCTTAGGTTTCCTCTCATTTTAGGTCCATCTACATCCATACTTATCATACCTCTAGTTACGTAACATTCATCCCTCTCATCCCATGCCTGAACGTTAATCTGTTGCTCCTCATTTTTTCGATCATCGGCGCTACTTTGAAACTCCCTTTGACGTGCTTATTTATAATACTATGTTTTCTAGCCACCCCACACATCCATCATAACATTCTCATTTCCGCTGCATGCTGCTTTCTTTCATTCTTTCATCCCTCGCTTTTGTTGCCCAACACTCTGATATATACAACGGAATACAATTAATCCCTATAGTTGGAAGAATATAGGACAAATGGGCCTGAACAGGACTGTAGATGCTTAATATGCTTTCCGAAGTACGGAGGAACTCGAGATAACATGGCCACCCATCGATTGACCGACCTTAGCGAACATTGCTTAGTTTACGCAACCGCAGGCCGGCGCCATCGAGATCCTCAATATCCGTATTCTCTTCTCTATAACAACCGTCCTTCATAATTTTATACCTTTAATGCTGTAAAAGTAAAATAGAAAAAAGCGTCCCTCCTTTCACAAAGCAATTAAGAAATATTTCGGCCATGGAAAGTAAACCTAGTTATGTACTAAAATTGAAACTATGCGATAATTGGGACCATGTGGCGTGTGGTCTCTCACGCTATCCCGAGAAATTCCACGTCACATTACGATTGGTGGGGCTGTGATAAATTTGTGTTTAATGCGAAGGTTGCGGGTTCAGTTCTCGTCAAATTATATTGACGAAATAAACTGTTTTTGTTTCTTTTGGAAACAAACAGAGCACATTTGACAATTTAATCAAGTCTTCTTAAGGATCTTCCTTGAAGTTTAAAAACTAATACAAACAGTGTATAAAGTTCACTTGAGAACACCTTTTTGCTAATACATAATTATGAAATCGAATGAATTTTTAATAACGAAAAAGTTGCAATATATATTTTATCGTCAACACTGCATCCTAAAACAATTGAAATGCTTAACACATCTGCAATATCTTCATAGTTTCCAAGCATCTTTTGTCTCAGCTTACAAAGAGATCGATTTAAAATACGTTCAGTAGTTTCTGATATTAGTTTGAATGTAGCAACTTGGCGAACTTTCTTTATTTCCTTTTGAGAGAGAAGTTATTTAAAAAGTCTTTACAAGGATGTAGCCGTCTCTATTATAGAAACCTAGACGAATGTTTATCTCGAAGAATGTATTGGGAGCTTGACGGCGTAGTAGATATCGGGTTCGGCCTGCGATTTCGTAAGCTAAGGAATGGTCGCAAAGGTCGAACTTTGGATGGGTGATCACAATTATGTTTTTCTTTCGTGCTTCGAAAAGCACCTTAAGCAGGTGATCGTGGTTGCATCAGCAATCTTATTGCCGACCGATCCCTACTAATTCCCCATGGTGGGTTATGTCCCATCCAAAATTCCATAGGATAAATAACTTTAAATATAGTTTTAATGTAAATCAGGTATTTGAACGCGTAATGTCCTGTGATTTATGTTTCTAACATTCCTAATATTTTTATTTGTATAGTATTCGAATCCGGGACCTATGGGCCATTAGCTACGGATCTGCCGACCAAACCAACTGTCGAAATTCGAATGAACTGCGTGTGCAATTTGACAATGCGGATACTACCGAGTTATCGCAAGCGAGTATAGTAAACGTCAATGTTACTCATGGTACGCGAGTTCAAAAGAAAACTATTCTATGCGCGTTAACACTCTAGCGACTGTAGTAACGTAATGTCAATTTTCGATTGCAACTCATGGTAATGGTACTGTTTAAAATTATAGACGTCAAAATAAAACAAGTTGCCGTTTGCTAGGTATCGAGGGAAAAATATTGTTTCATGTCGTTCATCTCTCCCGTATGTGTGTTGGAGAATAAAATATTCACATATATTGTGTTTGTTCCAGATGAGCCGGGGTTCAGTGGACCGATTGCCAACGTCACTGCGCCTTTGGGAAGGGAAGCAATCCTTGCGTGCACCGTTCACAATCTCTCCACATACAAGGTACCCTTTTAGTAAGACCTCCTGTTCAACTAGATTCATATCTGAGAAACTGTGGCAGCTATTCTTTGTTTAGTATGCACGAGGTGGGTTGTCTTGTTCTGTTTTGATCATGTATTTCTTGAAGGTTTTGGATACAATACTAATTTGGAAATATTGACTCTATGCGATCATTGGTTATCAAAGCTTCCTCGACAATATGCTGTTTGACTAATTCAGTGACACGAAATATTGGACTTGAAATCACCGTTACGTTTGATGATCGCTGACAATGAACGTAGCGTCTTGCTCGAATATGTGATCAAAAATATATAATCCCCAGTTCCTCTGTTCTCCGGAAGAGACCAAAAGTTGACTCTGGATTCATATTATTCATATCGCTCATCATCATCACCGGCCCTCTAATGTCGCTGCTTCCCTATAGGGTGAAGGATATAGGGAGAATGGGTCATACTTCACCACGTACTTTCCGAAGCACTAAAGATCTCTATGAAGTATATTTTTGGTCACCCATTTAATGACCGTTCTTAGTAAACAGTGATTGATTTACACAATCGCAGGCGTCGCGCGCTAAGTCACTGTGCCATCTAAATCTTCTAAGATTCAAGGCCTGGTGAATTTCATGATTTATTAGTCACAAAATAAATACATACATAAATCACGCCTATATCCCCGAATGCAGAGGTGAACCAGCACCCACGTTTCACCAACTATGGTAGGTCCACTATGGTGGCGAACCTATTGCCATTTATCGGACACAAAAGTCGCAGTACATTGATAAAAGTGACGCTGCTGCCCATTCCTGATCACTGATATATCCTTAGTCGCCTTGTCTACCCACGGGAGAGATTTGGAGTGGTGACAATTGTATTCTACTCTGCCGTCACCACACGGCACAAAATCGGTTTTATAATTAACGTATTTTTAATTTCCATTTAAATTAAAGTCAGTACTTGCGGCTGGAATCTCTAGTTCCCTGCCGCAAGCAAGGTTTGACTTCTGATTTAGTAATAAAGTAGAGTAATTGACATTTTCGGCATAAGAAACATACTTGTTTAATATTTGCGTGGTACTGGAGTGATTTTAAGATTGCAGCTCATTCTACGCAATTGAAAGGAATATGAAGTAATATTTGGAGAGGTTGAGAGCTAATTATCGTTGTAACAACAAAGATCCAAGTTGCTGCTTGATTCAGAGAATATTAATTACGCGCTCCACACTGTAATGATTGATGAAATAATGTTATGTCAACACAATTTACGATTCTTATGTGAATTAAAAAGCGAAGTTGCGAAAGTGTGAAAAGAAGTCCTCGGAAATCAATTATTAATGCAAACGCTAACATTAGAATCGTAAAGTATGGCAAAAAGACAATGCTTAATTTTTTTAAATATCTCATTTGTGGTGTATAATTGTGTGTCACACACACGGACAGCCGGTTTGATCGAAGATCAGAACGCTGGCTATCGGCCGAGAGGTCCTGGATTCAAATTCCGGTAGCGGCAAATGTTTGTGACGGACACAAACATTTAATTTCAGTTCTCGAGTCATGGTTGTTAAATGCTTAAGATAATTATTCTAAATTTTAGAATAATAATTATAATTATTATTATTTTTAAATAATTATTATTACTGTTACCTAATAATTAACACTATAATCCGCAACGCAAGTCCCTATCACTTGTAGGTATAAACTTATAAAATTGGTTAGGTTGGAGCAAGGATCAACGCTTGAGATTCTTAGTACCTACATTAAAGTCTTAATTATTGGGACAAACTTGAAGCCGTGTCGGCTTTGAGTTACAGCGTTAATTATTGGGATATTTTTCCTATTGGGTTGTCTAATACGAAACTTAACTAGAACAAAGGAATATCGGGAGAACATTTTATTTCATGTGAAAATATTGAATTTTAATCGTACAGCACAGCGTTATCTTTCACTTCAGGGTTAAGGTTAAAATAGTAAAATAATTCTAGTGTGGACATTCATAAATGATTTAGTTTTAGTTTGAGAGATATATTAGGGCGAAATTGACTACTAGGTATGCAAACCAAAATATTATGAAAGGAAGTTAACAAAAAAATTAAAGCACATTTTGAGAACGGAGCTTTGCACACTTTTATGAACAGCCGAAGCGTGCCCAGAAAGGCTCGTATGGCTGTTCATAATGGAGTGCTGTTCCCGATATTAATGTATGGAAGTGAAAGTTGGGTGTGGGAGAAGAAGCATGAAAGTAGAATAAATGCAGTAGAAATGAGAGCGTTGAGGAGCATGGCTGGAGTAAGGCTGAGTGACCAATTGTATAACAGTGTGATAAGAGAAAGGTGTGGTTTGAAAGAAGATGTAATGACAAGGATTGAGAAAGGGATGCTCGCATGGTTTGGTCACGTCGAAAGAATGGATGAAAGGAGAATGACAAAAAGGATTTACATGGCGAAAGTGAATGGAGAAATGGGAAGGGGAAGCCTAGGCGGATCTTTCATAATCAAATTGAAAGTCTTTTGAAAAAGGGCCAGGTCAAGAGTACCCGAAACCGACGGGCATGCATGAAGAGATTGATGAGATTGGATGAAGCGAAAGAAGTATGTAAGGATCGTAGCAAGTGGAAGGAAGTGATCTCTGCCTGCCCCTGTGGGAGAAGGGCGTGACGTATGTATTATATGTATGTAATGTATGTACATTTTGAGAAAAACCATACTAAAAGTATTTGAAAATGCGGGCCGATGCTGATAACTAACATTTTGTTAAGTGTCGTAACGGGCCTCTTATTATTTATATATTATATATGTCAATATTTTTCTAACTAACCCTTTTTATTTGATTGATTGACCTTTGAATAAATTCAAAAACATAATCAATATCTAACCAATTAAATAATGTTTTTATACACGCGTTATTTTTTGTCGCATTCGCAACACCACTCTTAACAAAGTAGAGCCATACCTTTTATATTTGTTTTAGACAGAATAAAATTGGGTCAGAATCAAATAAAATGTCACCGGATATTTCACGTGCGTAAGTGTTTGCGATTGATGCTTATTTAAAATCAAACGGTAGGTATTTCTGGGAACCTTTCAACCTTTTCACTAATTTATCGAAAAAATACAAGTTGCAAATGATCGGTAGCCTAACTATATTCGAACAGTAGTTCTAACACAGAAGTCTTCTGTGTAATTATATCGATTTCACGTGGAAAAAATAGGTTTAATTTTTTTTTACAATCTTATAATATGTTGTCTATATCTTTAAAAAAATCATAAAGCTCATTTTACATGGCTTATGGCGCATAGGCACCGAGAGACACAGCGTTGGTACAAGACGATGATGAGGTAAAGGTAGCAGGGAGCCGCTAGATTTGGGCTGCGTATGACTGACCGGTTTGGAAATTCTTTAGGGAGGCCTATGCCCAATAGTGGGCATCTTTTGGCTGAAATGGTGGAATACATAAATCATGCTTATTAATCCCCGATAGCCTAAGCTTTATCAACCCACCCATTTCGACAGCTATGTCACGTCCTAGCTGAGTCTATTGCAATCTGGCACGTTAATACTAGGTGTTAATGTAACCCTTAGTCGGATTATACGGGACCCGCGGCAGATATACGGGCTGGTAACTATTGTATTCTGTTCTATCAAACTCAAATGCATTTCTCAGTTCTTACAATTTAGTCATCAACACCATCGTCATTATGTTTCATTAGGGTGTCGTAAGGTGCTTATTGGTCGACATGGGGCTATCTTGACTTTTAAGACTATAATATTATTATGGTCAGACGGCTGGCACATTCTACCTTGTATTTTCGCTTCCAGGCCAGCACGGAGAGAGTTTTTAAAACTTAGTGTGATTCAATTAAACCATTTAAAGTTTTATCATAAAGAGCAAATAAAGAAAATTATTGGATACAATATTATGAAGTACTCTAATGAAGATTGGCATAACACAACGACAATTTGAGATATTTTCAGTTACATCATTATAATGTAAAGAATGTAAAGACATTTTGTCCCTAATCTGCGAAACTTCTCAACTCGTCAACTTTCGGCACATAAACAAACCGACATTTGTACAGGCAGCAACACCACAGAAACCTGACTTTTGAAATGTCCTACCCCTTAGTCAACCGTCATAAGGTGCTTTTCCGTGCGACACATCTTACTAGCTTGACCTGTAACCGACTGTACCGAACATAACGGCAAGTTATTTGAGAAAACCTAGTACAATGTAATAACCTTCTTGTGTTTTGTTCTTCATGCTCGTTAGATTCTTAAATTACAATTTGGAGGGAAACTTGTTACTTTTTTTAAGCAATTTAGCTGCAAGCAAAATAAAGTAGCAAATGTCAATTTCCATTGTAATTGAAGGAACGAGCAATGTTGTTAGCGTGGGTTCCGCCCATATTTTGAAAAGACAAACAAGGTACATTAAAAGATAATTAATTCAGAAGAACTTTGGCTTTTACGATAGACTAAAACATCACGTATATAGGTTGCTTGTCAAATTTTAGCGCTAAAAATAAAGAAAACATTTTTTTGTACAAATAATTAGGTCTAGTTGTTGTAAAGTACATGGATCTAGCTCTTATTTTTTGCGGCTTTGTATAATTCACAGAATTAATTAAGTCTTTCTTAAAGTGAGTTCCTTTAATATAGCTTAAAAATACATTTATTAGGCATCTTTCCGCAGCGATTGGTGCTTTGCATCAAAAGGGATTGGCTTGGTGTCTGACTAGTATAAAATGGTATAGAAGATATTCCGCGCTGATCCCTGTTGAACTAGGAACAGTGGAAAGGAATATTGATTAGTAGTATTAAAATATTCTTACATTAAGTTTGTAAAAATGTGAAAAATTGTGTAAATACTTTCAAATAAGTACTATTAACTAGAATATTATACATTTGCAGTAAAAGCAAAATTATTATATCCCAAAATTATAATAATTTATTTATTAGTAATAATGTAAATAGGCTAATGTGTGACAACATAAGTATAAATAACAGAACAGTAACATCAACATATCGTTGTACAAAACTTCACAGGTAAATAAAAATGTGTGTGTGTATTACATAAAATTGGCTAAAGCTACTGATTTCCCTATACGTTAGACAATTTTGTTTACTCGAAATAATATCAGTAGCAGTGACAAACTATGTTTACTCTGTAAACAAAGTGGTCGTACGGTTAATATAATCATAGCCACATTCGTGGGGCGTTTAGACACGGTAATGCTTTAGGTGTGTGGCTCACATTATTAAAATAATTCCTTTATACAGATTTCAACACTTCCATTATATTGGCCGTGGATGTACTTCAATTGTACATAAATCACGCCAATTTACCCCCGAAGGGGTAAACTGAGGTGAATTTCGGCAATTATAGTAGGTCCCATGTGTTACATGAGTGTGGGCCTGTTGCCTGTTGCTAGGTGGTATAAGAGAAAGGCTTGTAATTTTCAATTGTACCTATGACTTTAATAACTGTTCTACTTTCAAATTGCAAGGAATAAATAGGAAAAATTATTATTCAACCGATGACTATTGCCGTTCAAAATAACATAAGTTGCTCCCAAAAAAACTCCTGACTGGACTGGTTATATATTTTTTCTCACTTTGCATAGTATACACAATAACAGTGTATCTAGTGTAAGTAACCGCAAGTTATGCAATCCTGATTTAAAAAAATAAGTAAATAATCTTTCTGACTTATTTATTAGTACAAATCGAATATCGAAAATCAAATAGTTTATTTAATAATTTTCTACCGTGTTCAAATAACGAGCAAATAGTATATTGATTCATTATTTGGACTCACTGTTAAGACCCACCAATTCTCAATAAACCCTGGTGTTTATAGTATAGCACAATCAATCAAGCAAGTTGGTAAGGAATATGCCTCAGCAATAGTCATTTTAATAGAATGATTATGTTATATGCGATTCGCTAGATTATTTAAGCAAAATGCGATTCGGAAGCTTGATTATTTAAGCAAATTCCTGTGGAAATATATTTTACATTCCATAGCAATAAGCCTTGTAATTTTCTATTAAGCATACATTAGCGTCACCTTAGGTCATTTATCAACAGCCTGTGACACTTTGCTATTGACTTTGTAAAACCAACTAGTTACTTAAAAAGCCTAGAAATAGTCTCCATTATCCGTAAAAAAAAATTTTTGGATACTCTGATCTCTAGTAGACCATAGCCATTTAGCCATGAATATTGCAAACCACTAAGTCATGACTAATGAATGAACATATAAAGTCAGTTGGTCATTCGAGGGACTACGGTGCTATATTTTATAAACCCAGAAGTGACTTGATTGAAATGATGAATATTAAAATGGTTAGAAATTATATGTCGATCTTTTGTCCAGCTTTGGGCCGTCTTTTGGCTGAGATTATGAGTATTAAAATGATAAATATTTGCTACTGTAGCTCGGATATTTTATACTTATAATGTGACGATGAAATAAAGGCTAGTTTGATGTCCATACATATATTATTTCCTTGGAGTCTATTCCCCTCAGTGGAAATTCGCCCTTACCTAAAAAGCAAAGGTCACGAAGGTAACGCAATTTAGTCAAAACAGTAGAGGAAACGAACCGCGACAAAGTGATTCGTGATGTGACATAGTTAATGTTGATTTGCTACAGTGTAGCGAGCGATGGAACAAATCTGGACTTATTGCACTAGAGCTCGCGGGTTATGATTGGAATCAAATGCCGTGTAATGTGCCTAAATGTATCCATGTTTCTTGTAGTCTAGCATTTGTAAAATACGCTATTGACTCAAAACATATTTTTTAGGTTTTGTTACTACCGCACCGAATTGAAATGATAGATTCGATATAAGAAAAAATATAAACTCATTTCAATCTTATTCATAACTGACTAGAACAATCTATATCACAAGCAGCAACGTAGAGAGAAACAATCTTCTCCAATAAAACTACTTAAACTGTTCTTCTTGCTTGCTAAAGTTACTTGAACTTTCTCAAGATCACTTGCAGCTTTGATTTAAACAACACGCTGCAAGGCAAGTGTATATGAGCTTAAGTAGCTTAAAGCGAATACAAAGTAGTTACGTACGAGTAAGTCTTAAAAGGTGCTGACGAGATTTTGTAGTACACGTCATGTAATCACAATGAGCGTGCATTATTAATATTGCTCGGTATTCTTCTCCTTCGAATTACTAAACAAGCAAGCCCATCATAGCATGCCAGTAAAATCCTTCACAGTTCATTTCTGCAATAAAAAGGTTGCACTATAATGGAAATGCCGAAAAACCTCATAATAGTTAACATTTTTATAATTGTCTTTCTGAAAGCCGTTTAATAAATAATCAACCGATTCGATTCCAGTTTAGGACAGTCTTCTTTTAGTCCAGACAACTAAGAGTCGATTTCACCGCAGAATTAAACGCGATCAGTTGAAGTTGAACTCGGTTTATGCTCTAAACTGAGTTCCGCTACATAGTTTGCATTAATCAAAATTAAGTTTTATTAAACTCAGTTTCTATAAGAGAAGGTGAAATCGGCCCTCAATATGCAACTAACTGCAACAGAATCTATTCCTTTGCGTGCTCGTATGACTAGTTCACAGGTCTATTGCTGATGTGTCTGTAACTGTACTATTTGTAGTATGATAATGGAAGAAATTACAAAAGAAACATTTTAAATATTTAGTTGTTCCAATTTAATTGATTGATAAATGATTTAATTGTTTTGTTACTTAAGATTAGGATGGCTTAGCATAAATCTGTCATAGCAACTTCATTATTTCAGCCGAGAGATGCCAACTCTGGACAAAGGCCAGGACAAAGGCCAGGGTTATCCAAACCAATCGGTCCTGCTCTACCCGCATGTAGCCGCTTCCCGCAACCTTTAACCCCAACGGCCAACAAATCTTGCAACTTCAAATTGTTTATTTATATGAGCGAAAGCAAATTTCATTAATTTCAAGCATTGTACTCGTGTTTACATGGGACCTAACTTATTTGGCGAAAAATCGGTGTTAATTCACCCCTGCCTACCCTTCGGGAATATAGGCGTGATTTATGTATGTATTATATTTCATAGTGAAGAAAATAATTTCAAAATTTCAGACCTAAACTAAATATTAACGTTCTTCTAACAGGTGGCGTGGCTGCGAGTGGACACTCAGACTATACTCACCATCCACACTCACGTGATATCGAGGAGTCGAAGAGTCGGCGTAACCCACAGCGACCAACGTATCTGGTTTCTCCATATACGAGAGTTGCGGGAGACAGACAGAGGGTGGTATATGTGCCAGATTAATACTGACCCAATGAAGAGTCAATTAGGATACTTAGATGTCGTGGGTAAGAATATTCAATCTGTAATAATTAGTAATAATTGTAGTTAATAATAAAATTAGTGTGGTGACGGCAGAGCAGAATACAATAATAATGGTCACCCTAAATCTCTCCTGCGGATGTCGTACAACGCGACTAAGGGTTAAAACAGTGATGAGGAAAGGGCAGTAGCTTTCCTCTTACACCACCTAGCAATGTACTGCGATTATCGTGTCCGATAAATGGCAATAGGCTCGCCACCTATTACATGGGACTTGACATAATTGTAGTAATAATTAGTTGACGGTCAACTACCGGGCACGTTTGTCGCAGGCTCTATTCCTTGAAGTCTTTAATCAAGGAACGATACTGTTTATTCTCAACTACACTTCTCGCTTTCAGTCATTATGAATTGATGTTGTAGCGTATGGTGACGGTAGAGTAGACTATAATTATTGTGTCATCACCCTCGCTTTTACCGCGAGTGTCGTAAAGGGCGACATAGGCAGCAGCGTTCCTGGTATACCACCAAGTAATACTGCAATTAACCTGCCTTGTAGATAACAATAGGTTACCATATATTTACATGGGACTTTAACTAACCAAATGTTGTATGGGCAAGAAAACCGCATTAAACACTTTTGCACATAAAACTACACATAATTACCTTCCCCTATAGACAGCAGACGGCGGGAAGGAGGGAAAAGATTAAGGTCTGAAATGTACCTATGCTTTAACCTTCCTTCTTCTACCTTGCCAGATTTGTATTAAGTCCGATCGATATTTGGTCCTTTACTTATCACTATGGACTCATTAAGCTTATTACATTTCCAAAAAGAGGGTAACATGACTCCGCTATACATATAAGGGGAGTTCTGACAAAACTCAGAGAAAATACAAGTTAAAGAGGCAGTGGGTAGAACAAGACGCCTGAGGTACGGATCTTGCCACATGAGTAAATAAACGGAACATAGTGAAAGCTTGTCAACTGGCTGTGCGAGCGGAACCAGTTTTTTCCAGTCACACCCAGCGGCCAGGCAAGCTTATTCTCTGTTCTGTTTATTTACTCATGTGGATCGTTGGAAAAAAAATAAAATACATTTGCTTAACTTCACTGCCCTTTCTTAATAGGAAAATATTTTAATGAACCTAATGTGTTTTGACAACAATTTAAGTTGTTCTGGAATAAGTAGGTGTACTTTATGTTAATACCGTTGTCAAAGTTTATAATACAAGTAGTTTAACAGCGTCATGGAGCACGCAAGCATGGCGAGCCCGTTAGAGTGGCCTTCGCTTTATTGTATCCTTCGCAGCTTAGTGATATATGATGATATCAAGTTTTTTAAATATTTGTTTTTATTTGTATGATTATATTTATATTATATTTGTGTACTTATATTATACCTGTAACGCGCTGTCGAAATCAAAGATTTTTTTTAAATTTACTGTGTTTACTATTAACGTTCTTCTAAATTCGATTAGAATTATGATAATTTTCCAAAAAATAACGTTAGCTAATTAACCTACCGGGTCCTAGATAAGGTGGGGTAAGCCTCTTAAATTTGAAAACTAATTATAAAAGAACAAAATTATAAGGTACTTCACACACTGTAAAGGGATAACGATGTACTTAACATTTACATGGGCATTAATATCACTCAGCTTAAAATAAACACAATAATTTCGCATAAAGTGCTATTTATCCGTATATAGTAATGCGTACTGTAACTGGTGTCTGTAGTCTTCTGTGGTTAGCAGTATCGGAATCGAATGCTAGTGTATTTAGTAATAAGATATCTGTATTAGCGACAATTTAAAAGCAATGATATATAAATAAATCGACAGAATATAAACGAAAAGAAACTGTTAATTTTTTTAAACCCGGCTCGCATATATGCATAATGTCATAATTAAGTATTCTCTCATATAAAACAAAAAAAAAAAGTAATTTCGTTTCTTCATCTTATTTCACGGTACATTCTCGACAAATTTCTCTCTCTTGATAAAACACGGAGTGTTGAAGAATTAAATATTTCTCGAAAATGAAGCTTTTAATTTTAAACTGGGTATTCTTTTTATTATTCTTATGTCAAAAGCTGAAAGGCGAAAGTAATTGTATAGAGCTAGTGTCCTTGTTACTAAAAACATTGCCATTTATTTAGTCGTGAACGTGTGCAGGCGAGGTATCTACCACCTCGCATTAAAAATGCAAATTAAACTGAACGTAAACTTTTAAGTTTCTATAAAATACAAAACTGTAACTCATTCTTAAATAAGAAAAAAGGCATTAGGAATTAATTTTAAAATGCATATAATTTCTACTTTTTTCTAAATTTATATATGTGGGAGCTATTGTAAGCAGAGAATCTAAAGTACAAAGATTTTGGTGGCTAGAAAAAGAATTTCAAAAAATTATGATCTTGAGGCGGGAATCGAATCGAATCGGGAGTTCGATTCCCGCCTCAAGATCATAATTTTTTCGAAATTCTTTTTCTAGCTACCAAAATCTTTGTACAAAATGTTTCTAACATTTATATAATGTTAAAATTAAAATCGAATAGTTAGCATTTTTTGTCGGAGTGGAATGCCTTAACGCACCATACCGGCCGCTAGCTAGGCGGCTGGCGTGTGTGGGTCTCGCCCGGCACACGAAGCGCCGACAATACTACTACAATACTAATGGTGTTACCAAGACAATACTAATGGTGTTACCACACCAATCGATCGATGTTCGATCGATTCATCAATCGACCATGATTGTAATAGTCGACGTCGATCGATATCTTTTACTTTAACAATCTCGAACCATTCCAATCGACCGTCGTCGCATAAAAGTATCGCCCGACGATCGATCGATTGGTGTGGTAACACCCTTAACCACTCCGGTGTTCCTCCAAGTTGGGCTTGGTGAAAGTCTGGGATTTGCCTCGCGGCAATTCACCAGTCTCTCCCCTTTTACATGGGATCTAGCTTAATTGGCGAAAAGTGGTTGTTAATTCATATCTGCATACTGGGATATAGGCGTGATTTATGTATGTATGTATTGTAAGCAGATAGTTGAGAATCTAAAGCACTTCAAACTTGATCACCAGCTCAGGAACAAATACCTTTGAGATTCCCTTAATAAATAGGCGTGATTTGTATATTATTATGTAGACATTCAGAACTCTTTCGCAGTGCCCCCTGACATCCTGGACCGCGGTACCAGCACGGACCAAACCGTCCGCGAAGGTGCCGCAGTGAGCTTAACTTGCGCCGCTACCGGCTCGCCGCACCCTCAGATCACGTGGAGACGGGAGCACTCCAGGCCGATCACCATATCTGACGGCATTCAAGGTGAGTTAAAAACCAAGAAAAAGTGTTTTGTTTTTCTTCTCCTGGCCCTTATCCTAAGTAGGCTCGGCAGAACATGTCTTTTTCTTCACTCTCCTCTATTAGACGTGACCTCAGCGTGAACTCCCCTATTTCTCATATCATCTTTCAAACAATCCATCCATCGCATTTTCGGTCTTCCTCTCATTCTAGGTCTATGCACATCCACACTTAACATACATCCATATAAGCAATAGTGTTTTATGGGCCTGATTTCAAAGCGCATAAAAAAGCTAGTGCCGTGTGGTGAAAGCAGAGCAGAATAACCGCCTCCGTGGTCTAGTGGTACGCCCACCGAAATTAAGATCCAGAGGTACCGGGTTCGATCCCCAGGGGGAAGGGGGGGGGGCGTACTAATTTGTACTCTGTTTGGTTGGTGGTAGGACTTCTTGCAGGTCAGCTTGGCTATTATAGCTACCACAATCTTATCAAAATCTGTCGCTATAATAATAATGTTAACAGCATTCTTGTGTTCCGACAATAGTGATGAAATAGGCCAGCCCCTCTGTGGTTGAGGGTTCCAGGTGAAGCTCGATTTTATCTTCGGTCCTTATTGTCATTTACCTACCATGAGGTAAGATGAAGGGCAAAAGCTTTACTGTCTAGCATAAAAAAACCCAAATCCTTCCCGTGGGTGTCGCACAAGGCGGCTAAACGTGTTAAAACAGTGACGAAAAACGGGCAGCAGTGTTTTTCTCGCAGCTAGCAATATTATAATGTGATTTATATGCCCGATAAATAGCAATAGGCACTCCCCTTATTACATGTGGATTGTGACAATTATACAGTTAGCACATTATGTTGGAATATTGATTTTAACATTTATGATTATTGTTCAAACAACAAAGTTCCTGAATTGTTATTCACTCTTTGAATTCAAAATGTATGTGAATGAATAGAATGAAAATGACCGCGATACTTTTGTATATATGTAGTACCAAATTCTTAGACCTTTGAGTGCATCAAAATTGAAGATATTCTTTCCTCACCATAATAACAATATCTACTACATCCGATACCATACAATGGTCTCCACCGCAATGGTGCACATTAAATCAATAGGTAGGCTTCACTCGTTCTAACCTTCCACAGTAAAAAGGGGAGGCAAAATGAAAATAACTAAATAGAAATTAAGTCGCCAACTCGAGCGGCCTTTGCGGTTAGTTGTTGGGTCGTCTCGCCGAGCGGTCACCGCAAACGCCCGCCGAGTGTGTTAATTACCTAATGTGGACCGAGGGATTCGTCTAATTAGGTGTATAGATATGTTTTTGGCTTTGCCCGGTCTTGCCATTCCGAGTACATCGTGTATTCGGTATCTCAAATATAATTATCTTTGAGTAAGATAGTAAAAGAAACTGTTACAAAAAAATATTATGTTTCAATAATAATAATTCCAACCTTTGCTATTCATTGATCTCCTCAAATGTCTATTTGTCATTATCCAGTAACTGTAACATAGCCGTGTGTTGTTGGTAAAATAGAATACAATTGTCTCCATCCCAAATTTCTCCAAAGGACGTCGTACAAAGCTACTAAGAGTTAAAACAGTGATGAGGAATGGTCAGCAGCGTTTCCACAGGCCATCTAACAATATACTGGGAGTAATGTGTCCGATATATGGCAATAGACTCACCTCCTATTACATGGGACTGACAATAATTGGCGAACCGTGGGTGTTAAATACACCTCTGCCTACCCCTTCGGGGATATGTAGGCGTGATTTATGTATGTATGTATCTATAAAAGTTATGTTCACCAGTGTCATCGCTAGAGGGAGCTGTCCTCAACATAAGTCGTGTGAGCAGACAGCATGCTGGAGCGTACCACTGCATAGCATCGAACGGTGTACCCCCCACTGTGAGCAAGAGGATACTGCTTACTGTTGAATGTGAGTCTCTAGTTATTAATACCCCTTCTGTTATGAATAGGTGATTTATGTGATCATTATTATCATCATCACCAGCCCTGCCCTCACTGCAAGTTTTTCTTCTTCTCCCTGTCCTGTTCCCAGGTTATCTGTGGTCGGCGCAGTATGTTTCCTCTTCCATTCATATCGGTCAGAAGTCATCAAGCCATCCACTTCCTTTTGATTCACATCATCCATCACACCGGAAAGGTGCTCGTGAGGAATGAATATATAGAAAAGAGACGGAATGGACCATGACGAGAGACCGATGAACGGAGAGAGTGATTGGAATGACAACATTCCAATCCATACCGCTCAAGGTTTTGGCTTAGGTTTTACAGCCGGCCGCCTGCCTGACACCAACCCTCTTTGGTTAGTGTATAAATAAATGAAGTTTGACTTATACTTTAAATAAATAGCTTCCCAGTCGTGCAAAGAACAAGCTGCTTACTTACCAACCAAAACAACTACATTTGCTAACAATCGTATCCAGTTACTCCGTTGCTATGTTAATAAGAGCTACTTGAATTATTTACTATTATTGTGCTCAACCTTGTTAATGTTTGACAATGGTTACACATAACGTAGTTACAAAAAACATTAACCTAATAAAACACATCGAAAGCTTAACATAAACAATTCATGGAAAAATAAGTTAAAGTTTATGTTCTGGAAGCATTTGGAAGATAACAACGAAATTATTTTGATGATAATAATAGTACAATCATTTATAATCATTACGATTTGTCCTTTTGTTTTGTATTCCGATAACTTCTGTGATTTATGTTTTACGCCGTGTAGTGACGGCAGAGCAGAAAAAAATTGTCACCGCCCTAAATCTCTCCCGCGGGTGTCGTAGAAGGCAACTAAGGGTTAAAACAGTGATGAGGAATGGGCAGCAGCGTTCCTTCTATACCACCTAGCAATGTACTGCGACTTTCGTGCCCGATAAATGGCAATAGGCTCGCCACTTATTACATGGGACCTAACATAATGTGCGAAACGTGGGTGTTAATTCACCACTGCCTACCCCTTCGAGGATATGGGCGTGATTTACGTATGTATTTATGTTTTCATTTTTAAAAGTCTCAGATAGATTTATTATTTATTTTATTCAACAGTTCCCCCTGTGATTACGATACGAAATCAACTGGTGGGCGCGGCTATAGGGTCCGACTTAGTCTTGGAGTGCGAAACCGAAGCATACCCGAAGCCAGTTAGTTACTGGAGCAGAGAAACCGGGGAAATTGTTCCCGTTGGTAAGTTGAATCACTTAACTAGTTTTAAGTGACCGAGTGGGAATTCCAATAATACCACGATTGGACTGCACGGCGATGGAGTACACCAAGATCGAATAATCGCTTGACACAAGCCGTTTTGCGTTAAAGATTTACAGCAAAATCAGTAGGTATATTAATTAGGCTCAATATGACTCCTTTTTAATTAGACGAAGTCTCTTACCATTCTCCCCCACTACACGGCACGCCTGGGCCGAGGTCCGCGCCTTTAGCAGCACGGCACCCTCAGGCCTACCGATCCAAGCTCCGATTCGGGCGCCCTGTGAGGCTATCCGCCCCAGTATATCTCCCTCGGGAGATGCCGTCCTTAAATGGGGGACACGCCTGCTGTGGAGGTACCCTCACAGGGAGTGCTATACTGCAAGGCTTGAGGACAAGGTCTACGCCTTCCCCAAAAAACCCGGTAGATGCTGTAAAGGCGTCTCTGCCAACAGCCTAAACCTTAAAAAAAACTGAATGGATACACTGTGAGGTTGCCGGGACCATAGTATTGAGACATTGTTACGATTTTGATGATTATACAATGTATTCACTGGGTTTATCAATTATAAACATAACAAACCTATTAAATCAATCCAAACATAATGAAATGTGTCCACCCACGTAGTCATTCACCCTTTGCAATGTATATCCAAATTGGTTGTACATAATATTATGATTCGAAAATTGAAGTCACACACGCCTACAATAAATAAAATTAGAATTACTTGTTTCGTGACATTCAAGTAATTGGAAAACGTCTTCTGTTATTACATAACTCTTCGTATCTAATTAAGTGCGAGGCGAAAAATGAAATACCTACTTCTATTTCTTCGCCTAACTATAAGCAGCCTCACAATCTAATGTCATCCCCTGCCATATTGAGCCTCTCGGGAAAACCATTTCAGTGCGTGTTGGACATGTACCTATTATACACATGAACAATGTAATTCTATAGCACTTATTTACTTTCTAAAAGCGTACTTCAGCTAAACGTGGCTGTTTCATTTGTAGTTTGTTATATTTTACTATCCTTTAAGGCTCAAAACAATCCTTTATAACAGTCGGTATGTAGTCATTTATATGCCAAATATATAGTTATGATTTTTTTGTGATGTTTTTCAAATATTTAATATTACAAAATAAATGAATGTAAGAGGATTGTAAGCTCTGTGAGAATTTTATGAAAGTTAACAATTTCAGCCGTCGGTTAATGTTTTAAAGATATTAAATTTAATGTGATTATTAATTCTACTTTATTATATTTTTACTTGATTATTTCTATTTATATTGGTTAAGGATTTGGTCGAAAGGTCAGGTCCCGGGTTCGAATCCTGGTAGGGGCAAATGTTTACAAGTGATATAGATAATTGTGTATATTAATATCTATCCGTCATCTAGTAATTCATTACACAAGTGCTTATATCACTCACTTTGGGCTAGATGATAGGCGTGAGTGCAAGAAATATTTATAATATCATAATTAATGACTGACTAAAATAGTGATATATTTTAAAATATTCCTTTAGCCGCTGTCGTCTACGACAGTTTGTCCTTAGTCCGTAGTGTAGTTCATACTAATACTACTACTTAATAATAATACTATACATAATCATACTAATATAAACTACACTACGTATAGCAATGTCTCACTTTGACAATCATCACTCGTATTAATTATTATCATCGCCTCCATTTTGTGTTATATTCTTTTTATTCACAACAGGAGGCGGGCTAGAGGCTCAGAAAGTGGATGGATCATACCGGTCGGTGCTACGGTTGGCGATTCGCAGGATCACAAGCACCGACTACGGGGCTTACAAATGTGTATCGAAGAATTCACTTGGGGACACTGAGGGAACTATTAAACTGTATCGTAAGTAACGCACTGTGATAATAGCTAGGGGAACTGCAAGCGTAATGGATATTGTGTACAGTCGATAGCAAAAGCAGATTTCTAAATTTTGTAGTTGTCAATAAATTAATCGATATCTTGTGACGAGAATGTATTAGAATATATGGCGATAAATTAAAAAAATTACACTACTAACTAATTTGAATCTAAATTTGGATTTTTTTTAATATTTAGAACAAACATCGGCCTGCACAGCTATCTTGGATATTGCCGTAATACTATAATAATAGTCTTGTCAAAGTTGGTTTAGTTTAGTGAGTGGTTTAAATTACCATATTTTTCCCTATTTTGTATATTTGTAATATTAGTTAGTTTTTAAAAATTTGGCCAGCCTTCTATGTCGGCCTGGGAGCGAACAAATAACGTAGAATAGACCAGCCCCGTCTCATCCCATGGGTGTCGTAAAAGTCGACTAAGGAAGATTGCCCGGTGTAGACCAATAAGCACCTTGGGGCACCCGAATGGTGGAGGGCAAACCACTAACAACAGCATACCCAAAGAGGGTTGGTGTCAGGCAGGCGGCCGGCTGTAAAACCTAAGCCAAAACCTTGAGAAGTATGGATTGGAATGATGTCATTCCAATCACTGTCTCCGTTCATCTCTCGATATGGTCCGTTTCGTCTCTTTTCTATACATTCATTCATCACTAGCACCTCTACGGTGTGATGGATGATATGAATCAAAAGAGAGTGGATGGCTTAATGACGTCTGACCAATATGACTGGAAGAGGAAACATACTGCGCCGACCCCAGATAGACTGGAAACAGGGCAGGGAAAAGAAGAGTTAGTTTTTAAAAACCATCATGTTTGCGTTTTTGATGATCATTATATTTTGCTGCTGGCACTACTTAGGAGGCTACTACAATGTCTTGCTAATGTTAGAGAATAATTTTGTTATTGTTCCGATATATTAGTATTTTGCTTACAGTTTTATGTTAAAAATGCATCATGTCAACTATGTCCATTACACCCGACCCCTGCAAGCCACCCCAATTCGTAGCGTCAAGGGGAAGGGAAGGGAAGGGAAGGGAAGGTCTAAAGATAAATAAATATCTAATAGAGCACCTTAATCACTCCCTTCTATTTTGTGTTGGAAAGTTTTGATAGTTCTTTGCTGTAGACTTCAAATATTCTTCTATATTCAAGAGTTGTACTTAATTGATTTTCGGTTTTGTTATAGTATTTTGTTTTACTCAGCATTCTCTATAGAATTCTACGTTGCATTTAATACGTGGTAGCTGCTTAATGGGCCATGGATGTATACGTTAATAAATATGTACAATATAACGCTGTAAGCTACCCACAGATTATAAATAAAAAATATATATCAGGAAGGAAGGAATAGAAAAGCAAGTCATATAATTTCATTATTAAATTTTTAATTTTTTTTTGTATTAGATATTTAATTTCTGTGACAATAACATGAATAACTTGGGGATAACTTTTTAACGGGCACACTTTGTTTGGCAACATAATGCAGAGCCCAATTAATAGGAAACGTCGAAAATAGATAGCTTCGAATCCAAAGTTGCCGTTGCAGCAATTGTTTGTGCGTTCTGGGAACGAAGTGTGGCAGCGCAATAGTAATTCTGTTTCTTTTTTCAGCAATGTCGCCCCCGGCTCTGGAAAACAAAAACGGTAAGTTTATATTTAGATTAGAAGCGACTACGCGTGACAGTCCTCGCAGTACTTAATTTGTGCGCGAAAATGGACTGTGTTGCTTAACGCACTCGATAAAAAATGGAAAGACACAATGAAGTTTCGGCATTCGTGAACACACTTTCATTCACTTGGGACAATCGTGTCTCGTTTGTTTCATCATCATCGCAAATACTGGATTTAGGATTATTTTGAGTTGTACTACCCTTTATCTAAGTGTAACACAGGAACTAAGATAACTACCGAATTGTGGCTGTTCGTAAACCTTATCCTTTACACAGGCGTCATATAAGTAATAATGTTATAAGTAATAAAGTTGCTAATGTTATTTTTTTCAAAAACTTTTGTGTTTTTGACAGTTGTTCAAAGGCTAAACGTGATGGCTGACAAATCGTCTGAAAGCACTCCATTCGGTACACAAGGTAAGTTTAAAATATTGCGGCACAATGCATTATACACTTTCCATTTTGTGCTCGTAATTTATTGAAAAGTTATTATAGTAATAACCATGTTTCACAGATTTGGATAAAGGATTATTTTCTTCAATCAGCATTAAGTTAAGCGTAATTGTGTTTGAATGTTTCATTAAATTTAATAATGTAATGTGTTGCAACTCCATTATTAGTTATATGAACTACATTGATTGTACACTAATTATACTGTCACCAGCAGCATCATTAGCCCTGTCAGTAAAGAAAGTTGTAACAAAACAGTAATATTGACATCATGTTTTCTTTGAAGATGTTTGTGCTTTGAGCATTCAACAATTTTTGTACATGTTTTTATTTCTGAAGAAAGTTTATCAGATGTCTATGTTTAAGACTAACATGTTTTAAAGTAAAAAGGTATAAACTACAGCAAAAATATGATTGGGCTTTGATTAAAATATTAACCGTGGTTAAAGTTTAGTTTATAGAAAAACTGACAAATTGAACGTAGTAAACAAAGCGATGGCCAATTTCACCGTAATTGAAAACAATCTCACGTTGGACTAATTAATTACTAGCACTATCACATTATCTCATTAATATTTAATCTGTATGTTGTAATTTATTTGTGATCATCCTATAAACATTTGTCCTTGCCAGTACTTTGATTAATAAATGTAAATTTTTGCTATTATATAATGAAATAATTATTATTATAGGTACATTTTGTGCACATTCATAGGTACATTCAGCCGCGTGGTGACGGCAGAGTAGAATACAATTGTCACCACCCCAAATCTTACCCGTGGGTGTCGTACAAGGCGACTAAGGATAAATCTGAATATGATTAGGAATGGGCAACAGCGTTCCTCTTATACCACCTAGGCTAGCAATGTACTGCGACTTTTGTGCCCGATAAATGGCAATAGGCTCGCCACGTATTACATGGGACCTAACATAATTGGCGAAACGTGGGTGCTAGCTCATCTCTGCCTACCCCTTCGGGAATATAGGCGGGATTTATGTATGTATGTACATTTTGTCAGTTATGTCCATCTCTGTCTCTCCTCTTAGTTGCTGATGGTACCTGTAGTATTTTTTATAATGAGTGTTCAGCTTGCTTGTTGATTGTGAGCTAATTAGGAAATGTTTTCAGATTTCAGGTTACAAGATTACAACGGGGCATCCTCTAAGTTTCGGATCTGTTACGGTTTTTTGTACTCATTAGTAATTTTAATCAAGGTAGTATCTCGGGGCTGATTTTGCGCTTTGAGCAACTAAGAAAATAAAATAATTATGTACGTTCTTTTACAATCACCTCCAAGATGAAGCCTCGAAGTACCTATTTGTGGAGAGTCATTCAAATGATTGTCTTCTCATTAATTCTTCGTATTTTTATTAATTCTTTACTCTTTCGTATTAAATGTGTCAATTTTGCGTAAAATTCTACTTAAATGCTTAGTTATTTGAAAATATTTATTTACAAGTCAAATATTTTTCAATGTTAACCGAAGAAAATCATACGATTTTAACCGTATTTCAATTACTATTATAATTAAAATGTTCAGCATTTTATTTTAAAATCAACAAGGTTTAATTAAATGTACCTCGTAAAAATTCCCCTAAATTCCGTTCTCAAAACATCAAGAAACAGATGTGAGATCTCCTTACAAATTCTTTGAATATCAAATTGTAACGTTTTGTGAGCTCCCGGAGAACAAGGGCAATGTCTCATATATGTCTTTAATAACTGTAACTTCTATATTTATAATTCAGAACATTCGTGCTCATTATACGTAACATTGTACCATTAAGGGCAAGTCACATTTTGTGTACATTTTGTAAGTACTGGGTTAACATAGTATTATAATGAATTAGTATGAATTTTGTATGAGTCTACAAATATAAGGAATTTTGTGGGATGCCTACTACTTGTTTCAACGTTGTAATTTCCATCTATTATTTAGTAAAGTAACTAGCTTATCAATATTTTTTTCTTTGTCAAATGTTTAGCATTATTGTGTATTCGATATACCCCCAGTCTACTTGAAATGCTCAATTCATATTCGTTTTCTTTCGTCAGTTTTATGTTATTACAATAATCATGATTAAGAAGTTATAAGTAAAAATACTCGAGAAAAGTGTTACACACACTGAGATTAAAGTTGAGACAGTGGTCACATTATAGAGAAACACGACTTTAGGATAGGCCCTTAGACATTGTTAGCTCTGCTTAAACCAAATAAATTATATGAAAAACCTGGGTATATTCTAAAGTTTATCATAGCTTCAGCAATTTTAAATGTACTTAATGAGATCGCTGTATGTCTTTAAATTGTTTTTCTTGGATCAGTGTTATTTTCTTTACAATCAAGTAACCAATAAATACAAGAATAATATTAGTTCCTAGGCAAAGTAAAACTTGTTTAGCTGATTTTTTTTTGTAATTGTATCTGATGTGACATATCGGTTAGAACCCAAAAATGTTTTAATAGATAAAGTTAATGTAGAAAACTATTATGTAGATAAATTAGAATAAACAAAGTATTAAATAAATATAGACTGAGTTTTGTGAATAAAGTTGTAAATATTATATTACGCTAAGTTTAAGTTTAATTTAATGCTTTAATGAATTTATTTTAGAATATTTATAGAGTCAAGTCAATTAAGTGTGCAGTGGGCCCGAATCTATAATGAATTATTTAAGTTTAATTATTTTAATTTAATATAAAATTATGAAATTATGTGTTTATACCAAAATTATGCACTATAGCATAATTATGTGCGCGAACAAGTTCAACCACGAGTAAGGCTTACTCGCCTACGTGAATAGAAAGAACTGTAGACAAAAACGATGTCATTCAGTTTTCAGAGGAAGCTCTCTGATTGGTGTATGGTATGGCATGGCATATGTCCAAGACACATTCGTGATTGATATAATGATTTAAATAAAACGAGAACATTAGTGCCATGGTGATTTGTAGATAACAATAGGGATGTATACGCCAACCCCTATCACATGCGGGAGACGATCCATTCACAACCAGATACATCACCTGATGCTTTCACGTCACTATCTCTAATTCAAAGCGTTATCGCGCTATTCCCAATGATATATCTATTGCGCTAGGTATATTCGGCTGCGTCCTCAATCAGAATGCGCTACAAAATCTTTGGGACATTATTCCTTCATCCAAAATGTTAGTGGAGTCTGATTGAGTTAACACTAAAAGCAAAGGAATAGCGCGATTGGTCCGTTTTGTTGTCATTGTAACATCAATACAGTTTGTATTATATCAACAAAAACTTTAAGAGCTTGAGTTCACCAACACGTGTAACAAAGGGATGGAAAGAAAACCGTCAGTTTTTGACAGTTATTCCATACGATGAAATGTCAAAAACCGAATGTTTAATAATACCCTGTTCCTGTTTAAATGTTAGTGAACTCTAACTCTAGACACCATTGTTAATCTAATCATATACCTGTTTATATCCATATTGATACGGTCATGAACTATATGAATCTGATGAACTTTATAACAATTGTTTATGAGTTCCCGTTAGCCGTGTGGTGACGGCAGAGTAGAATACAATTGTCACCATCCCAAATCTCTCCCGTGGGTGTCGTACAAGGCGACTAAGGATAAATCAGTGATGAGGAATGGGCAGCAGCGTTCCTCTTATACTACCGTCCTGACAATGTACTGCGACTTTTGTGCCCGATAAATGGCAATAGGCTCGCCACCTATTACATGGGACTTAACATAATTGGCGAAACGCGGGTGAGAATTCACCTCTGCCTACGCCTTCGGGGATATGGGCGTGATTTATGTATGTATGTATGTTTATGAGTTCACCAGAGTTATGTGTAAGTAGTATTCATTGCAGTTTAGTTTTTCAAGTTTAAAGCAATATTTATTAGTACAATTAAATTATGAAGTCTTATTAACGTTAAAGCATGAAATATATGAATACATGTTAAGTATTAAATTTTACAAATCTTGTAAGCGAAATATTTTTATTGTAATGCTTAATCAAATTTCAAACAAAGTCATCAGTAGTTCAAAACTTAATTTTATTATTGACTTTATACAAAGTGGATGTACTACTTATGTAGTAAGGAAAGCAGAAATATATTTTTTTTGTTATATAAATCATAATAACTACCGCGTGTACAGTCAGAAGCCATAAATAACTGGATGAGACATTTCTAAATTGAATACGTTACTGAAAAATTTAAAAAGTGCTTGTCAATAATTACAAGTCAATTAATACATGTCATTAAAGTTTAATTAAGTTATGTTAAAAAAAATCAGCAATATTAGTGTTGGCTTCGTCTTATTATGTTGCTGTTAACTGTAAGTGCGTACTGTGACAATGCTAAGAACTAACTAAATAACTTTGTCTCACAGGTATTTGTAGGTTTAAGAAGTTGAAGAAGTACATTGTACAATATTTGGTTTGATTTTGTTTTTAATAATTAGGATAAGAAAACATTGTTTTAGCGAATGTAGAGACTATTGCTGTGTACAATATTGTTAATATTGATAAAACTATTAATGTAAAAATGATTTTGTTTACTTTTTCGAATATTTATTCTTACCCAAAGAAATGTTTAACTTGTAAATTTAAGTTGACATGTGGACCACTGTCGCTTGCGGTAATCAATTATAATTATTTTTGACTGAATCTGTGTTCTCATTTCTCAAACTATCAGTTAATTAATCTATCGAAGCGGAACATATGTCAGTATGTAATGGGCGGTCATGAACAATGTTAATATGGTTAATTAGGCACTAGTTAGCGTTGTTATGCGTTACAGAGGAACTGGCATGGCCACTTTTACCAAATTTTTCATAAATGATCTGCTCAGTTGATAGCAGCGAAAACATTTTTGTATACCAGCGTAAGGTTACTGTTAAAATAATTTTGTAGCTTGGCCTGGGTTGAGAGAATTCAAGCTATACTTTCAGACTTACCTGTTCAGCACCGAGTAACCACATTTTTACAAAAAAAATCTGAATAATACGTCCCGATGCCGGATCCAAGACCTGTGTCTTCTGCATTCCCAGCGGATTCCTAAACCACTCGGAAAACAAATTTAGAATTTTTTAGAAAATTTAATAACAAGGGCGCTTTACATACTTTACGCTTTTCATTCGAATGGATAAACCCGCTTTATCCCACCTATCCTAAGCAAACAACATATATAAACATATAGAAAAACAATAAACATTACCCTAAAAGTAATGGTGGGCAAAGAAACTAGGCCACCCCTACTTTTATAAATAGGTACTCATGAATTACGTTCGTCATTTCGTGTTGCTGTGAGTGTGTATTTTTAAAAAAGCTAGTATATATATACTGGTGACTACTATATTAGTATAACTATAGTAGTCATACACTGACACACTACCGAGCGCGTCGTCACTCGGCCTGCGCGGTAAGCATATAGCGAAATTTGTTATACCTATACTCGAAGTTTTATTACTAAGTTATCGGTCGGTTCATATGGCCACTTATATCTGAGAAAGCACAAATCATACGCAATAGATGTCTCTTCTAGTGGTTATTTTTACAAGTTTCTAAGTATTGTCAAACGTAATGTGCTTTATTTCCTATAATGCGGTAAAATAATGGTAATACAATACCGTATATTAAATTAATAATAATATAAACTATCGCATACTTTATGGTTTGTTATATTATTATCAATTACATTCGAATGTTCAATTATTGCAGTACTATTCTATTCACCCACATAAGTGTCAATCAACTATACATCGGACACAATTCCAAAATGATTGGCCTCAACGGCAGTACTACGGGTAATCACTTGAACTAGATCTCACATTCCACTCCATAGATGCTTGTTCAAGCACATTATTGGTCACGTTCGGAGTACTTATTCTTAATCGTCATATTCAATCCTTTGGAGTCTTTACTGCTGGGGCACAGTTCTTCCCCATATATAGGAGAATGTAGGAAGAACCCCTTTATGCCTAATGCATTGTCGTTATGTTATGTTCACTCGTTTGGCAGCATGCCAGCGATACTTCTGTCATTATGCATTCTTAGACTGTGGCAGGCAACCAAAGGGCGAACCTTAGCCAACATGAATTTTTTATTGGATGCCAAAAAAGAACATTTATTTTTAAAGCTATTATTATGATTGCTTTGTGTGTAATCTAGAGGTTTAAAAAAAATCACATCATCAAAAGTCAGTTTTCTTTATTTACGATAAAGCTTAAAGGCGAGAGAGGAGACGCTTGTAGGGTAAATACTTACGAAATAAAAGTGTTTTATTGTATTAAAATGCCCAGCATGGTCTGCAAATAAAGATTAAGCACAATTTTAGTAACATACCGCGGAGCACAGCGGGAACATATTTTTAGTACATAGCCGCGGAGCAGAATACAATTGTCAACACCCCCAATCTCTCCCGCGGGTATCGTGGCGATTAAGGGTTTTAAAAAGTGATCAGGAACGGGCAACAGGAGTTATTATAACACCTAGTAATAACTGCGATTTAAGTGTCCGATAGATGAAAATAGGATCGCTGCTAAGTCAGGATCATACTGTTGAATTTTTATAAAAGTGAATATAATTGCCTCGTAGATTAAATTACATTAATCCAGTGACCAATTAAATAAATCCCATAATGTAAGTTATACGTTAGGAACGTAACGGAAAATATATAAAAAACCAAAGATTAGTTATTCATTCACATGACTATTATTCTAAGCATTTATCCCTGAACTCCTCTTATAAGAACTCGTAGCTTATTAGTAAGCCCAAACGAATAAAGTTAAACTAAAACTTTGCTTAAACTCCAACCGTTGACGTTTTGATATCGCCTATTTGTTTCACCGAAACAAATTATAGAAAGAAATCAGAAATACATTAGCCGAACACGCCGTACCAGAAATAAAGGAAATCTATGCGTGCCCGTACAAACTGTAGGATGTTAAGGTCTCCTCATACGTAACGGGAAAATACCCCGGACGGGACGAGGACGGGGCCTCTCTCGTACAATAAGTCCCGTGATTCCGTGACAATAATATGTCCTTCATGGAACATTTTGTAGGAACATTTTGTATGAAACGCTGTTTCTGCAGTCCACGGCCCGTCCCGTCCGGGGTAATTTCCCGTTACGTATGCAGAGACCTTTACTCGGAAAAGTCACGTTCGTGTGGCAATGTGCCCAGAGCTCTTGCAGTCGCCGCTCAATAACACCGCCTTTGTGCTTAGGGACTAAAGAAACGTAGTCCATATATTTATTTAGCTACGAGTATTTAGAGTGCACTAAAATTCTAGAACCTGTTTTGAAAACAGGAGTTTGCTAGCGCAGTGACATAGCCGCGCTTGGCCTGCGATTGCGTACTAAGTAATATTTTTCGGAATTCGCCACAGCATTCTACTTACTCGACTAATCACCTATTGATTCATACCAATCGCGAAATAGTACCTACGTGAAATGAACTTTGAAATTGTATAAACATTTTACCCACATACTAGAGAGGGAACGAACACACGAACACGCCGACAATTGACCAAATGTAGTTTTGATGTTGGCCGCTCCCTGTGGGAGCATCAGTTACTTAGCAATGTTGAGTTAGACAATACGAAGGCATTACGCTTGTCACGACACAGGTACGATATATAAAACTGATCTGCCACTTTTCAGCGGATATAGTGCCTTCTTTCTTTCCAAGTTTTCCAGGCAACTTTTTGCCGATGTTTCGAGAATAGTTTACGGAAGTGTGATCCGAACTGTATTTTTCTTGTTTAGAGATTATGTTTATATTTTATTTAAATAAATTTGGTCCTTTCTTGGTTCGCGGATTTTGGTGGACGACATGATAAATGAAAGTATTTTATTTGTATTTTAGTTATTTTTAAAGGCTCGCCTTTTCCAATTTTCATTGGATAATAGCGAGGTAGCAAAACATAGTCCAAAATGTCCACTCCATTTTTTTTGCAGCTAATATTAGCTGTAAAAAAAAACAGGCATCCTATTGATGAATTTTTCATAGCGTTTCCATTTCCCTACGTTGCGAATTTCTGGCCTATATTTACTATAGTACGGGCTTTTACAGTACTATATACACACGTGATTTATGAATGAAGAAATAAACAAAACAATAATCATTTAAGTTCGCCTCAAACTTCTGCCGACAAATCAAGATAAACACACGACACCTAGCAACAAAAAATGCAAGCAACAAAACTGCAGTAAGCTTACTATCTATCTGTAGATATTATACTAAAACTGCACCAGAACTAAAGTAACCTTTTTAAAGTAAACAGTAGCCTAAATCATCTAAACATAAATATAATGCTGAAAGACAATTTGAGGCAAGTACTGCGGCTGTTCGAACGTTACAATAGGCCATTAGTGGCCACAGGGATTCCTGATTCAATATGGAGTAAGCACCAAGCTGTGTTCCGGTACATCCAACGCATGTAAGTTATTCTAAAGGACTATATATATGATGCAAACTTTTATAGAATATAATGGAATACATGGCACAAAAACAAAATAAGCTTAATAATTCTTTTTCCTATTGCAAATGATATGAACAACTGTAGGTAAGTAAAATGATTTTTTACTAGAATAGCTAAGAATTCATCATAAATATTAATTTAAATTGTGCCTATTTATCCCCAAAGAGGTAGGCAGAGGTGTATTGACATTGACATCCATATTTGACAGCTTACTATTTTGAGTCACATGTAATAGGGGGCGAGCCTATCAGGAGCGAGGATTATATTTCTTTAAAATATGATGATGCATTTAATTTTTTATTTGGTTCACACACTGAATATGTTATGTAGCAGATCCAGGATATGAGAGAGAAGGATATTTACTCTTCTATCACTCGTCATCTCTAACTAAAAATCCACAGCTCACTAAAAATAACCTATTCAATTAAAAAACCAGGTATTTGCTTTTGCGAAGGCCTCAAAAAATATAGGCACATCTCCACAAACGGGAATAATTAAAATTTGCGCCACCGGCTAATCGGTCGATGGTCATTTAACACAAAAGTGAACGGAAGTGTCTAGAGACCGGGTTAAACGGCAACACCATGCGAGGACTGACTAATCCGCGCCGGATAACATTTGGCTCATTAAACCAAGCCCAGGATTATCAACTTGGAATTGCCTCGCTGAGCAATGTGAATATTATGAGGTAAAAAGTAATGAAAACTCAGTTAACCCTCGTTTTTCACTTGCCATAAAAACTTGGGATTCCGTGAAATATATCGGAAAAAAGGTCCGCACATTAAAGGTAAATTGCTTGTTTTATACTCGGCGATGTGCTGCGCTTAAATTTGTTCCACATTAAACGACTTACGAGTGGCCAGACGATTACGCGGTATCCGGTAGCTCGGTAGATTAATAATAGTTATAATACATTTATTTCAGACCTAAACACGTACAATTTTGGTTAGGTACTAAACTACTTAACAGTTAAACTAATAAATGCACAAATATTCGATTTTAATTTCAACATTATATAAATGTTAGAAAAATGAGTACAAAGATTTTGGTGGTTAGAAAAAGAATTTCGAAATCCGCGTCTACTGCTGCACGCGGGTTCGATTCCCGCATCAAGACCATAATTTTTCGAAATTATTATTTTAACCACTAAAATCTTTGTAATAAGTGCACAGTTAATTACAACTAAACACCACATACTTAAAATATAGTGTGAGGCAAAACATAACAAATGCAGAGCAAAATAAGATTAGACAACAAACATTACAAAATTACTTAAATGAAGTTATAATTAATACTTACATTAAAGTTAGTTTTGTTTTGGTTGTCCTAATAAATACAAATACAAATTAAGTATTTTAAGGGTTACTTTACAGGCCTTACTTTACAATATGTAGGTCAGAGTGTGCGTTAGTACTAAGTATTATTTTCTTCTTCTCAAATTAGGTGACAACATATTGTAATAATTTTTGTATTGTCTTCCGTGACGTAAAACTATCAAATTTCACCAACCCTCTCTAGAGCGCCACAAAAAACTAATATACCTACTTAGGTTGACAAACGCATCACCCTTCAACGTCCCGTAGTCGTGTGAAAACACCTTTCATAAAGTCATTTGTGTCTGAGTAAAAAAGTGTTTGCCTATAAGGGGCTATTATTATAATGAAGTCTATCAGTTTTGAAGTAGAAGTTACAAATTCTATCTATTCGTCTTAACATATATTAATTGGAAACTGATCACCTATTTACAGCAGAACTTAGTAAGTAATTAAATTAGCCTCTCTAGAAATTTAACTAAAAGCCCCCACTCTACGGTAATAGGTCTTCCAGCATGTAGAAAATCCAACTGCATCTATTGAATAATGGACTACAGATGCTGTTGGACCCGAACGAGTCTTCCAAAGCACGGCACTCAAGATTAATATTGTGGGTCGTCCATCCAACGATTAGCGTTATTGAATATTATTGCTTTGCTAACACAAGCTCAGGCAGAACGCACTGGCAACTGTTCCGCCGACATCACATAAGAGCCGTTTATTACTTGAAGCCACAAGAATGCCTTTAAAAAAATTGTACATTTAATTTTCAGGGTTGTGAACAACGGTACAATGATTCCTCCCTTTAGAGATGACAGAATCTACAGAATGTCAACAAATATAATTACCCTTGAGGGATCTCTGTAACCTAGGCACACATAACTGTTTGCTTTAATTAGAAATAGTTATTGTGAGTTACGTACTAAACTTCTCATGAGCTTTCTAGGGAATACCTAAAATCAGCTGTAGGATATCAAAATTGAATTTTTAAGTGTAGGTACTTATCTTTCTCAGATTATCAGATAGGAGACTATCAAAATCTGACGATTTTCGGCAATTATAGTTGGCAGAGGTGAATTAACCATAGTCCCATGTAATGAGGTAAAGCCTATCGTCATCTAACGTTAATATTGGTTAGACTTCATTAAGCCACACACTTTCGATGAATGATAGAAAGGACCAAGTTAAGACACCGATGAACGGATAGAGTGCTATCCATACTGCTCAAGGTTTTGGCTTAGGTTTTACTGCCTGAAAACAACCCTCTTTGGGTATGCTGTTGTTGGTGGATTGCCTTCCACCATTCGGGTGCCTCAAGGTGCTTATTGGTCTACACCGGGCAATGTCCCTTACTCGACTTTTACGACGCCCCTGAGGTGAGTCTGGTTGGCACATTCTACGTTATTTTTCGCTCCCAGGCCAGTATGGAACCTAAGTGTCTATTGTTAGTATATTCGTTTAGGATAAAAAAATAACTTAAACATCTTTCACCTTTACTGGGCATAGCGAATGGTGCTCGGTTTTCTTTACTCCAAATATGGAAACCGTTTTTTATAGAGTAAAAGAATTAATCATTCATAAAATAAGTTACCCGCGGGAACGGACTATAAATTTAACGGTATAAAGGCGAAAACTGGTCTCTTGAGGCGGCAACTTGCGTGACACCATTTTCAAGTCACATAAAATCGCTTAAAATCTTTCTAAGTGTTACAAGATACACAATTTCCAACCAAATAATTCTGAAAGATGTTTATGTACTGATTAATATAAAGTGTGTAATTTTAGTCAGTTCAGAATCGGCAACTGACTATATTTTTGTAATTAATAATTTTAAGAAAAAGTGGTAAGAAATCTTAGTTATAATTTTTCTAATTATAAAATTAAAATAAAAAAAATTATAATTATATTATTAAATAAATAATTTGAAAATAGTCATGCTTTACTCTTCCAAATAAATCGGTCAGACGCCATCAAGCCATTCACTCCTTTTACATACATACATACATTAATCACGCCCATATCCCCGAAGGGGTAGGCAGAGGTGAATTCTCACCCGCGTTTCGCCAATTATGTTAAGTCCCATGTAATAGGTGGCGAGCCTATTGCCATTTATCGGGCACAAAAGTCGCAGTACATTGTCAGGACGGTAGTATAAGAGGAACGCTGCTGCCCATTCCTCATCACTGATTTATCCTTAGTCGCCTTGTACGACACCCACGGGAGAGATTTGGGATGGTGACAATTGTATTCTACTCTGCCGTCACCTAACGGCTAACTCACTCCTTTTGGATTCATATAATTCATCACACCAGACATGTGTAAATGAAAAATGAATGTAGGGATAGAAAAGAGACTGAAAGGAACATGTCGATTGACCGATGAACGGAGAGAGTGACTGGGATGAGAACATTCCAATTCATACTAGGTTTTAGCTTAGGTATTACAGCCGGCCACCTGCCTGAAAAACCTCTCTTTGGGTAAACTCTTTGGGTATTTTTATTAATATTAATTTATGTCTGCAAAAATTTTCAAGAAAAAGATTCAGGTAGTATAGTTTTATTTAAATGCAACTTGGCTCAATAATCAAAAACAAATGAAAATATAATATAATATATTAGTGATTAATTAAAACAGAAAATGAGTTTTAGAAATTAAGTTGCCCGGAATTGCTGTCACAATCATTACATTGATATATGGGCTGCATTATGAATCCATTACGTGTGCTGCACGCTTGGAACACATTAATTTCTAAAGTTACGAACGAACTTTTACTATTTATCTTTATATGGTGCACGTACTTCTTAAAGGCAAATGGTTTACTAAGAGCAGTAGCAGAGCACTGAGATAGAGCATGCTTTATTACTTAGAATTTCGTAAGAAAACGAAATTCTAAGTTTTGTTATATGGGCACTTCACCAGGTTCTAATTAAAAATAACAAATATAGGTACAACTTCCTGACACGGTGCAGTAAAATGTAAAATATTATGTATAATTTATTTTTTTTACCACCGTTTGCAAGATAATTAATGTGCTCGGTGGACAAAGGAAAGTCAAATTCTGCAAAACTCTACAAACATTTGAATTACAATTGTCGACAATTTGTTGGATTGACAGTGAAGGTCCATTGTAGATATTATAAGGCTGATACGTGCTTAGTTTTTACAGCTAACGTTGCCGATTAAGCTAGCGTAAAATAAAATCTATGCCAACACCAAAGCTATTACGTATTGTGCCCAAATTAATGGTGCGTTTGTCACGAAGGCAGGCAAAGCCAACTTTTTTAATAACTACCCTCATTTTGGAGCCATTTGCACCTGTCGTTAGCTCATTAATTTATCAACAAACGGTAGGTATTGGTCCCGGCAAATCGCGCCAAGTGTATCATTTAAGGAGGTCTGAGCGAACAATAGGCGGTAATCAATAAGACCGACCGGGCGGGCCATTGTGTCCCTAATGTGTGGGAATTAGCTATTTGCTACTTGACGAAGACAAATTATATCGCTACTTCGATTAATTACGCAGCTTAACTGTGTTGTCGATACACAAACGGCCGCGACAATCTATGAAGTTTGTTAAAAACTGAGCTGAAAAGGTTCGCTCGCTTACAGAAAGACTTACTTTATTTTGCTAAAAAAAATCGCTTTGAGACACGTCAAAGGCCTGTAGCATTGTCTAGCGATTCTGAGAAAAGTAATTAAATTTTATATTGTTTTTATGTTATTTTTTTATCTGTTGGGAATGACAGTGTGTACAATTTTAGGATCGTTTATAGAAAGAATATAACTGAATTATTTTACTTTAATTATTTTGAATATTATGATAGTTTTTGGACCTTTGCATATAATTATACAGAACCATACATAACAGCATTCCGTAGGAGGGTTTGTTTCAGGCAGCTGTCCATGAAGACCTGCCCAAATCAAATATGCAAAACAATTAAAATTACTCATGTTACGAAATTTTAGATTTACCCGAATACTGATGGATCAGACCAGTCTCAATATTATTATTGTCTAAATTTACGAAATTTTAATTAGGGAAATGAACCAAAATACGGCTATTACGTAAAATAACATCCGATGGTATATAATCTAGAGTGTAGAATAACAAAAACGTAACCGTAGACTGACCCTAAACGTAGTAACAGTTAATAAATTATTAATTAACAGTACTCCAACTTCTACGTTACCGTCAACAATTTTAGTTTCTCTTTTTATTTTTGGGACTATAAAGTTGCACTTGCACCAAAGTTAAATAAAATATATCACATGACAAAATAGTAGTGAAACCAGCAACATTATCCACTGATGGATTACACTATACAAGACGAGGAATGGGCAGCAGCGCTCTTGTTATAACACCTAGCAATGTACTGCGACTTTCGTGCCCGAAGGTGTAATTATTTACACTGTAATTGTATACTATCAATATACATTTGCTAAGTTTTGTAGCTGTCAAGACAATAATTAAGACGTATGAGGATAAAGTACTTTAAGCGTTAGTCTGTTCAATAATCAATGGCACTGATATATCAGCCTTCAGCGTTTCTCAAAGCAACATCCATGGGGAGCCCGAGGGAATTCTTATTTAAAACTTACTTACTTGTCAATAACGATTGTGTAAGTCTTAGAATAGACGTTGAACTCGTGATTTCTCTGGAGTCGTAAACTGTACTGAGTTGTGCGATTAGAATTGAAAGTATATTATACAGGGCGTCCCACGGCCATGCCACACGGAAGGAAAGTATATTAAATATTGAACGTAGGATATTTTACTAAAAGAAGACATCATTTTATTTTTAATAATAAGTGGAACTGCATTCACAGATTTTTTAAAATCGCCTACCTCAACCGGGAATCGAACCCGCCAAATGTGTTAGAAAAATTACATGTATTTTATAATAGCGTTTGAAAGGACTACTCATAAGCATTATTTTTTCCTAAATAACCTAGCATATTAAATGAAACTAAGATCATAAAATTTTTCATTTTATTTAAAAAAAAAATAATTTATCAAATGCTCAAAATGTGATCCGTTCTGTTGTGTACAAATTCTCACTCTTTTTTACGTACGTTACTTTACGTGTTCCATTTTCGAATTATTTATTTTTACTAATATCAGCCAGTTGCTCATGAAGAAATGCATACAAGTACCTACTACACTTCATGTATCGCTTTATTATTATAATGTACTTACACCACGGAAATCTCGTATCTCAAGTGGGTAGGTCTTTGAAATGATAATGTTAATTGTTGGAAGCATGGCCAAGTCAGAGGAAATTTCCCTGAACAAAATTTTTAATAAAATGAAAAATTTTATGATCTTAGTTTCATTTAATATGCTAGGTTATTTAGTAAAAAATAATGCTTATGAGTAGCCCTTTCAAACGCTATTATAAAATACAAGTAATTTTTCTATCACATTTGCCGGGTTCGATTCCCGGTTGAGGTAGGCGATTTTAAAAAAAAATCTGTGAATGCAGTTCTACTTATTATTAAAAATAAAACGATGTCTTCTTTTAGTAAAATATCCTAAGTTCAATATTTAATATACTTTCCCTCCGTGTGGCATGGCCGTGGAACGCCCTGTATAGTAGTATGTTCTGTTTTTGGTTCCCACAATAAATGACGTTGTAAAGTGCTATTGTATAAAATTTCTCTAGCCATTATTTCTGTTAAGCCTACATGGTCTTACAATAATTATTAAATATATGACATTAGAACTGATTAATCCGTGTGAGGCATGTGTGGTTCGCTGTCCGCTATAGTATAATATATTTTCCATTTTATAATATAATAAGCTAATTTTAAAAACCTTTAATTTATTTTGTAATATTGCACAGTCACCATCATAAGTAGATTAATATTTTCATAGCTTGAATGGTATGTCAAAAAAATTATTTATACGAATTGGTGGCACCCGTTTATGCTCATGCGCTGTCAACTTGTGTCGCAGAGGCTTAAAGTGTAAATCTAATTATAACGCTGACTGTACCACGTTTACCAGCTATGCAGTGAATCTATTAATGAGTCTATTCTATTTAAAATATAGCTGAAAATAGTGAATTTTGGCAGCCCTACTTAGGGTAATCTAATATAAAACTAGACTCTGCCTCAGAATAATTTATTATAATGTACGTGACACCAAGACAACAAACCGAGTAATGCAATATTGCGATGCATAGCTATCAGCATTAATGTATTCAGCTACTCAATATACTCGTGAGAAAACAAAGTTGTTGTTGCTACGGGTGCTGCGTTGTCCGTCTATTTCGTAAATCGCTATAATAATAAATCATAGCTTACCACGTATGAACGATGTTTAAGTATATTTTGAATTATATATATCATTTTTCAAAAATATCACAAGGGTGGCTAGCCCACAATAATATGTTTATTTGATTGAAATGTCAATGTCTGATGGTACTTGATATCGCGTTTGGTAAGCTATAATATAAGAACAATAAAACATCTGAATTTAATTATTTGCAATCTATCCGATGACAATTTCATTATATTTTTAAGTTGCCAAGAAAAACTAGTTTGTGTATTTGTAAGCAAAAGCCAGAAAGTAAAAAAATACTACAGAAAAAACCAAGATTTGAAAGTAAAGCATAATGAAAGATTGCCCACTGCACAATCAGAAGATTGTTGATGTTTGAAGTAGAATATAATATGCGATAACAATGTAATATAATATGTAATACGGCTATGTACTACTCTTGGTAACATGAAAAGCTAACCAAATTTGGTCGGCATTTAAGAGTTAACAAGCAAACAACATTTCCTATGAAAGTGAGCTTGGCGGCGAAGCTGTTGCCAGTAATCCATTCAAGGGAAACTTACTCGCGTGAGCATTGGATACGTGATCGCCTCCTCAAACGTGTTCGTAATTCGAAACAGAGTTTTAACTGGAACAAAAAACATTTTATAACGCAAAATAATACAATCAAGCACTAAAAACTCTGACTGAAAGCAAACACGCGCCCACTTTGAGAATCGGCGCACGTATTAGCAAGCTGCGGAACATAAATAACAGGCGAAACAATTTACCTACGAACCGGGGTGAGGTATTCTTACAACTGTTTAGTTTGTTCAATATACCAGGCTCATACGTGCCGCGAATCCCGCCGACCGTTCTTGCTTTATGATGCGATGACTGTACCGTATTGCTTGTAACTCTTGCTGTATAACGATTTTATACGTGCTTCCATCCGCAGATATTGTGTTAATGTTGAGCGTTTTGCTTTGTCGTTGGATATCATTATGGCTTCGGTTTGCGCTTCTCGATCTTGCGTTAGGCAATTGTCTGTTTTCATTGTGTACGCTCAATGAGGTTAATTGGTTTTTGTGTGACGCAGTGACGTGGAATGAGCTAGTTTTCTAGTTTTGCTGCCTAGCAACTTTTTTTCTGATTAACGTGCCCGATAAATGGCAATAGGCTCGCCCCCTGCTACATGGGACCAAACATGTTGGCGAATTGTGGGTGTTTCGTGCTCTGCCTAACTCTTCGGGAATAAATAGGCAAGATTTTTGTATGTACGTATTAAACCTTCTTGAAAACGGGTTTGAAAACTCAAGGTCCTTGTAAGGCTCATAAATTATTGTGCTTCGATGTAGAAATCCTTACAGCAAACCATGTTTTGCTGCTTGGTTAAGTGCCTAAGTACTTTATTCAATTTATGTCGACGTGAAACGTTTAGTTTTCGAAAAACTTGCTCCGCTATATTTTAATGTTGATCCATACTTAGGTACGATCTACGAGTTGTAGACATACCATGTTGTGTATTTGTTATAGTTAAAATTATATAAACAGAAAATATATAAGACTTGACATAATTGGCGAGACGCGGGTGCTGGTTCACCTCTGCCTACCCCTTCGGGGATATAGGCGTGATTTATGTATGTATGTAGAAAATATATGAAAACGGCATTCGTGCCAGAAATTCTTTTATAATAAGGCATTTTTTTATTTAATGTTTAATTATTACCATAGTAAATGGCAGAAAAAATAATTTTTGTAATCATTTCTAACGGTTGTCAATAAGCTGAATTTTTTACTATTATATACATACATATATCACGCTTATATCCCCGAAGGGGTAGGCAGAGGTGAACTAACACCCACGTTTTGCTAATTATGTTAGGTCCCATATAATAGGTGGCGAGCCTATTGCACAAAAGTCGCAGAACACTGCTAGGTGGTATAAGAGGAATGCTGCTGCCCATTCCTCATCACTGATTTGTCCTTTATATTTATAAAGTATTATTTTTCTCTAAATTAATATAAAGCATTATTTATAGCTAAAATTATGTTAAACTTGCTCACTCACATTTAAATAAAATAATATCTGTGGGACGATGTCTACTAAAGCCAACTAAATCCAAGCTCTGAATCGAACTCAAGAAAGGTAATAAGGCAATTTTCTTGAAAATCCCTAAACGTAATAATGTGCCGAAAACGTTCTCTAAATTTACACATATTGTGCTAGCGGTGAAATCGCTGGAGTCGCGTACGATCGGAATACTAAATGCGATACACAAGGAAACATCAAAAAAACTATCTCCTAACATCGCCGCTACCTATATCGTGTCGACACCATATTTCTGCTTACCAATATTTGTCGCAAAACAAACATCAGCACTGAATCAACGGACAATTTAAGCGAACGCAGGTTTCAAAGCCTTTAAATAGGAAAATAATTTTGTTCAGATAGAACATTTGAGTGTAGAACATGGAGTAAATTTATTATTTCAGCGGCGGGCCGCGGACAAAGGATTTAGGTTTGTTGAATTATGCAAATAAATTCACCATTCTGTAACATTTGTTGAGAATGTCTTTATTTCAGTAGATTTCTTAGAGGCCCAAGACTAATCCAGCTTTTGGCTTTTGAATCTTCTTTATTCGAATGTTCATGCACCTGCCCTTAGAATTAACATATTATATAAGGGATAAGGGTGAGAGCACTTAGTTTAGTATTATTTCAGAGTAAGATTAACATAAATCAGATGGCAGTGTGGCACTTTTATTTCTTATTCGCCCATAGACTATTTTCCGGAACCGATGCCATCCAGAGCGCGACCTTTTTTTCTTTGCAAGGCGTCTCAATTCAAGAGAGGCCAGCTGGTTTTATTGTGCTCTAGTTTTGTCTTAGTTTATTTAAATTATTGTGGACTTAATACTTTAATAAAGAAACTGTTTCATCCAGAAGTGAACGCGTCCATTCAGTTTTAATATTCGTAAATGGCCGCTCGGAACTAGATTCGTGGGAATAAGTTGGCCCCTTATTACATTCAGAGCGGGTGTTTCGCAATATTTCCCCAATGAATATCGAGGGATTCCCTTAAGGAACAGTTTTGAAATCCTCACGGCATTATTGTGCGGGTAACGGCCTAACAAGAACCTGGCAACGTTTAAGGCAACATAAAACATTTTGCGGTCTGCTGAGTTTTTGGGGCCTCATTGGCAGCCTGCGTTACTTCAACTTTTGTGGATTGTACTTAAAACACTGAGAATTGTTATGTTTACCTGTTACGCTTTTATTACAGCCGAACAGTGTTTATGCTTCTATTGTTCTGCTTTTTCAAAAGAGCTGGTATTACGGTTATCGATATCTTCTATGGATTCTTGTTACATCTTGAACTTATAAGTCAGTTTCTTAATGATTACTCTGGGTCTGGAGATTCTCAAAAAATGCAGCTTAGTCACTACGATTAGTTGTCTGTAGTGTATTTATTCGAATCTATTTATAAATTCCTGTTTCCCTTGGTCATGCGACAGCTTCAGAACCACTCGGCCAACCAAGTTTTTAATGGCCGAGTAGTATTGGCATCTGCCCAGAATGCAGAGGACGCGGGTTCGATTACCGCATCAAAACTATAATTTTTGGAACTAATTCCAACCTCCATTTTTATTGCGAATATTCATGACTAAGATAGAACAACGTCTATCGGTTCAGCTAGTATAAATAATCTATGTTCAAATAGGATATAGCAATGGTTACCATTAGAGTATTATGTTTGTGGAACACGATCGCATTGTCAGAAACTGCGCTGGGAAGATGACAATGTAGGTAAGTTTTGAAAATCGTCTGGGAGAGTCCTCTTTGGGGCCGGCAGCGGCGGCCGAGTGGACGTCTCTTCGACAGCTCTGTAAACTGTAGAGATTCAGAATTGATTTCCAAGTGCACTTCTCGCTTGTGGAGGCAGGGAACATTCTGGTTGCCCAGCGTGATGACTGTTTAGAAACAGATGAAAATGTAATTTAAATAATACGAATTTTATTATTTTGAAATTCAGGAAGGTTTAAAAATACATAAATCGTGCCTTTTTTTCTCTATGTGGTAGGCAAAGGGGTATCAATAGCCACATTTCGCCAGCTTATTTCAGGGGCAAACCAAAAATAAGTCTCCTAATTTTCTCTTGATAATGAAGCAATATAAATAAAATAGCATGTATCCATGTCTCTTTCAAAACATAGACATACACGAAACTCTCAAAGCAAACTTCGTTGATTTAATATTCAAAACGCGGAAACACCTTGTCATTTCGTAATAAGTATTTGTTCAGAGGCTTACAAGCGATTCGACCCTTGGCGACTCATGGTTTTCCCATGCACAGTTATTGATCGGATACCGGTTAGACATACTTTAGGGGGAAAGGTAATAAACATCAAAGCAAACGTTTATTTGATTGAATAATAGAAAAGTCGGATGGTTAGCTGAGCACTCCGGACGTGACCGGACGAACAGTGTACACAGATGATCCGAGTTTGTAGAAATAATAGGGATAAGTTTAAACAAATATCTCAAAGTAACGTACATTCAATATTTTAGTTTATGGACACATTATTATACATATAATACAAATTTTATAAAGAAAAAAATGTCAAACTTATTTTTACCTATAATTTTTATTTGTAATAGTTTTCAGAGATTTAATTTTGCCGTGTGGTGACGGCAGAGTAGAAAACAATTGTCACCACCCCAAATCTCTCCCGTGGGTGTCGTACAAGGCGACTAAGGATAAATCAGTGAAGAAAGGGCAGCAGCGTTCCTCTTATACCACCCAGCAATGCACTTTTGTGCCCGATAAATAGCTATAGGCTCGCCAGCTATTACATGGGACCTAACATAATTGGCGGAACGTGGGTGCTTATTCACCTCTGCCTACTCCTTCTGGGATATAGGCGTGATTTATGTATGTATGTATTTAATTTTGCTAAATAGTGTTCATATAAAATACAAACAATGAAGACGCAATAATATTATGTTCCTTAATATAAAGCTATTCGCCAAAAATATAGACAATAGCTAAAAGAAGAGGTGTATTCCAAAGAGTCTCAAAAAAGTAGTCGTTTTAAATTAATCCAGGCTTCCATTGAGGATCAGAAGAGTAACAGATAAAACAAAGACATTTTCAATGCAAATCCAGGCAGGAAAAAACCTAGCAGCCGCCAAGAACCTCTACAAATTTTATTTAAATGCAAAAATGAAAAATTAAATCAACCATTAAAGATCCACGGAAGTTTCTCCAATCCTTTTCAGTAGCTTGATATCGTGTAACGAAGCGTAATGGCACATTTTATTTGCATAAATTTGGATACGAGATTTATGCCTTGTATAATTAGAGGTTGGAAATTATTTTATTAATCCGCGTTGATAATATTTTTGTACCTCAATTTTGCCAATATTGGGTAATTGATCGTGACTGTTTTAAATCATTATTTGGTATTTTTTATGATTTCTTAATACTTCACTTGAGCTAATAATGCCTATAGGCAAGCTTCGTATTACATCGTATAAATACCCTACCCGTTTGGGGATAAATATGCGTGTATGTGTATACTTGACAGTTGATTCAAGACCGTAGAGTTTCGTATTGATCAAATTACAAAATAAAAATGTTGCGAAGTAATATTTTTCGATTTAATTCGATCTGAGCTCGAAACAGGTAAATTACCGTGTAATTAATATTTTAAGGGATTTGAAACGTAACAGTGAATTTTTTTCAAAATGTTTAGACTACAATATAACTAGTTTGCCTCCGAATACAGAAACGCTACCCAAAGTTTGAGGCCTGCTTAACATTTAAGTATTGTCAAAATTGACTGGCATATCAATACAAGATTTTTTTTAACTCGGTATTCTACTCTAAGGACCGTCGCGCCTCTTGGATACCGGCACTTCAATATTATCCCCGCAAGTAGTAAAGTTGTGTTTTATGTAAACAAATTCTCGTAAAGTTTGTTGAAAATGTTAGCACCGCATAGCATTAAGAATGTATTTGCGTCGACAGCGGATGAAAGAATTCAACGTAAACACAACCAGTCGTGCTTGAGACAGACATTCGGGGCAAAGTGCGGAAACAACGTTATGAAACCGAGTACACTTGGCACTCGCCCCATTGTTCCTTATTTTATTACGATCTCTTTGCGTCAATCATGAGGAACGTGCTGAGGTTTTTTAAGTATTGCCTGTGGTAATGTGCATTTACTTTTTACATGCATACGTATACAAATCACGCCTATTTATTTCTGAAGGGGTAGGCGGAGGTGAATGAACAACCGCGTTTTGCGAATTATGTAAGGATTGATGTAGGCGGATGCGAGTCTATTGCAATCTATCGTTATAAGAGGGATACAACTGCGGGAGAGATTGATGGTAGTGACAATAGTATTCTGGCTAGCTAAGTGGAGAGTCAATCGAACACAGTCATAGAATAAAAAATGTATGAAACTGACGTACTACAGAAACGTAGTATAGTAACAGAGACGTAGAATACGTCAGTTTCATACATTTGTTTTCTATGCACTCGATCGAATAGATAAATCACTTGGCACTAATTCACCACACAGTAATATTTCGTCGATATTAAAATAGTCTTATTTAGTTTTTAACAACCAACAGGATATAAAATCAGTATTTAGAAAATTAGAAACACATACTGACGGGCGTTTTGTGCTCGCATCAGTTAAGTAAAGCACGTGATGTATTGAAATGGAAATTGGAATGGCGTCTCGGACTCGGCCGATTTCAGTTCAACTGATGCGTTTTATTGTCAGTATTTTAGTACTAATGTATATTTTGCAATCGCTAGACGAAAGTAAAATATGATAATGAAATGCAATGTCCTTGATCATTTCAATTTCTTGGATTTTAATTTTTTTAAATATTTTACAAGAAATAATGTCAAGACGAGATATTAAAACGGAAAATTAATAAATAAATACATAAATATTTATGTTTAGGCATACTTAATAAAAATATAGAATAAGTAATTACGAAAGAGAAAAAATATAAAAGTTCTTTGTATACATGTGTGTAAGAAGCAAATAATAGTAGATTATGTACGAGTTAAAAAAATTAAATCCCGAGCGAAGCGAGGGATTTAAGAATAGAGTCCTGAATGGAGCGAGGGATTCAAGCGCAATGGGCTTGATTCCATATTTTCCCATTTAAATTAAAAAAAACTCTGAAACTGTGAACAAACAACATGGCGGACGGTGGCACTAATTTTTCGTTATTTTGTTACATTTTAGTGACTACACGGATTCAAAATCATTATCTTTTTTTCGCTTAACAATTTAATCAATATTTGTGTTATGTTGGTGTTCCAACATCATTATATCCCGGTTTTGTACAGGTATATTTTTTTCAGGGTAAAAAATGAAAATTATGCACTTCCCACGGCCTTGAGACTTAGGCCATGGGGGTGTGTGAGACTCCCCGGCGTGTAGAGCCGGAACTACCCACTAAAAATTTCCCTGGTTCTCCGTCTTCTGTGTAACGGGGGAAGGGTCTTAGCGAGGCATTTACCCAAATAACCCCCGTTCCACCATTGTCCGCTAAGCAGACTCGCTTTCCATCGCAGCGGCATACCGAAGAACATGTATGCCGCCGCGCCATCTTTCGGTCACAAACCTGGGCATTGGCAATGATAAGTGTCCCGCCCAATGTCCACTGTGCCACTTATTTAAGGGACGATCGTACTGACGTAGTTGCGCCGACGACGTCCAGTCCTCTTTCGCCTGAGGGGATGTGCATCGGGGTCGTTCTCCCTGTGCCTCTCCTCGGCCTCTTTAACTTCCATCACCGCCTCGCAAAAGACGGAGACGGCCTTCCATGCGGCGTCGCTTCCGACCATGGTGCTGACCATGTTAGGAAGCGGCAGGTCTCCGATTTCCGCGGTCAGTTCTGCCAGTTCTGTGGCCCATGCTGAGCATTCCTGGACCGTGTGGTCCGCCGTGTCCTCAATGGCGCCGCACTGATGGCACACCGGGGTTGGCTCTCTCCCCGCCACTTTGTGCAGATACCTCCCAAAGCAGCCATGCCCTGAGAGGATCTGCACAAGGCGATAAGAGAGCAAGCCCCGGCTGCCCTCTCGGCGTTGCAGCCACTCCGCGAAGACAGGCCGGATGGCCTCAATAGTACGGTGGCCCGCCCCTGGTGTGCGCAGTCTGCGCTTCCACCGCCTCAACGCTCTGCATTTCGCAGCGTCTCTCCATCCTTGGACGACCTCCAGCAACAGTGTCGACCCTCGGCTTTTCGCTTCCGCGGTCCGTTTGGTTTCGTACAGGCCTAGAATGACTTACTTTAAGTTGAGGTTACCTGACCCAGAATACGTCATTTTTGAGCTGGTGGTACGAAAAGTTTTTTATTTAGCATGTATATTATTTATCTTTTCAGGTTTACTATTGTTACTTTAAAACAATTGCTTTGGCTTCATGTCAAGCTAAAATTATTGAATTTTGCAAGAATAATTTAGTATTAGTCCCGTGTAATGGTTTCATTTCTCGAAATCCGAAACAACTATCTCCTGCAAAATTTATAGATAGTAGAGAACAATAACAAACAAACATTTCCAAATTGCGTTGTTGTCTTAAAATTTTGAATTCAATTTAATTGTTTGGCAAGAAATAGTTTCGTTCGATAATTATACTACCAAGTCACTACCAATTTACTGGAATCAAATTCTAGTAGAACTTTGTAAAAGATCGAATGCGAATTATCATTATCTCTCTATGGTCGGCGCAATATGTTTCCTCTTCCATTTCTATCGATCAGACGTTATCAACTTATTTCCTTTTAACTCAATATGATCCATGACACCGAAGGGTACAAACGCTGGTCTACACTTAGATTTTCTTATTGTATATTCTTTCTAAGTCGTCTTTAAGACCGACATTAACGCGTGCGAAGCCGCGTGCGACCACTGGATTTTAATATGAAAAAAATATATATATATCTATTTGATCAATGCTCTTGGCAACTATTAATATCGATCTATAAATATTATATCGTCCAATTAGTCAAGTTACCAGTCCCCTAAATATCTCATTGTTAGTGGAGATAGCGTTACAAAATAAATTAAGATAATTTAAACATTAAACATTAAAACAAAGATTTTGGGGTTAGAAAAAGAATTTTTTCTACATTGCGAGGGTACCCGTTGGCTTACAACGTGAAGTGTAAAGGTTAGAAGAATTTCGGCAAGTTAATTAGTGTCTTGGGTGGCCGAGCGGTCAGGCACCTGCCCGGATAGCAGCGGACGCGGGTTCGATTCCCGCCTCAAGATCATAATTTTTCGAAATTCTTTTTCTAACCCCAAAATATTTGTACTAATTTTTCTAACATTTATATAATGTTAAAATTAAAATCAAATAGTTTATAAAGCAAACCCAAGCTTAACCGAACGCACGGTATTTGTAAAAATATCTGCTTTGGAATGTTTGAAATTTATTTCTACATTGCGAGGGTACCCGTTGGCTTACAAGGTGAAGTGTAAAGGTTAGAAGAATTTCGGCAAGTTAATTAGTGTCTTGGGTGGCCGAGCGGTCAGGCACCTGCCCGGATAGCAGCGGACGCGGGTTCGATTCCCGCCTCAAGATCATAATTTTTCGAAATTCTTTTTCTAACCACTAAAATCTTTGTACTAATTTTTCTAACATTTATATAATGTTAAAATTAAAATCAAATAGTTTATAAAGCAAACCCAAGCTTAACCGAACGCACGGTATTTGTAAAAATATCTGCTTTGGAATGTTTGAAATTTATTTCTACATTGCGAGGGTACCCGTTGGCTTACAACGTGAAGTGTAAAGGTTAGAAGAATTTCGGCAAGTTAATTAGTGTCTTGGGTGGCCGAGCGGTCAGGCACCTGCCCGGATAGCAGCGGACGCGGGTTCGATTCCCGCCTCAAGATCATAATTTTTCGAAATTCTTTTTCTAACCCCAAAATCTTTGTACTAATTTTTCTAACATTTATATAATGTTAAAATTAAAATCAAATAGATTAAACATTATTATTTAGTTTTAATTTAATTATAATGTTAATAGAAACATTTTGGTGTTTAGAAAAAGTTCGAAAAATTATGGTCTTGATGATGGAAGACCATAGTTTTTCGAACTTTTTCACCACCAAAATCTACTAATCTTTCTAACATTTAATAATTTTGAAATTAAAATCTAATAGTATACTTTTAATATAAAAAAAAAATGTTAGTGCATGTTGTGGCAATTAGTTTTTAAGTTAAATTATAGTTTAATAGTGTAAGGGCCTGTTTCACAATCGAAAAGTAAAGTTCGAAGTAAGCTACTTCGAACTTATCTGCTCAGTAAACAAATTTTTGCGTTTCACAATCTCTGAGTAGGGTTAATTACAACGTAATCTGCAGATTAAATTAATCAACGGATGCACTACCAAGTAGCCGTATACTTGTGAGAAGTAAATCTATTTATGACAAGATAACCTCAAATACGATATTTCTAGATTCATCAACAATGTTTATTATTGTCATTTAAAATGGAAATTTTTGATCTTATTGAAGATAAATTTGATGATTTTTTTTGGTCGCATGACGGGACCGCGTAGGGAACCAATATTTCGGTATCGTGTAAACAACATGGAAAAATATTATGATACTGGCTTCAAGATAGGATTCCGACTTTCTAAAGAGGGTGTTAAATATATGTTTTCTCTAATAGAGCATGCAATAACTGCTCCTACGTCGAGGTAAGTTGTTATGTATTCCTACATATATAGCGACAGTACGTAAAATTTACACTTTTCATTATTTTATGCATCCTAGTCCTACTACTTACCTAGTTTTATTAATATATTATGTCCTTGTTCTAGGAATTATGCAGTTAAACCTTTGGATCGTCTATTATTAACACAAAGATATTATGCAACAGGAAGTTTCCTCAGCGTGACTTCACTGGTGTAAACAAGGCATCTGCTAGTCGAATTGTTAAATTAATTTCACATGCGATTGCACAGCTACTGATCAAGAAACATCCAAACATCAATACGGATAATGGTTGGAACATACCACCTCCATCCCAACACCGTCCTCATACTGCCAAAAACAATGATACCTACTGTAAGCTCTGTTTGTGTAAATCGAAACACCTACAAATGTGTACTACACAATGTAATGTTTAATTTATTATAAGAAAACATTATATAGTTAGTTAAGAAATTTATTTAAAATAAAATGTTCACAAATTTTTATCAATTTTATTTTGCAACCAGTCTTCTTCTTCAAACAACCACTGTTTCCGTTTATGCTCTCATTCCTCTTCTATAATTTGTTTCTGCGATTTCTAGTTTGCTTTCTGCCACCTTTTCAAAAGGTCTCATTGGTTTTTGTTTACCTAAAACAAGTAGGAAATTATTTATTTGAAGAAATTTTCATTTGGCTAAAGTGTATGAAAATATATCCTCGTGAGGCCCAGACCGAGACAGACTAATCACTGGAGTCAGATATTTGAACGCATCTACTGCTTGGCGTGAATTTAATGGTAACAGAGTTCATGATCACTGATGAGGTGGTGAAAACCACTGTAGAATTCTCAACATAAAACACATCACAAGACTTATTTTCAACGATTCTGCATAATTGCACATCAACACGGATGTTTGTGCAGCAAAATAACACTACATTCACTGCACAAAATCCACTCTGAAACAATTTTTGAATTATTGAAAACAAATTGACTGACACTATTCAAACCTATCTCACTGACAAACGTTTGACATGGATGTTTTGTTGACAACTCGTTACATTCCATTCTTACAGAAACATTGATTTTAGAAAAGGTGAAATCACTCAATAACCTCACAATGTACTATGTTTTTCATGTGAATACATCTTTATTTTATGTGAAAATCATAACGAAAAATATTTGTAATTTAGTTGCTGCATTTACTGTACTTATTACAAACACAGAAATTATTCTTACCTTGAAACGAAACGATAAACTCTAAAGTTGCCAGCATACTCCTAAGTAAGTATTTTTTAGTTAATCTTCACTTTAATTTACTAGTTGGATGATTGTGAAACGCAAAGAAAGTTAACGGAAGGATTTAACCTCTATGTAATTTACTGGCTAAGTAAATACTTATAACTTTACTTTTCGATTGTGAAACAGACCCTTAGTATTGCTGTACACAAATGTTGGCAAACCTAATATATAAACAAGATTACGTTTCGAATGACTACTACCTTCAACAGTTAAACTGCGATTCTTTGGTTTGAGCTAGGAATAATATTATCGCAGTCCGCCATGATTTTCTCTTAAAGTACGATAATTGTCAGTATTTGAAAATAGAGAAAAAGTATTTCCTTTTAACTTTCATCCCAAACCATAGTAAGTGTTGTGAATTGGTAAAAGAAAATGATTCATTGACATGATTATTGATTGCTATGTATCGGTGCTATGTTTATGTTTGCGACAGAAGAGTAAGCAACATCTATGTTTGTGTTTTCGCTCTCATTAACTGGTCTAATTAATTATTGTAACGTTATCCATCGTTTGTTTTACCAACTACACTCGATAATAGGTATTTGATTTGATGCCTAAGAGCACAATTGTGGTGGAATTTCACGAGCTAGATTATGGGATCAGTTTAATATATAATAAACCTACTGATTAAACGTATGGATGTACAGTTTTATATGGTTTCTGAAAAATGGAGGAAATGTTTTTTACTTTCGCTTTTGAAGTGAAGAAGTTATAAGAAAATTTGAGGTTCAAATCAATCAAAATTTAAATACATTGACAATAGGCTGCCCTTCTATTACATATATGGGAACTAAAATAATTAACGAATAGTTGGTGATAATTCACTTCTGCTGCCTTTCGGGGATAAATAGGTGTGTTTTAAACTGTTCATTGTACGTTGAAATTGAAATTACAAAAGATATTTGAAATTTCGATTTGGAGCAATTGAAACTTTACGGTTTTACTTTACGGTTGTTTCCAACCATCACAGCTGACTACAATGTTTGTTTTAACTTGATTATTTCTTCGTTGTTATCAAACGTTGGCGTGGGCAATTAGGTGCTTGGCAAACATGACTACCAGCGGAGCACCATACGGAAATCAACTGTTTACTTTAAAAAAATACCAACCATTTCTAACCTAATATATTTGCAATATATTCTATGAATTTATTTACCGCCCCGAAAAACCGAAACGTAGTAATCGTACTTATAGTAATGAATTAATAAATATAGGGGAATGGTAGGTATAATGGGCATACCGGGCATAGTAGGCAAGGCGGGCGATTACTATACAATTATAATAGAAAAAGTGAAATTATAATAGAAGAAGTGCCGTGTGGTGACGGCAGAGTAGAATACAATTGTCACCACCCCAAATCTCTCCCGTGGGTGTCTTACAACGCGACTAAGGATATATCAGTGATGAGGAATGGGCAGCAGCGTTCCTCTTATACCTACCACCTATAGCAATGTACTGCGACTTTTGTGCCCGATAAATGGCAATAGGCTCGCCACCTATTACATGGGACCCAACTAATTGGCGAAACGTGGGTGCTAATTCACCTCTGCCTACCCCTTCGGGGATATAGGCGTGATTTATGTATGTATGTATAATAGAAAAAGAGTATTTAAAAAACACGTTTTTTATTTCTGTTACTACATCGGAAAACTCAATTATCTATTTTATTTTTTATGAAATAAATGCGATTTGGCAGTATAATGTATCTGTTTTGTAAGTTCAATGTCATAGGTAACCGAGGATTTGTCTGAAAGCCAAGCCTTATCATGGCACTTATTATTAATCCGAGAAAAAAAAGACTATACAATTATCAAGATGTAAACCAATGATTTACTTACGATATCATAGTCGATGTCCATCCGATTAACTGACACTGTCTCGACAAAAGGCCATAGCTTAAGTCTTTCTTGCAGCTTATAAAAGAAAAAATACACATCAAAGATCCATTTTCAATTCGCCAGCCGCATTCGATTTCAGTTTCTGGATAATCGAGATCTTGCTCAATTGAGCACTCGATTACTCGTTTACGGGGCACCCTCACTGTTTGAGTTTGCCGAGTTTGATTAGGTTTGCATTGCAGGCGGATATTATCGTCGAATAAAATTAATGTTAAAAGAACAAGACCAATGTTTAATCGTCGTCAATATGTCTTCAATGCTGGCCTGTGAGTGAAAAAATAACGTACAATTGGCCAGTTCCGACTCATCCCATGGGTATCGTAAAAGTCGACTAAGGGAGATTTAGACCAATAAGCACCTTGGGCACCCAAATGGTGGAGGGCAAACCACCAACAACAGCATACCCAAAGGGGGTTGGTGTCAGGCAGGCGGCCGGCCGGCCTTTAAACTTAAGCCAAAACTTTGAGCGGTATGGATTGGAATGTCATTGAGCGGTGTGGATTGGAATGTCAGTCTTCTATGCTGGCCTGGAAGCGAACAAATAACGTAGAATATGCCAGCCCCAACTCATCCTATGGGTGTCGTAAAATTCGACTAAAAGAGATTGGCCGGTGCAGACCTGTAAGCACCTTGGGGCACCCAAATGGAGGAGGGCTAACCATCAACAACAGAGTATCCAAAGAGGGTTGGTGTCAGGCAGGCGGCCGGCTGTAAAACCTAAGCCAAAACCTTGAGCAGTATGGATTGGAATTGGAATGACAACTCATTCCAATCACCCTCTCGACATGGTCCGTTCCGTCTCTTTTCTATACATACATTCATTACTAGCACCTTTACGGTGTGATGGATGATATGAATCAAATGGGTGTGGATGGCTTGATGACGTCTGATCGATAAGAATGGAAGAGGAAACATACTGCGGCGACCACAGATAGACTAGGAACAGGGGCAGGGAGAAAAAGGATTGGAATGTCATTGATACATAATTATTATTATTACCTTTAAAGGCGCGATTATAAAGGAAATGTACCTATAAATCATTTCTATTCTACCCATCTTACCTATCCTAATCCTCATTAGGCCAGCGTGGTGGGTTATGATGGCCCATTCTTCCTATATTTTTTCACCCATAGGGAAGGCCTGTAACGCAACAGTAGGGACAAAGGGCTAATAATTGATAATGATGATTATTTATATATCATTGATAATAAAAATGGGAGAATTTTATTATTATCCAATATAGCTAGTCATTCACTATCCATCTGTTTAAACATTTCCACCGAAAAATTACTCAAATATGGTTAATTTTGCTCGAGGGTGTTTAATCGTGACGAGGAAGGGCACTCGGTTAGGTGTTTACTCTGTAATGAAATTTCATTTTAACGACTGAGCAAATATTTGCTTCATGTTCTTGCTCGCAAAGCCACCTTTTTACATTAGCCGACAGCATTGTGGAACTAAATAAAAGTTGTTTTATTTATCTTTTATTCACGACTTTGGTACCGCGTTCCGCCAAGCACCGCGGAGCTCTCAGATTGAAACTCACGTTTGCTGTTAACTATGCGAGCTATTATCGAGTGTTAAATGTCTGTGGTTAAAATTAGCAAGCTGATTTTAAATGAAAAGATAACGAAATGAAAAGATAACAATTCAAATGTAGCCCAAAATATGCTGAGTTCTTACATCATTATAATCACGATGGCTTAGTGCGGATTGATATTATTAACGACTGCAGATGGAGCTGGGACTAACGGTGTAACTTGCTACGAAGCACGGAGGAACACGAGACGATTCATTTTTGATCAACAATCCAATAAGCGGCCTTAGCGACCGTTGCTTAGTTAGGCCAACCGCAACCCATTGCGCCATCGAGCTCCTCAGAGTTCTTACATAATAATATTAAGTTTATTCAAGAGTTAAATTTAATATTTATTTGATCACTTTAAACATTTAGTCAAGGTAAAGTAAAGGTTAGTCGACGTCACAGGAGACCGAAGAGCTAGCAGCTACCTCGGACAAAGAATAAGTATAGCTATTCAAAGGGGGAACGCTGCCAGTATCTTCGGAACCTTGTCTAAAGGGACTACTTTTATTAATATATTTTAGTTATTACATTATATTTTTTAAGGTTTTTATTTTAGGTTTAATCGTTTCTCACTTCATATTTGAACTAATCGTGTAAATAAAGAAACTAGCCATAGTACTAAAACAAGTTTGAAATGTTTATCATACTCAAGAAGTTGAAGTTCACGAATATGTATTACAAATAAGAAGGGGAGAAATTCCCATAAATCCTCACAAAGCGTCCGCAATGCACTTAGGTTTCAGCATTTACTTATTTGTTGTGTTTAATGTAAGAACCTCTTAATTAACCGAATATTCTGTTTTCATGCGTGACACGAAGCGGGTATTAGGAAAGTGGTGAGCCACAAACCATGGCAGTTTAAAGTAACGCCGCTGAAATACTTCGAAACGTGTATTTATTTTCTATTCATAGCATCGATTAAAACAATTCAAAAGCAGTCTAGATAGTTTTTAAATTGTTAACAGTCTGACTAGCTAGATAGTACTTATATCGAACTCGAACTATTAATGTCTTATTAGATTTTTATTATTCAGATTTTTTGTTTGTGTTTTATATTTTATTTGGCTTTCAGCCATATAAGTAATTTACAAAGACCCAAATAATTAGAATGTTACCTACATAGTAATAGTTTTTATTATGGACTTGTTGTCTTGATTGTGACTTGTTAATTACATTATACATAATATATGCTTACGGCGGATCTCAATATTCTATCTACAGTTGAAGATAGACGTACGTTTGGTTGGTTATCAACTTCTGTTATTTATCGTAATATAACAAAAATGTCAGGCAACTAAACTTTAGTATGTTTACTTTTAACTATAGATAGAACATTGAGACCCACATTAAAAGCATTGTTATTTTAAGTTACAAAGAAAAAAAGCCTTAAAAATGCAAGCTATTTTATCCATTTTGCTTGACATCTTTTCCATTAGAACCATTAATAAGGACAAGCCTCATAACGACAATGTTATACTGTACTAAATGAACATAAATCATTACCAATTTCAATGTCTATTTCATTCCGACACGCGTAGGCGTTTGAAACGATGCAGTGAAAATCACCTCAAATCAAATTGGGTCATTTCGGTATTCGGATAGCAGCGAAATTTTAGGATACGGTATTCAATGGCAAAGCGAGGAGCTAGATGTGTGAGTATGGCGCACTGGACGGAACTTTCAGATACTAATTAATTAATAAGGGCCTGTTTAACAATCGACAAGTAGGTAAGTTCAAAGTAGCTTACTTTGCAGTTCATTATACATATATTTCATATAACAACTGTCAAAGGATTTGCGAATAAACTACTTAGAACTTACTAGTAAATTGTGAAACAGGCCCTAAAGAATTAATAAGAAGACCATAAAACATCATTCCGTACTATGAAATAATGCATAAATGGATATTGTACTAAAAATTGTTAAATTTCTATTAATAAAGAGATGACGAGAAGCATTGTGTGAAGAGAAAGACAAATTAGCAGATAGAGAGCCGAATGAAAACGGCATTTTATTCTGCTCTTAAATTATTATTACTTTATATATACATACATAAACGCCTACATATCCCCGTGGGAGTAGGCAGAGGTGAAATACCACCAAAGTTTTGCCAATTATTATAGGTCTCATCAAGTACCTAACTCATCGCTATATCTACCTCAGTCGCGTGGAATATACCCGCGGAAGAGAGACGGGAAATTGTCACCACTAACCACCAATATTATAAAATTGAAGGCCAATAAATGTTGCACATAGTTTTTAGATCTAATTGGAAAACTAAAAAAAAAACAGAAACACATTTGGGTACATTTGATGCAATAATCACTCAAAGATACAATTTTTAGTACGTACACAAAGGAAGCCTTAAAAATATCTACAATAGATATTATACCCCAGCTACGAGGGAAATGCGAGAGCCGTGAGCATTAAAAAAGACAGGACTTCTAATTTAAACAAGCCTTAACGAAAGTAGTTTTCCTGGTTCCGCCTGAAGTCCGCTGAATTGTTAATTGCACAGCACAAGTTTTCCACTTAGCGCCTCCGAGTGTTCTTATCTGATGTCGCCTGGATTCATGGATGTCGTGCAGTGGCCGTACCATGAAGTATTAGTGCGATGCAAAAGCGGGTGACAAAACGGGATGCCGCTCTACTCGACTTATAGCGTTGACTCACTTTAACAATCGGAATTGAGTCGCGTTTAGAGTTGGTGGTAAGGCCCCTGATCTGAGCGCGATACGCGACACAGTTTGACTGTCACGGTATTTTGGCATGTTGTAATAAAACGATAATGTGACACCAAATTGAGCCCGTGACATTCATTGACATGAGACCTAGATTTCAAAGAGCGTGTGAGTATTATGTTAACTTTAATATAATAGCTTAATGGTTGTTTTATTGTTAAAGTTTTTGTAATTATCTTATTATTTAATAATAATACATTGTTTTATTGGAAAACAAAGAACTAGGAAGGTAGAGGAATTAAAACGAACAAGGTGGTAAAAAAAAGAATTATAAAGTAAAAAAAAGATTTAAAAGAACCTGACTCATACTGCTGTTACTGTACACAATGACATAAACATATTACTCATAACCACGTAAAACTATTCTTATTTTCAAAACGATTACAAAGCTAAATCGGTAACAAAGATAACACTGCTTAGGCAGCAGCAGCTGTAGGGCTGTAGGGCCCTTTCCCCTATTAGTTTATATAAATCCCGACACAATAAAATAACGCATATCTATATCCTGAATATTAATGCAGCCTCAGAGGAACGAAATTTCCAATTGGCACAAACAATTGTGTCTCTTCATTATTTTTATGCCACACGCGTCAGTGAGTTCAAGCTGCAGATATTATAAAATATTGTTCGCCAAATAGGTCTGAAGTACTACGTAATCCACAAAGCTTGAGGACGCTCAAAGCGTAAATTGCATATTTAATGACAACAGTGGGTAAGCTTACACGGATTACGCTAATCTTAAGATTCAATTTACAATACCTCCCCCAAAAGGTCAAGTACCCGACTAGACAATGTAATTTTTGTAATTATCCCAAGAACCTCCGAGCACGAAGTCAACCTTGTAATCTGCTTTCACCTCTACCCCGTAAATTAGGTATGCACTTTCTAATTATTTTGACCTCCGTCATAATTAGCCAGGAAATTGAAAAACACGCCTTCCTAAACATGTGTAATTTTAAGTAGATGGTTCCGTCGGTAGAACATCATAGTACAGAATATCATAGACTTAGCTTTGTTTACCGTCACTAACATTCTATACCTGTACAAATATTAGTAAATCAATAAATAAATAAATAAATCTAACGTTAGGTTAAACGAATCTTTAAAATATTTTCATTCTCCATACATACATTCATAAATCACATAGGGGTATGCAGAGGTGAATTTAGCGCCAACCTTTCACCAATCATGTTAGGTCCCATGTAATAGGTGGCGAGCCTATTGCCATTTATCGGGCACAAAAGTCACAGTACATTACTAGGTGGTATAAGAGGAACGCTGCTGCCCATTCCTCATCACTCATTTATCCTTAGTCGCCTTGTACGGACCCCACGGGAGAGATTTCGGGTGGTCACAATTGTATTCTATCCGTAACCACACGGCTTTCATTTAATTTTCCAGCACATATTAATTATAGTTGTGGTATTTGGGTGTCGGGCTAAGACTGCCCTAATGATGATTCTAGTCGGTCTACGGCAAGAAAATAGTGAACCATCTTTGTTGGCGCTAGGCCAACCAATTATGAACAACAGAATTTTTAATTATTTAATCATGTGAGAGCTGATTCGCTTTTTTAAATTTGCTACCATAACGACGTAATTGTAGGTAAATTTTTTTTCTTATTATTTGGTTAAACAATTAAATCCCCAGCTAAATCCCTCTATTAATTACTAAAAGACCTTTGCTTGTCTAGAGCTTCCGTAAGTTCTACACTGGAACGTGTGTCTAAGGCGGCTCTCACGTTTGGAGGCAGTGGAGAGGGACCGGGAAGACGATGCTCTTGCCGCTCCCCTCCGGCGCAGACGGACGGGCCGAAGGAGGCGAGCTCATCTTCGTCCTCCCTAGGTCCGTCAAGACTGACCTACACACATGGGTTAGCCCCCCTGTGTGCATTGCACAGGCCACCCCGTCTGGGGGGATGTCCAGTGTTTCGGACATCTCCCCCTCGGCGCTAACCCTGGCGTAAGCTGGGAGGCCTTGGGGAGAGACTGGTGAATTGCCGCGAGGCAGATCCCAGACTTTCCCCTCTTACAGGGCTAGGAGGAACACCGGAGTGGTTTAGTGGGTAGTGCTGGTCGCTTCGTGCATGGGCGAGTCCCACACATGCCAGTCGCCTAGCTAGCGGCTGGTATGGTGCTTCAAAGCATTCCATTCCGGAAAAAAAGGCGGCTGTCGCGGAATCTTATCAATAATGGCTGGGCAGAGAGAGAAATCGGGGTGGCGAAGGTGAGTGTTGACATGCTGTCAGGGGATCTCGTAAACCTACACTTGAATCACAAGTCCCAAATGGTGCCACTGACTTCCTCCTCTGCCAAACTATGGACCCGGCATGGAACTATGGTCCCATGTAATAGGTGGCGAGCCATTTATCGGGCACAAAAGTCGCAGTACATTGGTAGGTGGTATAAAAGGGAACGCTGCTGCCCATTCCTCATCACTGTTTTATCCTTAGTCGCCTTGTACGACACTCACGGGAGAGATTTGGGATCAAATTTGTTTAAGTGTTCATAGAATGTCCATTATTAAACCTATATTGTTATATAAGGTTGTAGACGATGTTACATTTTTTATTTAAGAAAATTACAAACTAAACCAGACAATTAAAAGCTCAGGTAACATTTATAAATGAACGTAATTCCGTTAAATGGTCTAGCAAATTAATTGTTACGCGTCCTGGAAACAATTTGTAGCCGTAAGATTAGTATCTAGTTACTGAAGGTTCGGCTTCAATGTTATACAGGTACCGAAATTTCTCTTCCTTTCATTCAGAATCAATTACGCATTGAAGGTATTCCGAGACAATAGATGTTGTACAACACCAAACAGGTCAAAACAATTCGTATCAATCCTAGGGGTATACCAGAGTTAGATAAATTTAAAAAAAAACAATAGTGTAATGATAAAGCGTAAAACCCGGAAATTATTAAATCATATTATCAAAAGTCAACATTGATTAAAGCTGACTCAATAAAATTGCGCTGCCTGCACATGTGTTAACAATTTTTGTAATTTTTGTTTTCTTATGATGTTAAGACATTTTCAGTTACACTTACAATAAAGTAAGTTTTTTAGCATTGAGGCGTATCCTGTGAAAACTTCAATAGTAAAAGTACTCGCTCAAGATTATTCGCTTAAGCAGCAGCGTCGGTCGCCGTCTCGGCTCAAATTGAGACGCGGAGTGACGTCATGAATAATATCATGACGAGCCTCGCTTCTGTACTGTTCAAACGCAGAAAACTGTGTATTTTAGAATACGTGTCTTTCATGTGTGTGTTTTAGAATGTGGACCAAATACACATGGTTAATTATGTAATACAAACGAACGCTCAAGTTTTATATCTAGAACAATTTTTCCCATACATATTTTTATCTTTCCTATCCTTGTTATTATAAGCTTTCTCTTTCAACCTCTTCCTTAACAGAAGATATCCATTGTTTTTTTTTGTTCTTCTCTGGCTCTCCATACTGTTATATTGCTATTTATATGACATTCATCCCTCCTCATCACGTGCCCAGAACATGCTAAGCCATTGCGTTAATTTTTCTGCTAATGGCGCTAACCAATATCTCAATAACAGAATGTTCTGGATATTTTAAGTAAAAAGATTGTATTCGAAGGAAAAAACAGAATATTGTCTTAATATCTTTTGACTCGCAGATTTCGGTGTTTATTTCTGTCAATGATACTTTATCAGCTCAAAATTTTCAAATCAAAAACGCAGGTCAAGTATCAAATTCTCGTCTTAAATATAAAACGAAAGCTATTTTCTACGCAAGTTTAATTCTCAAAGCACTTCAGTCCATACGGTTCTACGTATTAAATAAATTCACAGGAGACTTTTGTAATAGCTTACAACAGCCCCCAATATGAAAAAAATAATTTACATCGCTAAATATATCGCAACAACAAACACGATATAAAAAATGCGAAGCCAATATAATAGCGAAATACACCTCTCCTCTCTGCAAAACCGAGGTGATTTCAATATATTTTTGCGACCGTAACATTCAATTTTAAAAATTGGATACCCAATAAAAGTGTTATATCGGCCATTATTCTTTGCTTCGATCCTTACAAATCTTTTTCTACTACGATTAAGATCAATCTGTGTCCAATTGTCATGAATAAAACATGCCGCATTTTCGCTTGCCTTTATTTTATTAATATTCCAGTAGCCACATCTCCCTTGGTTGTGTTAGAATGTTGTAACATTATGGCTATTATTATAGTACAAAAATCTTTCTTATGATAATTGTATTAGGATCGATTGGGCTATTTAGTGATTTGAGGATAATAGATTAATTTGCACCACTCAATGAAGTGTACTATTTTATCTTTTCATATTGTGAGTATTCGCATATTGACTTGAATACATGAGTTATTAATACGAATAATATTGACCCTATACCGTCCTTTTTGTAGGCATTGAAGGAAAAGGAAAATTTACAATGCCCTCGACACTAATATTTAACAAGCCGTTCGGTAAACAAACCTATGCCGAATGCCTTAAACAAACCTTGTTCAGGTACTGTTATAATGGATTTTGTGCAATCAAGTAACAAGTGCACAGAAAATTCGTAAATACTGCGTGGTGTTTTCAACCTTACCGTGTTTTACTTACAATGCTCAATTGATTGGCTATGTTTAAGGGAACCTAACACAGTGCTGCACATTCAAATTTTCCGATGAACAAAACACAATTCGTAATCGTTCTAAACTGTTACAGCAACAGCAAATTACATACCAATAGTGAATCTATATGATCGCCGCTGGTTAGGGGATTAAATCTTGTGGTCAGTGCAATTATGAATTATTTAAATCATATTTTGATTTTAATACAAAGAAAATTGTAAGCAAAGCCTTGATGCGGGAATCGAATCCTCGTCCTCTGCGATCCGGCAGAGGAAATGGGCAGCAGTGTCCTAGATATACCACAAGCACTACTATATCCTACCTCTTCTGGTAGTGTAGACAATTGGTTTCTACATAGTTGGTGAAATGTGGTCTAATAATTATTATTAGTTGGTGAAATATACCTCAGTCTACCCCTTCGGGCACAACTGGGCGGGATTTACATACGTATGTATTATGGTCTATCGAATTGACTTGTATTCGATTAAAATTGTGAGTTATTTATTCTAATATTGCTATTCTATTTATAGTAAGCTTTTAGTTAGGGCCTTGTTGAAACATTGGTTTTGAATAGTGTTCATTATTGTTAGTGATGAAGCGTGTTCATTTTACTAAAGCCCCCGAATTCGTTGAATAATTTAAAGCGTTTACGGTTCTGTTATCTCCACGTCGACTCCGGTCCAGATTTAGATACGACTAGAATAGGTACTATATGCAGTTTTGTGAAAATTGTTCATTTCCCGACAGTGCGCCATGTTTCCTGTTCGTCTATTGCTGTTTGCACTTCATCGACTAGTTTAGCTTTTCGCGCGTTATTTGAAAAGTGTTTTTACGCATTCTAGAATTAGATTATACAATGCTTTTTGGATTAATTCCAAAGCGTTATAAAATTGTTCCGATACACCCAATGAGTATGGCCCATTCTCCCAATTTTCTTCCTTTTTTATGGAAGGAATCCCAGCTGTGGGCTTATAATTAGGATCACCCCATATTTTCCCATTAAAGGGTTGGTAGAGGTATATTAACAAAATTCCCGTGGTATGTACTATAAAAAAAAATCTTTTAATGTTCTTTAAAAAAAAATCTTTTTTACCTAGATTGACTACAGTCTTAATCTTAGGTGTATGAAAAGAAAATTGGAATGGCTACTTCGACAACCAAACATGAAAATGCGTAATCTTATGTTAAAATGACATATTCATGTCTTGTTCTTCTCCCTGCCCTCCCAGTCTATCTGGGGTCGGCGCAGGATGTTTCCTCTTCCATTCATATCGGTCAGACGTCATCAAGCCATCCACTCCCTTTTGATTCATATCATCCATCACACTGTAAAGGTGCTAGTGATGAATGAATGTAAAGAAAAGAGACGGAACGGATCATGTCGAAAGACCGATGAACGGAGAGAGTGATTGGAATGACAACATTCCAATCCATACTGCTCAAAGTTTTGGCTTAGGTTTTACCGCCGGCGGCCTGCCCGACACTAACCCTCTTTGAGTATGCTGTTGTTGGTGGTTTGCCCTCCACCATTCGGGTGCCCAAGGTGCCTTAGTCGACTTTTACGACACCCATGGGATGAGTCAGGGCTGGTCTATTATACGTTATTTGTTCGCTCCCAGGCAAAAAAGACAATATTTATGTCTTGAAATGACATATTCATGTATTTAATGTAAAAGCCGACCGACTCTCTTAGATCTGGCTTAAACAGTTTTGCATTCAAAAATAAAACAACCAATATTGTTATTTTTACCTTTCCTTTTAATAAATTGTTTTTTCCTGAGCATAAAATGAAAAATTATAATCCTAATTAAGTTCTCATTAAGAAAAAGTTTTCGGTTTTAATAATAATGAAGGTTGCCCTTGTTATTAGGCGAGTAATTTCCATTTTGCTCGAGATTTGAACAAAATTGTCTGTGTTTTTACGGAAGATATTAATTTAGGTTTTACAATACCCCAAGTAACGGCCAAGTAATTTTTTTATAATTTTTTATCTGTAGTTTTATCTTTATTGTCCACTGTTAATAAAAGTTCTTCTGTACACGTAGACATATTTGTGGATATGTGTGCTGTGTTTCAACATATCTGCACAGTAGGCGTTGGGGAACAGTTGCGGAAATATGCGTGCAAGTTGGACACTCAAACATACTGTCATAAATACGCAACGATGTATTGAAGTGTAGTATATTAGTTTCGGAACGTAGCTATAGTTTGACAGCTTGCCGCGCTTCCTGCACAAAACGGTCTCTTTGACATCTGCCTGGGGACTGGCTACCACATTAACTTTAGGCTACTTTTAATAAATTAATTATCCCCTGTTTAATAGTGCTCAATTGTAACATCTTCGATACAATCAATATTACACGTGCAGTTTGAAAGATAACTATTCTTTTATTTTGTTCCACGGCGGATCACGTCAAGACATTTTACATGGCGACGAGTGAAAAATAATAACGAAGATGTCTACTTCAAATGCAAACTCAGTAAGTTTTAAACATTTTGCTGAGGGGGATAATGTGGCCATATTCTTTGAAAGGTTAGAGCAACATTTTAAGGCCACAAATACAAAGGAGGAGCTAAAAGCCTCAATTTTGTTGATTTCCATCACTGAAGATGTGTATAAAACTTTAAAAGCTTGTCTTTACCCGTGTCTATTGAAAGACAAAACATTTAAAGAATTGGAGCAAGCTCTCAAAACAAGATACGAAATAAGAGTTTCACACTTTAGAAGACGCATAACATTTGACAAATTATGCCAGGCAGAAGGGGAAAATTGCAACTCTTGGTACCAGCGCGTCAGGGAGACTGCAGCTGAATGTGAGTTCGCCCAAACATTAGAAGAAAGAGTAAAAGACAAATTTGTCACAGGCATGCTACCAGGCATTGTTCAAGAGAGGCTATGTGAGGAGTCTATTAATAAAACTGCCTCAGAATTATTAGAGGTTGCATTAAATAAGGAGTCTGCGCTACGGGAGAGGTCAGCATGTGTCAATAAAGTGACAAGTTATCAAAATAAATTTTCAGGCAATAAGTGTTCAAAAGAATACAGTGAATCTTCTAAAAATAGTGTTAGTCAAGATAAAGTGTTAAAGTGTATTCATTGCGGTAAAGGAAATCATAGTTTTTCTAAGTGCAAGTATAAACAATACAAGTGTAAAAACTGTAAAAAAATTGGACATTTGGCATCAGTTTGTAAGAGTAAAAAAGCTCATAATGTAAGTATTCGTGCGTCTAGTGACAACTTGGACATTTTTATAACCGAACCGAAAAATAATTCAAAAGACGTTAACTATATTTCTCCATTTTTTATTAATTGTAATATCAATTCTACACAAATTCAATTTGAACTAGATACTGGTGCTGCTGTATCTTGCATTCCATACCAAGTATACAAAAATCATTTCACTAATTGTACCTTACATAAGACAAGTATTGAATTAAAAGCTTATAATGGCCAAGTATTAAAGCCAATAGGGCAAATTATTGTAAATTTAAGTATCAATAATTTTAAAACACAAAAGTGTAGTTTACTTATTGTAAAAGAAGGCTGTAGGAGCTTGTTTGGAAGAGACTTAATAGAAAAATGTAAATTAAATATTTCTGATTTCATAACATTACATTCAGTGAGCTTCCAAACATAACCAAGTTTAAATAAATTATTAGAAGAATATGATGACATTTTCAAAGGTAAATTAGGACAAATTAAAGGTGAAATAGTTAGGTTGGAATTATTAATGACAATATTAAGCCAATTTTCCATAAACCTTCACCAATACCTCATGCTTTTAAAAGTAGTGTAGATATTGAATTACAAATATTGGAAAAAGAGGGGGTCATTACCAAAATTGAAAACTCTAGATGGGGTACACCTTTAGTTCCTGTTGTAAAAGAAAATGGTAAATTAAGACTCTGTGCCAATTATAAAATTACAATTAATAAATACTTAAAAGATTTCAACCATCCTTTGCCAAGAATAGAGGAGATATTTGCAGCATTGCAGGGAGGTCAAAAATTTACAAAATTAGATTTAAAAAATGCTTTTAATCAGCTGATTTTAGATAATGATACAGGAGAACTTTTAGCATGGTCTACGTCAAGAGGCATATATAAATTAAATAGGTTACCTTATGGCACCAAGCCAGCAAGTGCTATTTTTCAATCTAAACTAGAAAAAGTGCTTTTGGGAGCAAGGGGAGTTGTTAACTTCATCGACGATGTCCTAGTGACAGGGTCTAATGACCTCGAGCATTTACAAAATTTGAAAGAAGTTTTACAACGTTTTAAAAGTTTTGGTATTACATTGAATAAGTCAAAGTGTTTATTTTTCCAAAACGAGATTAAATATTTGGGTCATATCATTTCAAAGGAAGGATTAAAGAAAGATAACTCAAAAATAGAAGCTATTATAAAGGCTCCTGCACCCAAAAATATTTCAGAAGTTAGATCATGGTTAGGCATGGTAAATTATTACTCTAAGTTCATTCCGCAATTAGCTTCAAATTTAAAGCCTCTTTATAACTTATTACAAAAAAATTGTCCATTTCATTGGTCTGAGCAATGTGAAAAAAGTTTTAAAATTGTTAAAAATGATTTAGTGTCCGACAAAGTATTAACTCATTATAATAGAAATTTACCTATAACTTTAGCTTGTGATGCTTCACAAAATGGTATTGGAGCAGTCCTGAGTCACACTTTTCCAGATGGATCAGAAAGGCCAATTAGTTTTATTTCTAGAGTGTACTCTAAGGCAGAGAAAGGTTACTCTATGATACACAAGGAAGCGTTAGCTATTTACTGGTCAGTAAAGAAATTTTATCAATATTTAGTTGGTACTAAATTTGAATTACAGTCTGATCACAAGCCTCTACAAGCTTTATTTGCTGAAAATAAAAGTTTGCCACAAATGGCTGCAGGTAGACTTCAGAGATGGTCTCTATACTTAGCAGGTTTTGATTATGTTTTTAAACACATAAAAGGAATTGAAAATGTAAAAGCGGACTGTATGTCAAGGCTACCATTAAATTACATTGATAATTCAATAAATAATGTCAGAAATGAATATGATTATATAAATTTAATTGAAAACCAAAATATTATAGATTTGCATTTAGTTAGGTCAGAAACAAGAAGAGATCCCATATTAAGCATGGTGTTCAATATGATAAGATATGGTTTTCCTAATAATAACACTAATGATGTATTAAAGCCATTTTTACAAAGAAAGTCTGAATTGTACATTGATCATGGTGTAATAATGTGGGGATATCGTGTAGTTATTCCAAAAAAGTTACATATTTCATTATTAAAGGAATTGCACTCAACCCATGAAGGTATAGTCAGAATGAAAAATAATGCTCGTTCTTATTTCTGGTGGCCAAACTTAGACAATGCTATAGAGGACTATGTAAAATCTTGTGACATTTGTATGTCTATGAGACCTGAACCTCAAAAATCAATGGTAACATCATGGCCAAAGACTAGTGTACCTTATGAGCGCATACACGCTGATTTTTTAGGTCCTATTAATGGTAAGAATATATTGTTAATTATAGATACTTACACTAAGTGGCCAGAAGCGTTTGTAATGAAAAGTGTAGATTCTCAAAGTACTATTGAACAGTTCAGAGAATGTTTTTGTAGATTTGGGTTGCCTAAAACTGTTGTCACGGATAATGCAACTGTATTTTGTTCTAAAGAATTTTCTAATTTTTTAACTATGAATGGTGTAAGACATGAAACTTCTCCACCTTTTCATCCAGCTACAAATGGCTTTGCAGAAAATGCAGTGAAAAGTTTCAAGTCCAGTTTAATAAAATCTCTTAAAGATAAAAATAACAATAATGTAACTTTTGAAACATTAATGAATCGTTATCTATTTCATTACCGAAATTCAGTTCATACAATTACAGGAATAGCACCATCAGAATTAATGTTTCAAAGGAAACTCAAAACTCGATTTGATTTATTAAACAGAAAGGAAAATAAAGTAAGGGAAATCAAAGGTAAAAGAACCGAAAAATTTAAAGAAGGGGAAATAGTTTATTGTAGAGATTATAGGCATCCTAATAAGAAACAATTTGTAAAATGTATTATTGATGAAGTCTTGGGACAAAGAACATACTTATGCAAGGTAATAGATGAAGGATTAATTTGGAAAAGACACCTGGACCAAATCATAGGTTCTTTGCCACAAAACTTAATGAATAAGGAGGAAAACTTAGATTGTGATTTTTCAAATAAAAAGGACATACTTTCTGAAACACAAAATTGTAATAATAAGAATTATTCAAATGACTTTATTCCTGACAAAAATGTTATATTTCATAATAATGAACAGAACTGTCCACAGCAAGTTGTTTTGGAAACATTGCCCAGCGTTATAACAGAAGAGAAGTTACCTTCAAATTCAAACTTATCTGATTCTAGTAATAATAACAAAAGTGTAAATGAAAAGGGCAATGAGTCGGAAAACAATACTAAAGTAAATGAGCAAATTGTAAGTCGTGCCAAAAGAAATAGAAAGCCTCCACAGCGCTTAAATTTGTAAGAAGGAGTATTGTAGTATATTAGTTTCGGAACGCAGCTATAGTTTGACAGCTTGCCGCGCTTCCTGCACAAAACGGTCTCTTTGACATCTGCCTGGGGACTGGCTACCACATTAACTTTAGGCTACTTTTAATAAATTAATTATCCCCTGTTTAATAGTGCTCAATTGTAACATCTTCGATACAATCAATATTACACGTGCAGTTTGAAAGATAACTATTCTTTTATTTTGTTCCACGGCGGATCACGTCAAGACATCTAGTCAAGACATTTTATGAAGTAAGAACGATAATTATCGTTGCGTTTTCACTATGGCAGCTAAAATCAATATAGAATCAATATGTTTTTATCAGAATATTATATCCGCCTCCATGGTTTAGTGGTCCGGCCACCGGAGTTAGATCCCGTAGTCTCCGAGTACAATTTTTTTTGCCGAGGCCTTTTTATAAGTCCGCCTGGCTAGCTACCAAGATCTTATCAAAATCTGTCGCCATAAAAATTGTGTTAACAGAATTTTCGTGTGCCTCTAATTTATAAACTATTCGATTTTAATTTTAACATTATATAAATGTTAGAAAAATTTGTACAAAGATTTTGGTAGTTAGAAAAAGAATTTCGAAAAATTATGATCTTGAGGCGGGAATCGAACCGAATTAATGTCTTGGGTGGCCGAGCGGTCAGGCACCTGCCCGGACAGCAGTGGACGCGGGTTCGATTCCCGCCTCAAGATCATAATTTTTCGAAATTCTTTTTCTAACTACCAAAATCTTTTCCCCTAATTTATGATAATATAGCCAGCCCCTCTGGGGCTGATGTTCCAGGTGAAGTTCGATTCCATCTTTGGCCCTTATCGTCAATTACCATTAGGTGAGAGAAAGACAAGGGCCGTCTAGCATAAAAACAGAATACTCATATCAATTGTATTCTATACGTATGTCCGACTGGTTCGATAATTTACAACTTAAAAAGCGACGATGAAAGTATTTCAAAATTATTATGTTTAAAAAACTACGTTTCTCGACATTTCCCTAGTGACTAAGCAAAAAAACACACGAGTAACAGGGAGGAGAAAAGAGCACTACATTCTGCAGCCGTTTTAGGAACTGAAGACGAATAGTCCCAAGAGATAAGAATATTAGTTGCGTATCACTGTAACACGTGCAAGTAGGAAAGGTAGTGAGTTACGCGGTGCTTTTGTTTTGGCATTTAAGTCAGTATGGAGCTATTAGCCGTGTGGTGACGGCAGAGTAGAATACAATTGTCACCATCCCAAATCTCTCCCGTGGGTGTCGTACAAGGCGACTAAGGATAAATCAGCGATGAGGAATGGGCAGCAGCGTTCCTCTTATACTACCGACAATGTACTGCGACTTTTGTGCCCGATAAATGGCAATAGGCTCGCCACCTATTACATGGGACTTAACATAATTGGCAAAACGCGGGTGAGAATTCACCTCTGCCTACCCCTTCGGGGATATGGGCGTGATTTATGTATGTATGTATGTATGGAGCTATTAAATAAAGCTTATGTACTTATGCATTATAGGTACTGGAGTTGCACCAACGAAAATACTGGACTGCGGTGGGCTTTGGCCCGGCTATCCTTTGTATCATCTCATAAAACTTGCATGTGGTTGGCCACAGGCAAGGTTTATGATAACCTTAGGTATATGCTATTATTTGAGCTAATCTTAATAAAACATGTTACTGGTGACTATTGTTATTATTATATTAAAAATCGATAACATTTGTAATAAATAATTATCTTGAAACATGGTTCCTATACTATTATTTATTGTATGCTGTTCTATTTACTAAAACCTAGCATAATTTTTAAAATTGCGTATTCAATTGAAAATCACCTTTAATTTCTAATCAAACATTTTCCCCGTTTCATTTCTGATAATACTAGGAAGTGGTGGTGTGATTATTGCGAAATATTTCAATTCAATATCAATGTACAGACTTCACATTGGATGTTTAAAATACGCGTTCTAAGGGAGGGCTTATTTGCGCCTCAGGTGTTAATTTGTTACGGGTGCTTTGCAACACAAATATCGCCCAGTTACAATTATTTCTTTGTAACAGTTGCAGACAATCGCGGGGAATTGGTTTCATCAATACGAAGTGATTGAATTATTCATTTATTACATTTCATCAATGATTTAATACATCTTCTTTGGTCTTCATTTACAATTTCCACGCAAACCGTAGTTTCTTGACCGTATTTGATGCCGTGTGGTGACGGCAGAGTAGAATACAATTGTCACCACCCCAAATCTCTCCCGTGGGTGTTGTACAAGGCGACTAAGGATAAACCAGTGATGAGGAATGGGCAGCAGCGTTCCCCTTATACCTACCACCTAGCAAAGTACTGCGACTTTTGTGCCCGATAAATGGCAATAGGCTCGCCACCTATTACATGGGACCTAGCATTATTGGCAAAGCGTGGGTGCTAGTTCACCTCTGCCTACCCCTTCGGGGATATAGGCGTGAATTATGTATGTATGTATGTATGTATTTGCTGTCGACTACTTTTAAATGTTTTTTTTTGTGTTACTATTTTATTTACCATTATAATATTATAATTATTTGAAAATAGAGAGACTTTCATTTACATGAGAAAATTATAAGTAAAATTCATATTGTGATTTTGTCTATTTATTTTATTCTCTCCCAAACGCCGATATCAAACGAAAATACTTCAGATTTTTTTGGAAAAATTAGGGATATTAAGGGATACTTTGTTTTTCTTTGTAAGTAAATAATCATAAAATATAGGCAATTGCCTCTAAAGACCAACTAAGACACATTTAGGCAAGTTAATTAGTTAATTAATTAGTGTCTTCGTTGGCCGAGCGGTCAGGCACCTGCCAGGATAGCAGCGGACGCGGGTTCGTTTCCCGCATCAAGACCATAATTTTTCGAAATTCTTTTTCTAATCACCAAAATCTTTGTATTAATTTTTCTAGAATTTATATAATGTTAAAATTAAAATCGCAAAGGAATTGCTGTTGTTTTATTGACGAATCTAGCTATAGTAATATGCAGTAGGTACAGTACTTCCCTATATAACGGCATAATTTTCTTCAAAACGCAAATTTTACTTGGAGTGTTTTTTAAATAAAAAACCCCCGGGCAAGTCAAATCGTAGCGTGCGGCGAACTCGCGGAAACTATTAGTATAAGTTCCAAGAACTGCCTTTGGTGCCTAACCGGCGGAGAGGCGTGTCCTGCGCTAGCCTTCACACGATATTCTACGAGTACTTCTACTAATACCAATTATTCAATTAAAATAAAATACATTACTTCTTTATACCGCTATCGAAGGATGTCATATCATGCAATAGCTCCGATGGTCTCAAAACACTACGTTTGCGTTAATGCTCGCTATGAATTAGGTAGTTCCATAGGGGCAAAGACTGGCAAAGGAGTTCACTCACATTTTGTCCTATAGGAAAAAATACTGTCAAAGGTCGATATTAAGTTCTTTATTCTATTATTTTATTTCTATTAATATTTTTATTGTTTTTAAGTTCTTATAGTGTTTTATGTAGGTATTTTGTGTTTATTGTGTTAATGAACGAAACAAACAACTTTAAAATATCAACGTAATCGAAATGCTTGTCTTTCTAAATTAAATGCTAACTATTCGATTTTAATTTTAACATTATACAAATGTTAGAAAAATTAGTACAAAGATTTTGGTGGTTAGAAAAAGAATTTAGAAAAATTATGATCTTGAGGCGGGAATTGAACCCGCGTCCGCTGCTATCCGGGCTGGTGCCTGACCCCTCGGCCACCCAAGACACTAACTTACTTGCCGAAATTCTTCTAACCTTTACACTTCACGTTGTAAGCCGCGCGGGTTCGATTCCCGCCTCAAGATCATAATTTTTCTAAATTATTTTTCTAACCACCAAAATCTTTGTACTAAAAGCTAACTAATTAGTAAAAACCACTATTTCTCTTGGAAGCGCCAAAATAAACTCACCTCTCCTAATCGCGACCGCTTGTCCAGTGTTGATTTATTCGCACCCAGGAGCAAACTTATGCAAATTCCAGTTGTTTCAGTCGCATTTGTCCAGTTTTCCAGAAGAAATAACGGACTATTGTTCGAAACGAACAGTTTTTTTAATATTTCACTCTCTACATAGAGCCCTTGCGATTCTATATCATAATAATATCGCCGTTCAGTGTCCCCCGCCCCCCTCCCGTGTGTTCTCTTCAATAACTACCTACCTATCATTTGACACATGTATATCAAGTTGAAATAAATTGTGTGTAATTTATTCTTAACAGTTAAAAATTGTATAGACAGATAGAGTATTCTTTATTGTACCGATAAATGTTCAGTACATAAAGAAAACGATAACAAAAACAATATACAATGGGCGGCCTTATCGCCTTTTAAAGGTTTTCAATAATTGAATCTAGCTTTGTAGTTCAATTTAACTTGGTTTTAAAAACATTGATTGCCGTGTGGTAGAATACAATTGTCACCACCCCAAATCGCTCCCGTGGGTGTCGTACAAGGCGACTATGGATAAATCAGTGATGGGAAATGGGCAGCAGCGTTCCTTTTATACCACCTAGCAATGTACCTACTGCTACAATGTACCTACTGCTACTTCTGTGCCCGATAAATGGCAATAGGCTCGCCACCTATTACATGGGACTTAACATAATTGGCGAAACGCGGGTGCTAGTTCAACCCTGCCTACCCTTTCGGGGACATAGGCGTGATTTATGTATGTATGTAAAAAATTTGATACAGAAAATTATGCCTATTTATCCCTGAAGAGGTATGCAGCGATATACCACCCACATGTTTGGTCCCATGTACACAATAGGGCACAGTAGTTGTAATATTGCTAGGAAGTATAACAAAAACGCTGCTGCTCATTCCTCGCGGGGGAGATTAAAAGTTGTTACAATTTCTTATTAATACTGTATTTAAATAGGTAATTTTATTTTGATATTTTGCATTTGTTAATAAAAGCTTCTGCTATGCTGTGAAGGCATAACAACAAAAAAAGAATTATCAAAATCGGTCCATAAACGACGGGGTTTTGCGTGGTCTAACTTAAAAAAAAACATACGGGTACGAATTGAGTAACCTCCGCCGTTTTTTCGTCGGTTAAAAAGGAAACATTATTAACTGTAAAATATTGAAAATAAACTTTTTATACCAGCATTATTATTTTCCTTCTATGTTGACACAAACGAATAACAATTTTAATACATTGCCGTATCAAAATTGTTATGAACTAAGACGTCAACATACATTTAAATTTGCCATTTCTGTCCCTTTATTTAGAAATGTTCACATTAAACTAAAACAAACCTGTATTTTACAAAACTATGCACTGACAAAAGGAAACCTCATCCGTGAGTGGCTTTAATGAATGAAATTTCATTATGAAATGCAATTAGAGTTTGTGGTGCGAAGTATTTGTTTTGTGTTGCTTTCAAATGCATTAATAATTTCTTTCTTGAAAAAATGAGATTGGATCTGTGTTTTAATGGAATTAAATCTTGACTTATGGAAGTGGCTTTGGTTAATAGACATAGGTTTTATAGACCGTTTTAAAATGACAAGCATTCGCTGATTTCATTAAAATTTTTGTGTTATATTATATTTTACATATTATTGAAATCAAAATTCGAATAAAAAATAACAAATACTTAGTATTTTTTTTTATTCACACAAATCGTACACAATTGGACACAATTCGTATCTTAGAAGACAGCAAACAAATATGCTGGTTTTGAATTAAAAAACAATATACCTAATCATGTATTTTGTCAGTTCTTTTCACTATAGGAGAGACAAATAAACAGCGTATTTATCCCGGGTCGTGAAGTATCCCTACCCTAGCGTAAAATTATGCAAGCTTCTATTATTTCAGTTTGTTTGTCGGTCGCAGTTTTTATAAACCTCTTGGAAAATGCACAGTTAAGGCAGACTCTTAGCTGCAATTTAACCGCTTACAACAGATACCTACTTTAAGTGTTCACGTAGAATCTTAGTTCACTTTAGACTTGGGAGCTGCATAATAGAATTTTCATTCATAATTGACAAGAGAGAGTTCGAACCGAAGTTTATTATTTTATGATGACTATGATTAGCGCTTTGTTCTACACTAGCCCTTTTTTTAGTATTATGAACTAACGAACGAACTACACCAACCCTTTTTTTTAATATTATGAATAGTTTAGCTTCAAAACTAACGGACTTCCATACAAAATCAAGATAATATAATAATAATAATGTTTTATATTTTTCTGCAACCCGTCCAATGACCGCCCTTAGTGATATTCACCCTATTTACGCAATCACAGGCCAACCGCTCTAGTCAAACCATCACAAACCTTGGTTCCCTGTTGTATTAAAATACCAACTTCAAACGAGATGGATTAAGGAGGCTTTTCTTTCAAAGTTGAGGTTTAAAATTTTTAGTGAGATGCCCGAGCCCCGACTGTCCCGGCGTAAGATTTCTTCCTTAACACGTAATTCTCGGAAATCTTAGGTAAATGTGAATTTAAGGAGGTAGGCGTTCATAAAGCAAAGGTCAATTAGTGTGAAGCTTTGATCTCTACAGAGGATCTTTTGACTGGACGGATTCCGTAATAATTGTTGGCCACCAAAAGATTATCCACTTGTTTGCGCGGTAAAGCATTTTTAATGAGACTGTTTATTAGAAATGACGCTTTGCTCAAGAACTTTTCTTAATGACAAAAGAAAGATATTTAGCGCTGCTATCATACGGAGTGGCTTTTTAAACACTAATTTAATTTTTATTCTTCTAGTCTAAGTAGCAAATTGTATAAATTATTATCGTGACAAGGTGCTAACATATTCGTCAAATTATGATGCCGACTGTACCTACATGCTTCAATGTGGCTACCTCCCGATACAAACGCTACAGAGGAAAATGTGTTAAAATAAGGCCCTGGTTTGTCTAGAATTTTCGTAAGTTCTACGTTGCAACGTCTCACAGAATCTTAAAAAAATATAGATGGGCGGAGAAGAAGTGTGGGTGGCGAATGTGAGTGTTGACATTTTGTGAAGTGGTAAACATACACTTAGTTCACAAGGTTCTTGACTTCTCTCACCCGCACGGTGAATCCATGGAATGCTAAGAAATTTCGTCTCTTAGTTTTAGGTCAATAATAATATAAGTGTAATTAGGGCCCATCTAAAATCTGGTAACGTTGAAAAATCTAAATATACCTACCTGTATGTTACACATTTTGAATTCTGATAACTGAATCTAAGGCGGGTCGCCCACTGCAAAGTCGAGGCGACGATGCGGCGGCGGTGATGCAGCGTCGCGGCACAGTTGAAGCGAAGAGTCGAGGCGTGAGCGGTTATGCTTTCTTTAGACGTTCCATTGAACATGTCGCACTGACCTCTACTATACAAGTACGCTGGACTGAACACTTCTACTAAAATGACAAATGTTTCTTGTGCCGATTTAAAGCGCCCCATCGAAACTACTAAATTTGACTTTGTTCCTTGTATTTGACTTTACAAATGCATCTCTAATATAAGTTCCGTGGACGTTCACCTTCGTACACCTGTACCACCAGCGCCAAGATGACGACAACCAAAATGGCATCATTTTTTGGATGACAACCTTCAGTCCAGCGTACTTGTATAATTAAATAGATGTAAGTGTACCCCAAATCTTTCCCGTGGGTGTCGTAAAAGGCGACTAAGGATAAATCTAACTATGATTAGGAATGGGCAGCAGCGTTCCTCTTATACCACCCAGGCTAGCAATGTACTACGACTTTTGTGCCCAAAAAATGGCAATAGGCTCGCCACCTATTACATGGGACTTGACATATTTGGCGAAACGTGGGTGCTAGTTCACCTCTGCCTACCCCTTCGGGGATATAGGCATGATTTATGTATGTATGTATGTAAGTGTAAATACGTCTCAACGCAACTACATGTCCGAAACAAATGACAAAATGATGCGGAGTCGAGGCGCGGGCGCGCCTCCGCGTCCGCTAACGCGTCTCAACTCCGCCTCGACTCTACGGCGCCCGTGCCGCGACGCGGTTAGTGGGCGCACTACCACAGTATAGTTTATACAGTGGCACTACCTACATATTCTATAGGAAAGCTAGATGCGGCGCGCCGCTTCGGTGCCGCGCCCTGACGCCGCCTCGACTCTTGCGTCTGTGGGCGCCGCGCCTAAATCTCTTTTTCATGCCCTTCAAACTTTTGTTCTAAGCATAGGTCATGTCTTTAGAACTTTCGTTGTACTTGTGTTTCTTGCAGTCACTTTCATATTAAACGTGTGTCAACAGTCACATTCAACATTCCCAGCATATTGAACCTTCTACGAGAGGTCGAGGTCGTTCATTTGTTTTTGTTTTCACAGCTAAATATGGGTGCGTCACGTGTCACAGTGAGAAACCCTACGAAAGACAGCCGAAAACGATTTTAATAATTTTTCTCCATTGCCAATTTCCCATAAATTATTATTGCGAATGAAATTATCTAATACGAACATATTATTTTTTTAAGCATCGTTACCAATACGTTGATGTTGTTGTTGTAATAAACACATAGTCACCGGTAGGATGAAAATTATGAAAAACTTCAATTCGATTTAGCAGTATGTATCTTTTCCTGAAATAACATACTACAGAAGATTACTTCAAAGAGATTAACGTTTATTATGTTGATCTTTAATGTAAAACCATGAATAAAACAATCATAATATCAACGAACGCTAATAACGTTTACTTTTCTAAAAATATCTTCACATTAAATGGTTTTAATAGCCTGTTTTATCTATTTGTTTATCTCCCGGGTTCACCCAAATGGATAAAACTTTCAGAGGTTCTGTAATATTAGTAAAGAAATATTAAAATAAGGTAAATATTTACTTTGATGTTTATTTACAATTTTCATAGTATAATATTATTATTATGTTATCCAAAGACGATTGGTAACAGGCAGGCAGCCGTCTGTAAAACCCAAACCAAACCCTTATAAATATTGCCCTCCCAATCACTCATCGGTTTCTCGCAATGTTTAATTCCATCACTTTTTAACCGACGAAAAAACGGAGGTAGTTACTCAATTCGTACCCGTATGTTTTTTTATCTCAATAATATTGAAAAAAAACCCACTAAGTAAGAATCACTGATATAATTATTTATAATAATAATTTAGTAAAAGTAGATTCGTTAATAGTCACTTATTATCAGATTATTTTTGTGATTGATATTTATTTTATAAAAATAAAAGTACAAAATTTAGCAATCCGCCATATTTGCTCAAACGCCGCGTGGCGTAATTATTCAGTTATCTCCATTTTGACATTTTATTTGCCAATCAAATTCACTAATTTAATATAGAAACTGGCCTTTTTACGGAATAGTGACGTCACACAGACGCCATTGCTATTTTGGCGCTTTGGCGGAAATTTTAAATTGCATTATTCAAAACTGCCGTGTGGTGACGGCAGAGTAGAATACAATTGTCACCAACCCAAATCTCTCCCGTGGGTGTCGTACAAGGCGACTAAGGATAATCAATTAGTGATGAGGAATGGGCAGCAGCGTTCCTCTTATACCACCTAGCAATGTACTGCGACTTTGTACCCGATAAATGGCAATAGGCTCGCCACCTATTACATGGGACCTGACATATTTGGCGAAACGTGGGTGCTAGCTCACCTCTGCCTACCCCTTCGGGGATATAGGCGTGATTTATGTATGTATGTATGTATTATTCAAAACATGTTTTTACAAAAATATATTTTATTTTGGGTAAAGTAGACACGTAAGAAAAACAGGGTGTAGTTATTCAAAATTAGTCATCATGCCTATTTAATTCATTACCAGTTTCTACTACTTCTTGAGTGATGGATGATATGAATTAAATAGGATTAGACAGCCTTATGACGTCTGGCCAATATGAATTGAAGAGAAAACATTTGCGCCGACCACAATTACCATGGGAACAGGAAGGTGATGGTTAGAAGACGCAAGCAACTTATCAAGACACAATAATTTCCTTTGTACTTTCATAAATCAGATGATGATTTTGTTTTAAAATTATATTTAAAATAGGTAGTAGAATAGATTACGTTACGATTAGGTGGTAGATTACGTTCGTTGCTATTTAGCTATTGTGGCTGCATACATCTAGATACAGATTTTGTAGGAAGTGACTCTGATCATCTTTCCACTGGGGGGCAGTCAAGCCCCCCCAGTGGATAGAACTTTTGGTTAGGTTTTGGTTAGTACGTGTTAAAATCAGATTATACTGTCACATACTATGTCACACTCTATTGAAAAAAAAGTGGCGACATTCGTTTTAAACACTCCTCAGCCAAAACACGTCTTAAAATCGTAATAGTTTAAAAAAATTGCATCATAAATATATTTTGTGTTTAAGTTAGGTTATCTGTACGGCTCTAATAACAAGAGACGTTAAACGTGACAAGATGTAGCACTGAAAGCGTGTCACTAAGCACCCACGACACCCTATCCCGTCAGCCGTATTCACTATGAAATTAGAATTCTCCAACGAGTTCTGCAAGTTGGCACAGCGTGAAATTGTATCCAGCTAGGAGGCGTCAAGCTGACGCAGAAATACTTCCCTGGACAGACGTCATAAGTTCTGGAATATTCCGAATTTAAACTACTTACTGCGACTACTTTGGACTTGTAGTGGAGTGAAATAATAATTTTCTTTTGTTTGTTATTTTCCATTTTTTCCCTGTGCTTGTGAGAAAATTGACGCCATTCCTTTTATTATCGGTTCGGTCGAATGGTCAGTTCGCTGGCTTTCAGCCAAGAGGTTCAAGGTTCAAATCGTGGTAGAGCTAAATGTTTGTGATGAACATAGACATTATTGTCGAGCCATGGTTGCTTAAAATTATGTTTACGTAGTATATTAAAAAGTTACTATTTTTTATTATTATATTGTGTTAAAACTTGTCCGTTGTCTAGTATCCATAACACAAGTGCTTATGCTGATTGCTTTGGGCTAGATGATAGGTGTGAGTTATATTTATTATACTGATACATTGCTCAAGATAGTGCTACATAATATGTAATGAAATTAAGCCTTATCATAAATATAGTAAGCTTGCAAAAACGTAGGATGAAATAATACAAAATTTAGAATTTATTTTCATAAACTTTCTACAAACAAAGTGATGCATCGCCTATAATAATATGTATGTGAAATACACGTTATATTTAATTATTGTGAAGGTAAAAACCCGAGCATTACCAGATGTTACAAAATGCAATGTGCAATTCTCAGGTACGGTACACAAGATATAAAAGGAAAGCCAAAGAGCATCAGATACTAAGTGATTTTGTAAGTGGGAACGAAATCTTTCCACGATGTAATGTGAACATCGCGTGACCCGATATAGCGTGGTGGGGGTTGAGAGCGGGTAATGGAAACTGAACTATTGCGAATGTGCTATGCAGTGGTGCTACGCTATGCCTACTTAAATTTACACTGGTTTATTTTAGAACTTAAGTACCTACATTGTTTTAGTCTAGTCCATGATGTTATAATTATTTAATAATAATCATTTAATTCAAATTGAATTATCCATATAATTTCATCATGTAATTTCGTCATGGCAAAATTAAAAAATATGTTTTCAAATTACATAATTAATAATTTCCCATAAAGGGCTAGGGACAGGTATTAGCATCCACATTTCGCCAGCTTATTTAAAGTCCCTTGTAATAGAGGGCTAGTCATTCACCGGGAACTTCAATCGCAGCAAATTGGACACGGGCCTTCTCTAAAGAACAACGATGGCCATTAAGGGTTGGTGGTGGTGATGATGGTTATGTTACATTATTCTTTATGCATTTTTTGTTGGGGATGAAAGCCAGCAACAGTTACCAACGTAGAGCAGAAATAAAATAATATCAGGTTAGAGCTTGCAGTTTATTCGTACACGTACATTTGTTGGCACCGAAGTAAACAATAAACAATACGGTATCCAAGATACCTTGCGCTGACACATATTCATATGTAGATCACTAACCTATGACCAGTTACAAATTATAACCGCAAAGGTAACATATCTTACACGCCCCCTTAATTTGTACCGTCATTACAATTATATTAAGTCAAAACATAACATACCTATAAAAATAAAAAGCCAACCTAAAGAAAAACATTATCAAAAAAAAACACATTATTGAAAGATACCTAATCCTTTCAAACAACGATAATGTCCCTCTCTTGGCAATGCCTTCGTTAGTACATCTGCTACCATTAGATCAGTACTTACATGTTTTAACTTAATGTTCGTATTAGTTTTAAGAACACTTCTAACAAAATGATGCCTTATATCAATATGTTTGCTCCGAGAATGGAACACTGGATCACTAGCCAAATAGATTGCCCCTTGATTGTCTGCATGTAATGTCACCTCACAAAATTGCGATAACCCTATTTCAGTGACAAGGCTATTCAAATACAAGGCCTCCTTCATGGCAAGCGACAAGCTCACATATTCTGCCTCACATGTAGAAGTCGCAACACACCGCTGTTTTTGCGATTTCCAACTAATACTCGCGCCCCCTAAAATAAAGGCATACCCAGAGTATGAGCGCCTATCTATCAAACAATTTCCCCAATCAGAGTCACAATAACCGATGAAAGACTTACCAGTTTTTCTATAACATAAGCCATAATGCGACGTTCCCTTTAAATAACGCAACACACGCTTCGCTGCTTTCCAACACATCTCATTTGGTTTATTCGTAAATTGTGCTAACTTGGTAACAGCATTCGATATATCGGGTCTCGTTCCTGTAGCCAAATACATTAAAGAACCAATTAATTCCCGATATGGTCGTTCTTCGCTACAATTAACGTCTTTCTCGCTATTCATGAATTTTTGACTCACCTCCATTGGAGTTATTGCAGGATTACAATTTTCCATATTATATTTACGTAAAATATCCGATATATATTTTGGCTGGCATAATGTTATTCTTGAATTGTCACTCCTGACAATGTCAATTCCTAAGACAAACTTGGCGATTCCATAGTCTTTTAATTCGAACTCTTCCGACAATTTTTTCTTAAATTTCACTATAGAATCTCTTTTCTGTGATGCCACAAGGATGTCGTCTACGTAGACCGCAACAAAAATATTTGTGCCATCCTCTTCCTTTTTATAATAAAGACACGGTTCGTTAACTGATTGCCCCAGTTGCATTTTCTTCAGCGTCTCGTCCAGTTTAATGTTCCACTGTCGACCGGCTTGTTTTAAGCCATAAAGTGATCGCTTAAGTCGGCATACGTCACCACCAGCTTCCAAATCAGCCAACATTTTTTCTGCTCGCCTCTTCACTTTGACATCTTTGTCACACTCGCAAAGTTTCTCTAAACATGGCTTCAACACCTGAGGGATCTGCATAAAAATTTCCTCCTCTAACACACCATTCAAATATGCTGTGTTGATATCTAGCTGATGTATCTCCATGTCGAGCTCAACTGCAAGAGCCGCTAATAATCTGACTGTGTCAAGTCTAACAACCGGTGAAAACGTGTCATGGTAGTCAATACCATACCTTTGACTAAAGCCCTTCGCAACCAATCGCGCCTTTTTCTTTTCAGTTTTGTCTATATTCAGCTTCGTTGTAAGCACGTAGCGACAACCCACTACCTCACGATTCGCTGGCTTTTTGACAATATCCCATGTATCATTCTTCAACAGACTTCTGATTTCTGATAGGATTGCATCCTCCCATCCATCTTTCTCAGAACCTGTCAAGGCCTGTTTCAAGCTAACTTCAGCTGCGCCAATAAATTCATCGCCTGTGGTCTCCTCTGAGGTTACATTTACCACTCTCTGGTTTTCTTCTTGAATTTCTGGTTCTACTTCAACCATTCGAAACTTTCTTTTCGGACGACCTACTTGACCTCTTTGTAATCTTGGCCTACCAGACCCTCTCTTTACCACTTTCTCGCCTCCCACTGGCTGTACTACAGCGTCGCCGCTAGATGGCATATGGTCAGAAGTCGAATGCCCCTCTGGTTGCGAGATAACTGAATCCAACATTTGTTCTCCAGCTCCAATTTCAGCATTTTCAATAATCCTGGAAGGGACTATCCCTACTAATCTTGGTTCATCCACTTTCGTTTCCGCTTGTGGTGTTTCTAATTCAAACGGATCGCTATCAGAGACAAACTGCTTAGAATTATCAGATTTACTTACGATCTTACTCTCGTGAAATTTTATATCTCTAGTAACGATGATTTTTCTTTCATGAGGTAACCAAACTCGAAAACCCTTCGTGTCCCTTGGGTAGCCAACGAAGATTCCTTCAACACTCTTTGCCGCAAATTTGTCCTTTCCAACTTTATTGTCTAACGCATGCACCTTGGATCCAAACTTCTCTAAATAATCCAGCTTAACAGGTAACTCATACCATTTCTCAAACGGTATTTCACCTCCAAGGCTGCTTGTTGGACATCGGTTTCGTATGTGGCATGCAGTCACTACAGCATCAGCCCAGAAACCTCGTGAAAGTCCTGACGACAAGAGGAGACATCTTGCCATCTCTACGAGTGTCCTATTCATCCTCTCTGCAACTCCGTTCATTTGTGGAGTATGGGGAATAGTCAATCTTCTCTTTATACCCGCTTGCTGTAAGAAATCATCAAACTCTTGGTTGCAATATTCCCCGCCATTGTCAGTTTGAAGATATTTAATCTTCTTTCCTGTCAAATTTTCTGCAAAGTTTTTGTAGATCTTAAAAGTAGTAAGAACAGAACTCTTCTTACTTAATAGAAATACTTCACACCACCTTGTACTATCATCAATAAAAGTGACGAAATACTTTGCACCACCAATGGCTGTATTCTGGATAGGTCCAACTACGTCGGAATGAACTATTCTAAGTTTCTCATTACACGGTCCACTAGATTTCGAAAAAGGTAAAGCACTCATTTTTCCCTTTGCACACACATCACAATCATAAAGCACCCTAGCATCTGTCAGCTTTATATTCTTACCGCAATGATTTAGAAGATTTGAGAGATCTTTCGCATTCAGATGTCCCAAACGTTCATGCCATGACATCACTTCATCATTCTTCATCGAAGAAACTACCGAAGCATAACAACTATTTTGTTCCCTAAGATAATATAAATCACCTATTCGATCCGCTGTACATTTGATTTTACCATTACTATCAGTGACTAACGCTAATTTATTTTTAAAAGTAATATCAAATCCCTTATCAGTTATCTTTGCCACTGAAATCAGGTTATTTCGCAAATCAGGAACAAATAAGGTGTCTGGCAAATCTAGAACCGTTTTTGATGTGTCATTACATGCAAACAATCTTACCGTACCCTTACCTCGTACGCTTGTGCTCGAATCCGTGGCTAAATTCAGCTTACCATTAACAGGTATCAAGGTATAAATGAATTTGCTAGTGTCATTACATAAATGAGATGTGCATCCACTATCAATGATCCAGTTTCCATTCTCGTTGCAACTAGTATTACAACAATCTGAAAAACAATTAAATGTTACAAAACTGGTATCAACACACTCAACATTTACATTATTAGAAAATACGCACTTTTCACTTTCTTTACCCTTTTTAGCCTGGGTACATTCAGATGCTTTGTGTCCATATTTGTGGCATTTGTAGCATTTGAATCTAAATTTCGCTTCTCGAGTGTTATCTCTCTTTCCTTTATAATATTTTTCCTTAGCTTGGAAAGCACTCGATTCTGGTTGATGTCGTGAGTTACTCTCTTCCAGTATTTTTACCTTTAAGACTTCAGAGTTCGGTAGCTCATCTCGAGATTCAATCGCGCACCTGAAATTCTCGAAGCTCGTAGGTAGACTATACAATAACATGATCGATAGAAGATCTTCGTGAATATCAACACCCATGTCATTCAATTTGTCTTTCGCCTCGAAGAATTTTGAGATGTGTTCTCGAACATCGTCACCCTCACTCATTTTGGTCAACGTCAACTGCTTTAAAAGTGTAGCCTTTCTAGCAGGTCCTTTCGATGCAAAAATGGCGTCGAGTTTTAGCCACACGTCTCGTGACGTTTTGCACCCTTTGACATGCCTCAACTCGTTGGGACTGATTGATAAAATTAAATCAGCTCTAGCTTTCGCGTCGTTAGCCTCCCAGACCAATGATGCAGCCTCTTCTGCTGGCTTAATCTTTGTCCCATTCACGTAGCCCCATGCATCGCTTTTTATTAACAAGGCTTCGACCTGAAGTCGCCAACTTTCGTAATTGTCTTTACCCAATCGTTCTATTACAGTGGCCATTGTCCTGTCTAATGTTTTCTACGCTCTATACGCGTTAAACACTATTTTCGAACTCGTAAAGAAATTACTTAACGCTCACCTTGAATTATAGTTTTACTACTCCTTCCTGGGCCCATAACCATTTGTTGGGGATGAAAGCCAGCAACAGTTACCAACGTAGAGCAGAAATAAAATAATATCAGGTTAGAGCTTGCAGTTTATTCGTACACGTACATTTGTTGGCACCGAAGTAAACAATAAACAATACGGTATCCAAGATACCTTGCGCTGACACATATTCATATGTAGATCACTAACCTATGACCAGTTACAAATTATAACCGCAAAGGTAACATATCTTACATTTTTTTTGTCTGTCATTTAGTTTTAATAACACAGGCTTTAATGCTGCTTACTATGGGCTAGAGATGATAGGTGTAAATGTAAAAAAAAATTGAGTGTTAAATATTTCCATAAATATTATTCCGACCCGAGCAATATGGAAAAGGTCCTTGTCACTTTTCATCGTCGAACGAATTCTGATTTTAAGCCTTATAAACAAGATGTGTGCAGAACGCACTAATGCTGTAATCCGTCTAGAGAGTCAGGGCTACCAACTTCTAACATTGAATGAGCATTATTGTAATTTTTTTTTATTCTGTTACCCCATTATGAGACTCTTCCATGAATAATAAGATAACTGAAAAAAATATTAAGATAAGCAAATATGTTTGGCATTATGTTCATAATTTATCAATCTCTAAAGTAAAGAAATAGGAAATGCAGCATCAGAAAAAAAGAGTTATCTCTAGAGGCTCTCACCGAAATGTATTGATATTTTTACGTTAAGCTTAATACACTTTAGCAGAAGAACTTTGCTATTTATTCGATTTCAATTTTAACATTAAATAAATGTCAGAAAAATTAGTACAAAGTGTTTTCTTATATTTCCACGAGCACTACACATTTGAAAAAACAACTTTTACGGATAAGACTCGTGTATAATTTGGTGTTTGGCATATTAATTATTTAACCCGACGTTTCGATCACTTTACAGTGGCCGTGGTCACGGGGGGACTGAGATTTTGATGGTTAGAAAAAGAATTTCGAAAAATTATGGTCTTGATGCGGGAGTCGAACCCGCGTCCGCTGCTATCCGGGCAGGTGCTTGACCGCTCGGCCACCAAAGACACCTTCAGTGTAAATCCTTTTTCTGACCACCAAAATCTTTGCTATTTATATCCAAAAAAGCCCTATCTTTTTTACTACTTAGAGTACAACAAATATGTAGGAGTACTAAATTGATTATGTTTAGTTCATTACTAGATTTGCTTTATATTTTAGAGTCGTGTACGCCGTATGGTGACGGCAGAGTAGAATACAATTGTCACCATCCCAAATCTCTCCCTTGGGTGTCGTACAATGCGACTAAGGATAAATCAGTGCTGAGAAATGGGCAGCAGCGTTCCTCTTATACTCGTACAACCTAGCAATTTACTGCGACTTTTGTGCCCGATAAATGGCAATAGGCTCGCCACCTATTACATGGGACTTGACATAATTGGCGAAACGCGAGTGCTGGTTCACCTCTGCCTACCCCTTCGGGGATATAGGCGTGATTTATGTATGTATGTATGTGTTGTGAGGGTAGAGAAGAATACAATGATCACTACCACTACCTCATTCGTTGGTCATACAGGGAGACTAAACGCCGCACTCAGAGACGTCAAACATTTAAATCCAGACCATAGACCTGGCAAGAATAGCGACTATTTTGAATTGTCATTTTTTGACATTAATTACTCATTAACGTTATTTGACGTCTCTGAATGCGGCAGTAACTGCCGCACCCAGAAACGTCAAATAGCGTTAATGAGTACTTAACGTCATAAAATGACAATTTAAAACTAGTCGCTATTCTTGCAGGGTCTATGGTCTAGAGTTGAATGAAAATTTTTGACATTAAATACTCATCAAAGTTAATTGACGTCTCTGAGTGCGGCAGTAAGAGTTATAAATAACGAGAAATGGGCGGCAGCGTTCATCTTACTGCGATTACATTCCCGGTGAATGAATGGCAATAGACTCGGCGCCTATTATATAGAATCTGGAATAACGGTAGTGTGGTGACGGCAGAGTAGAATACAATTGTCACCACCTCAAATCTCTCCCGTGGGTGTCGTAAAAGGCGACTAAGGATAAATCAATCAGTGATGAGGAATGGGCAGCAGCGTTCCTCTTATACCACCTAGCAATGTACTCCGACTTTTGTGCCCGATAAATGGGTGCTAGTTCACCTCTGCCTACCCCTTCGGGGATATAGGCGTGATTTATGTATGGATGTATGTATGTATGGAATAAGCTGGCGAAACCCAGGTGTTAAAACATCACTGTTTACCCATTAGGGGAGAACGGCGTGATTTATGTATATTTGGTTTTTCTTTACTTTTATTACAATGGATGATCGAAAATATTAATATTTCATAATTGCGTTACATTATGAAATTTATTTATTTCATAATGTAACACAATTATGAAATAAATAAATAAATAAATAAAACGCAACTTCGTATGTAAGACCACGGTTTACATATTATAATTATGTTATAATTAAATAATATCACCGGTCAATCAAGTCATATCAAGGCGTACTTTAATTGTTTTGTAGGCAAAACTACAAATGTACATTTCAGTGGGAACCCTAAAAAGGTAAGTTTCAACTTACCGGCTTAACCAGGTGCGAATAGTACACAACAAACTTGCAAAGATTTTCCGGTGACAAATGTATGTAGGTATGTATGCCTTCCTTATTACTGAGCCTTTGCTACTGTAATACAACACTTGCCATATTTTAAAGGAATCCTTGTACGAAATATAATTCAAATTCCTCCTAAGAATACACTTGGTATTTCTATTGTACAAGGCTTTTTCTCTTCGGGATCGTCACGTACTTAATGATCTCGCATATCTGTATTTCTTTGTAAAAGTGAAAGATATCAAAAAATACTGTCATGTCGACAATCGGACGGACACAAATCATGGGCTCTAATAAAGTCACTTATGGGAATTTCGCTGTAATATGGAATATATTGCAAGTTACTACATGTTACTATGTACCATGCTAGTATGGGAGCGAAAAAATAATGTGAATGTACCCCGATCTAGACCAGCGGTATCGTAAAAGTCATCTAAGGGTCACACATAAATCAATCCCGAAGGGGTAGGCAGAGGTGAATTAGCACCCACGTTTAGATATCATTTAATGAGGTTGCGAGCCTATCAAGCATGTAAAGCGCAGTGTATAGCTAGGTGGTATATACTTTTTTTTTTTTTTTTTGCGGAGAGGTAAACTGCATTTACGCATCATCCCTGCAGTACGGTGCAACTACAGAGGTATGTGGGACTCGGGGTAGAGACGTTCCCCCACTACACCACTAAACATCCTCTCCGGGCATATCGAGCCAAAGCACACTATGGCAGCCATCCGGGGTCATCCGTTAGGATATGTCACCGGACAGCCACCTGCGCCCGCCCTTTCGGGCTCCTTCTGTGCACCGTTTCCCCTAGTCCAATGTCCAACAACAGCGTACTGCGCCGGACAAAGGACCCGCCCGTCCTGACCAAGTTTCCTCCGAAGAGGAATCTTTCCAAGACAGGCCCCCATACGACGGGAACCGGCGCTCTTCCAGCCCCAGAGGGAGCTAGAGGGCGCAGGCTCCCCCACCCTACCTGCACTGCCGGACAAGCGCCCCGACGCAGTCACACCTAACGCCGCCGGACAGATGCCCCAACGCGGCCCTCCTAGAATCCACCGGACAAAAGCCCCGACGTGGTCCCACCCCCCGGTCGCCGGACAAACGCCCCGATACGACCGCTACGTCCTGCCGTCTCCTCCAGTGGCGATCGCGATCCCCCGGCGGGCGATGCATCGGACCTGCCCAAGACACTGTGCGGCACTGGGCGGTGGACATACCCATCGTGTGGTGTGCCTCCACATAGGGCTCTGTCACTCACTGCTCAGACAGCTCCCAGCACAAGTCCGCACACTCCACCCGCCGACGAGCCGCGCCCGCCACTGGAGAAAACTGCCGACCGCCGGACAAACGCCCCGACGCGGCCAACACCTATCGGCCGCCGGGCAGACGCCCCGACGCAGCCCTCCACCTGGTGACCGCCGGGCAAGTGCCCCGACGCGGCCCCACACACGTCTCCAACAGTGGTGTCAAAAGGGGCCCGGATGAAACTCAGCGCTAAATTTAAGGCTATGGTCTACGCTTTGGCCCCCTACCAAAGGCGAACCATCCGGAAGACGCCGCAAACACCACGTCTTAGGTGGTGAGCCGACGCCAACGTGTAGGCACCAGGCTCTCGCATCGACCAGCCAGCGCTGCCTCTTCCGGCACCACCATTGGAGACCACCTTTGACCCGAAGGTCCCTCCCCCGTTCCGAAGTTAGCCGTCTGCCCGGAAAGTCAGTGCCGCTCTGACCCATCGAACAGACGTTGCCCAGGGTGCACCACGTGGAGGTCTCGGAACTTCGCACCCCAGGTGGTATATACCTAAGAGGAACGCTGCTGCAGAAGAAGATCGTCTAAATCATCGTCTGAAGCATCGCTAAGGAAGAGATTGGGAGTTCTGTTGTGTATAAAGTATTTTAAGCCTTTAAAACTGCTTAAGTACTATGAACTGTATTGCCATCTATATCGCGCTGCATTTAAAAAGTGTACATTTTAACGTTAAATAAATCACATCGGCCTCAGTTAGGAGGCTAATTAACTAGAACGTCCCACGGTGCCGCAGTTACAGATGGACAGACAAACCAATTAGACCGTGTAATTAGTCCAACTAGCAATCCATGTATGTACTGTGCAACCAATAAATCTAGTCGTATAAAATATTATAAATAATAATTTATTATTGCACTATTACTAATGTTGGGCTGTGAAAAAGTCGATTGAAAGAAAATTGCATGCGACAGAGATGAGAATGTTCAGATTGATGTGCGGATGATAAAATTGATAAGATAAGGATTGAGAACCGCAAGAGGAAGTTTGAAAATGTTTGCTTCGTATGTAAATGTTATGAAACGGGATACCATGAATGTTACTATAAAAGTTATGCACATGAATGTTTATGGACATCGAAGTAGAGGAAAAAGAAAAGATGAATGTTGTCAGGGATGATAATATGAAGATGATGAATGTGGTTGAAGAGAGTGTGGAATCGGATACACTGGTCATCCCCAAACATGATGGGTTAAGGGCAGGGTGATAATGATGATGAATATATATCACTAAAAGATTACCTGTAATTGTATTCTACAATGCCGTGTAATTAATTGTTCTGCCGTCATCACACTGCAGTGTGCATTGGTGTATATCGCGGGTACTAACGACTGCATATGCAGACCAACAACGTGACATGCCTTTCGAAGCACGGAGGACCCTCAAGATAATATATTTCCGTCACCCATCCAATGACCAACCTTAGTGAAAATTGCTTAGTTCACGTAATCGCAGGCCGAGCGGGTTAAGCCACTGTCGAATCGAGTTCCTCCTGTAATTTCCATTACCTGGTAATAGTAGTAACACGAACTGATAATGACGCTTCATTTAAGATCCAATAATCAGTGAGTGAGTATACGTAGTAATTGCTGTAGAGATTATCCTATCCAATCCCAACTATCAAAACAAAATAATTATAACGAAAACAAAATTTGAAATTCCAGATGATATAGAGCAGAGGTGAGCATAAATAACGGTCAATGCTTTATTTGAAGTGTTTAATTTCCGGGTTTTAGTGGACCGTCACTTGTTTTACATGTATAGCGCGGTGAAAATAATTTACTTTGATAACCCTTGGTTCCCGTGGTACACGTAAAAGAGACATTATTGGTTATATAGCATTCGGAAATTGCTAAATATTGTTGTTTGTGAAGATTGATAACATACTCCTTTAATAGAAAGATAAATGTGGGTGCTAGTTCACCTCTGCCTACCCCTTCAGGGATTTAGGCGTGATATATTTATGTATGTATATATGTAAAAAGTGTTATGTTTGAAGATTAATGACCTTACATACTATTCACAAATGATGCCTATTTATAAGTATTGTTTGATATGAATAAAATTCATTAGCTAACTTCGCCTTCAATTTCTTAAAGGCATTCAATAACAATGTGATTTTTTAAAGATTTCACGATGAATGTCTTCTTTTTTAAAGCTACGGCATAATAACATCGCTTGAATGTAAAAAGTTTTCGTTCCTTCATTTACAAAAACAAACGGTGTCGATTGGCAAAAGATTTTGATTATGTCCACAAAAAAAAGTTGCTAACAAGCCTCTAGTAGCAATTACAAGGTCCGTAATTGAATCGACTTTTTTAGTCCGAAGCGGGTCTTACGCAAACTAGAAAAAATCCCAATTGCAACAGGGCCGGCAACAGTTCCTTGCCGTCCAAATTATACGTATTTTAGTGCCAAAATGCTAATTAACATCGCGACAACGACGGCCGGGGAAATGAGCACCCGCCTTCGCCAGTACTCGTGAAGGGGCGGTTCCATTAACTTTTATTATGCCCCGTTTTTAAGCCCGCCGTCCAAATTAGTTGGCCCTATTCGCAGAACATCTTCCTCTCATGCCACCCTCATTATCTGAATGACACTCCAAATGAATTTATTTGCGGATGGACTGGAACAAATTTGATACCTGTCAACGTATTTGTGTTTTTTAATAAGCCACAGGTTTAGGGCTTAGCTGTTTTTGAAGATATTGAGTTTGCTAAAAAATTAGTGGAGCCACTCTAATAAGTGATATTATGATTGCTCAGTAGGTTTAATAGACTGATCATAATAATATTATCAATATAAAGAATATTGTGGTTAGAAAAAGTTCGAAAAATTGTCTTGAATCGAACTCGAAATTTTCTAACTACAATATTCTTTGTACAAATTTTTCTAGCATTCACATAATGTTCAAATTATAATCAAAATAGTAATTAGTCAATAATTATGTAAATTTTACGATGAAATAATAATTCTTATATCGTCGGCAATTGGAAATAATAATAATATAGTATAATTTCATAAATTTGTTAAAGTTAGTCTTGATTGTTTTAAGTAAAGTATATTTTAAAGGGTTATATTATTTTAATTACGTTAAGCTATCATAATAACTAGACCGTATCTAATTATATGTCTAAACATTAATAAATATAAGGATTAAAATAATTTTATATTCGGCAGGTCATTGATTAATTAACAATAAAGCTAAATATAGTGCCTACGTGATGATATTTCAAGGAACATTTACTTTTAAAACTAATTTCTATCTAAGGCCAAAAAAATCTCGGTACTATGTCAGAATCATGACACAGGATTATTAATAAAAACTACGTAGCAGAGAGAAGATGTAACAGCAATGTTTCGTAAATTGTTTCCTATTTATAATTATATATGGCACATTATTGCTTAGCGGCGCTTAGCTATATAAAAAATTGATCAAAGAATTTCTTTTTCCGTCAGCTAATAGAGGTTAAACGAAATCGCTTATTGAGAGGCTTGATCCTTTGAGTTTGAAGTTGAGGAGGCCCTGAGTACTGGGCACTGGCCGGAGAGGCTTTTGAGGACGCATTACCATTTCTACTAGAGTGATGCCGACGTCTTAGAATGGGGAGAGAAATCGCCCCTAAAACAAATGCCATTTTTGTAAATATGAGAATTAAATAAATAAATATTTTAACACTCACACCTATCATCTAGCCCAAAGTAAGTAGCCTAAGCACTTGTGGTATGGATACTAGATGACGGACATATTTTTAATATAATTATGTATATAAATGTTGAAAATATACTACGTAAACATATACACAACCATGACTCAGAAACAAACATTTGTGGTCATCACAAAGTTTGCCCCTACCAGGATTCGAACCCAGGATCTCTTGGCCAATACCCAGGAATCTGAGCATTTGACCTAGGCGGCCGTCGATTAATTAAACACCATGTGGCTACGGCAGAGCAGAGTAGCACTGTCACCAGCCCCTATCTCTCTCATATAATAAAGAATGGTCAATAGTTATCATCATCATTACCAGCCCTTTAATGTCCCCACTGCTGGGGCATGGATGGAAGAATATAGGGAGATTGGGCCATAACCCACCACGCTGGCCTAGTGCGGGTTGGTGGGTGTATTAACGACTGCAGATGCAGCCGGGACCAACGGCTTAACGTGCCTTCCGAAGCACGGAGGAACACGAGATAATAAATATTTGGTCACTCATCCAATGACTGGCCTTAGCGAACATTGCTTAGTTTACGAAATCGCAGCTCTCGATCTAGCGAGCTCCTCGCAATATGGGCAATAGTGTTCATGGTAAATGACCTGGTAGTATGCATTTATCACTAGCAGCTTTCTGGTGGTAAATGCCATATTATAGTGACGGCAGAGCAGAATACAAATTGTCACCACCCCAAATCTCTGCCGCGGGTATCGTACACGGCGACTTAGGGTTAAAACAGTGATGAGGAATGGGCAGCAGCATTCCTCTTATACCATCCAGCAATGTACTGCGATAATCGTGCCCTATGAATAGTAATAGGCTCGCCACATATTACATGGGTCCTAACATAATTGGGGAAACGTCGATAATTCACCTCAGCCAACCCCTATATCTTTAGGCGTGACTTATGTACATATTGTATGTACCTTTCCGATCTAATGGATGATATGAATGGATAAACTGGGAAAAGGGTAGTAGTTATATTTATTACTTGGTAAATCAAATTTGATTACAACTAAAATAGATACCTTGGACAATGTTCTATAGTCAGGTTTATTAATATTTCTGTTACTTTATAAATAACTGGCATAGTTTCATATTACCTACGACTTATATTACATTGATTCGAATTTTCGTAGTAGCTAACATAAGCGGTGTTATGAAATTGGGATACAATATAATATTAAAGGCTCCATATTCTAGATATGTGCGTAGACATGATATAATTTCGCACACATTACAGTGGAATAAAAAAGTTATTGTGCGATAGGATGTAATATTAAAATACTAGCGTTTTCATCGGTATAACATCGGTATAACTGACTTCCCTCTCTGCATTGCTCTGTGGACCCGGCACCCGCACGGTGAATTCATGGAACGCTAATAATTTTCGCTTATATATAAACTGATGTTAATGATCCCGATTTAAGATTTATAATATATTTAAAAACATTACACCAATATTTGTCCGCCACCGAGTTTTCATAACAAAAGTGCTTAAGCTGATTACTTAGGTGTATACATTAATATTTACACTGGAAAGTAAAAATGTTTTGTCGGTATTAATTTATTCTACACAAGCCTAATTTATTACTTTCTCGTACCTCAAATATCACAACTGAATACTACAATGTAGTCACGTTTATTGAATATTTTACCGAGTGTGTAAAAGTGTGCATCCTTCAATAAAAAAAAATCCTTGTAGGTATATCATTTAGTTAAGCATTGCTACGAAAATTCTCTTTCGTCCTCACATCATATGCCTCTATGTGGTTTGTAACCTGAAACATCTCTTTGCTCCTTTGTTAGATCTAAGCTAATATCAATCAGGATTAGCCTGCCCGCATTGCTTTTGATTACAACACTTTTCTATATAATCCGTTTCTACTCATCTAAGACATGTAGACACACATGGTATATGTACTAATCGAGACAAACGGGTACGTACAGTGAAAGACAACAATATAAGACAAAGTTGACTTAATTAAGTTGTGAGCTCTTTTTTTTTTACTCAAAATCCCACATAATTAATGAATTGCAATAATTTTATTATATGTGGGATTATGAGTAAAACGGAACTATTGCGAGTCCGGGTTCACTCGCAATAGTTCTGTTTTAATAAACGGACGAGTGAGACAGGATATGAGGAAGGGAAGTTGCTTAATCGCTGCGAGGACAGACGGACTGGCTCTCGAGTCATGATTTTTTATCAATTAATTATAGAACTCTACACTGAAAAAAAAATATCATCATCTATTTGCCCATACATTATTATAGCTCATGTGGAATAAAAACCGAACAGAACAGATTTACACCATCACAAAATTCACTCGTGTGGTGACATCACAGCAGAATACAATGGCCACTAGCTCATATCTCTCCCACTAGTGTCGTGTCTCGGGAATAGGAAGAAGAGTTCCTGGCATACCACCAAAGGTAGATGCCAATATGCTCACCTCCAATTAGGGTCGTAAAATAATTGGCTAAATCTGCCTATCTCTTCGGAGTTAAATAGGTTATGGATGTATATAACTGTGAAAGTTACTTAGCGTACGCAAAGTTCAATCGATTTTGAAAATGCTTGTTTAGAAATTTTCTTTATAATATTTTTTTTACCATAATTTTAAATATTATTTTCAAATACATATCTAATATTATGTTTAAAAAGTCATATTTAAAATACGTTTACTAATAACATACGTGGCTTGTTACTTTTAATCACAACAGCCATCAAAAAATAATTATTAAAACATATGGATATGGGTCTTTTATGCTGGCCTGGGAGCGAACAAATAACGTAGAATAGGCCAGCCCTAACTCATCCCATGGGTGTCGTAAAATATTGCCCGGTATAGACCATTAAGCACCTTGGGGCACCCGAATGGTGGAGGGCAAACCACCAATAACAGCATACCCAAAGAGGGTTGGTGTCAGGCAGGCGGCAGGCTGTAAAACCGTCTTTTCCGTCTCTTTTCTATACATTCATTCATCACTAGCACCTTTACGGTGGGATGGATGATAAGAATCAAAAGGGAGTGGATGGCTTGATGACGTCTGACATATGAATGGAAGAGGAAACATACTGCGCCGACCCCAGATAGACTGGGAACAGGGCAGGAAGAAGAAGATGGACATCGACTTTTAAAGAAGAAATAAAATGATTCATGGTCAGTAAAAATAGAGATAGAACAGATCAAGCCCGTTATTTAACAGTCACTAAACACATCTATAATCAAAACGGATTCACACACATGTAAGTTTCTTTATTTTTAATGACGTTGTCGAAATGGTAGATATTTTTGTATTAATTGATTTGATTACAAAGATTTTGGGGCTAGAAAAAAGAATTTCGAAAAATTACGATCTTGAGGCGGGAAACGAACCCGCGTCCGCTGCTATCCGGGCAGGTGCCTGACCGCTCGGCCACCCAAGATACTAATTAACTTGCCGAAATTCTTCTAACCTTTACACTTCACGTTGTAAGCCAACGGGTACCCTCGCAATGTAGAAATAAATTTCAAACATTCCAAAGCAGATATTTTTACAAATACTGTGCGTTCGGTTAAGCTTGGGTTTGCTTTATAAACTATTTGATTTTAATTTTAACATTATATTAATGTTAGAAAAATTAGTACAAAGATTTTGGGGTTAGAAAAAGAATTTCGAAAAATTACGATCTTGAGGCGGGAAATTCTTTTTCTAACCCCAAAATCTTTGTACTAATTTTTCTAACATTTATATAATGTTAAAATTAAAATCAAATAGTTGATTTGATTACTTAATTTTAATTGAATTAATAAAATACATAGTTTTGTGTACGATTGTGTATTATTATCCATTTAGAACTGGTTCCTAATTCGATTTAGATTTGCTGTTTCCGACTATAGGACTTCTTCTTGCTAAGAAACGAACTGGCCTGAATATTTTTAGCGCCCTACAAAAATTAGCAAATTAACACGGCTATCGTGACGTAATTTAAAACTAATTAAGAAAGGCAAATGCTGGCTCTAAATGCTTACTTTCAGACAAAATGAACTTTGCAAATATTCGTCGGGGAATCAAGTGACTCGGGGCGTTTAACTTTTGTATTCAATTAAATAGAAAGCTCTTGAAATAAAAGGTAAGGATAGTGGAATTGTCCTCGTAAACTGTTTCGATTTCGGGCCTGGATCCTTTCAAGTGAGTTTAGTTTTCTTTGTTTTTATCAGGATTCCGTGTGATTTTCTAGGAAAACTTAAGACTCGCACGTCCATTTAACCGTTATTATATTTCGCAGCTTCATTCTTAGCGATTTAAGCTTACATGTTGTAGTGGCGCCCCCAAGCGTCACCCTTGCACGGATTTTTAAAGATATTTTTATTTTTTACTATGGCAATATTAAAAAAGATAAATAAACGTTACTACTCGACCAGTCCGGCCGTTACGCTTCCTCATTACGTGTTTCCGTGCCGAACCCTTCGCACGTCAACGGAGCTCACCTACCTACGAATAATTTAAAAAAAAATAACGGCTTTCAACATGGGGAACTATAGAAAATAACGAAGAAAGAAGATACGAAAACTAGAAGCTTATTCGTCTGAAGAGGAATTAAAGAGCATAATAATATATTTAGTGATGCGAACAACTAAAATCGGGGTTGTATCTGTCACATACATACAGAATGCGCAATTGCCAATAATCAGGGCTCTTGTCGTTCTTATTAAAAGATGTGCTACTTATGCCAAGGATATTTCGTGATGCGAACAACTAAAATCGGGGTTGTATCTGTCACATACATACAGAATGCGCAATTGCCAATAATCAGGGCTCTTGTCGTTCTTATTAAAATAAGATGTGAATACCTACATATACCAAGGCTATATATCCTTATTAACATATTCTCAAGAACCAATGTTCTTATAGCTCCATGCCGGAGCTCAGCGCACAGTCCCTTGCCAAGCGAGGTTGACGCATGTAAATACATCTCATGATGTGTACACGCTCAAGGGACCATCGGCCGCCACTGCCGACGCCTCCGTCGCGGCTCGAGGCAACTTCCGAGTCCGTAGAAGTTCTCACAAGGATGAGACCCTTCAGATCCTCGGCGACACACCCGATCCGGAGACAAGTTGAGCTGCTTCAGTTCAGCAGGATATAGCTGCAAGGTCGCACAAGGTCTTAAAAAAGGAGATCCCTTTTCAAGATTCCTGAGCAAGACTCAAAAGGTTTTTTCTTCAAGTATTTAAGTTATAAATATTTAAGGTAAGGAAAACATATTAATAAATCTGATTCCATCAAATTGCGATTTTTTCTTTTTATTCCTTCTATATTGAACACCGAAGACAAAGCAGCTTTGTCAGTTATTTATATAAAAAAACCGGGGAACTTCAAGACCCTATATCAAGAGAAGCCGGATACGGGGCGACCAGCACCAGGCCCGCGAGAGCAGTGGGTACATCTGCGCGGGCGCGATATATCAGCACCAGCCGGTACCGCCGCCGCCGCAGGCCTACCCGCAGCCGCCTCCGCAGGCGCAGTTATAAGAGGTACTTAACTTATTGTGTTGGTCGATTACGCTACTTCTGTCACGAGTGAACAAGAATGATTTCCTAGGCACATATTATCTAAAAACACATAGCGACCATACATAATACGAAATTGCTATTCAAAGGATTTTGCTGCTTCAAAATTTATAAGTCAAGACTGTTTAATGGCATAAATCAATTGAGTTAAAAGATGTTTATTTTTTATTAAACATAAAAGAGTCTGATCGATCCACCTTTGCTTTAAATATTGTGGTTGCATTTATAAATTGTTATGTCTACACTTCGGTTTATTCGGCGGCGCCGTAAGTTTTTACAAAGTTGTTGAAAATACCTCCATTTTAATATTGTGACTGCATTTACGATTTTAATTTCTACCCTTCGGTTTATATCGTCGTATGTTTTTTAGACGTGGGTGCTAGTTCACCTCTGCCTGCCCCTTCGGGGATGTAGGCGGGATTTATATATGTATGTATGTATGTTTTTTGGAAAATTGTTTATACCTGTCAGGGAATACCCTAGAACAAAAAACATACTATATGTATATAATTTATATTGATTCGCACCTAGAATCACAGCTAGAATCACAGCTAGAATCAGACCACTGCTTGACCATTCAATAATACTGTTGTATTTTATATTCGTTTCTCTAAACATCCTACAACATGTAAGCTTAAATCGCTAAGAATGAAGCTGCGAAATATAATTGTAAATCAAACGAACTTACCTGAAGTGAAGTTCGATTATAATTATATGAGCAGCTTCATTCGACGCGATTTATAAGATCCCTCCCAACATCTGTAAATATGTCCATCCCAACCCAAATCCAGACAAATATAAAATACAAAATTACAGAATAGTAGGTAGGTTCGGGCTATAAACTATAATGAGGAAGCGTAACGGCCGGACTGGTCGAGTAGTAACGTTTATTTATCTTTTTTAATATTGCCATAGTAAAAAATAAAAATATCTTTAAAAATCCGTGCAAGGGTGACGCTTGGGGGCGCCACTACAACATGTAAGCTTAAATCGCGTCGAATGAAGCTGCTCATATAATTATAATCGAACTTCACTTTAGGTAAGTTCGTTTGATTTACAAATATTGCATGTAATTTGTGCTATTTTCTTATCTTGCAACCTTAATTTCTATTTTCACTAGCTGATATAATGAAATGAAAATGAAATGATATAATGACATGAAATGAAACAGTTAGGGAAATCTTCCTTGTCTCACCCTATTGCCAAATGATATCATAAATCACTATAACTTTTGTCTTTCTGTTTTCATGACCGGTTGCCTTTCCTAGGGATTCCTGTTATGTGTAGTTTACCCATAACCGATTTTATGCAGGAGCTCGATGCCATAGTGGCTTTGCGTGATCACCCTGTGGTTGTATAACTAAGCAATGTTCGCTGATCAAAAATATATTATTATATTTTGTGTTTCTCATTGTTTCGGGCGATACGTACGTAGTTACATCTGCTGTCGGTAATACCTCACTCTATCCCCAGGGAATGCCTGTGCCCCAGCAGTATGATATGATGATATCTACCTATTATGATGGAAAAAGGAATGGTCAAAATGTGGTGTCACAGTCACAGTTTGAACATTGTTTAGAAATATATATAATTTATTGTTGAATATTGTTTATAAAGGTAAGTTGTCAATAATGGACAAAAAGTATTTGTTGGATAATAAAGCACTTACAACATCTGCGAATAAGTGTAGACCTAGACAATATGTTGGTGCCTATTGGTTCTTTTCTACATTTCCAAACTAGCAACCTGATCGCATCATTAGACTAATCATTGCCTGTTCGTATCACGATCCGGGCTGATAAGCTAATTATGCTTCTGAAATTGGGGTCGCATGTAAATTACTCATAATTTGAAACTAAAACCGCCCAACATACACGTGAAATTCACCATTTGATGATGATTATTTTGGTCAGCCAAACGACCTTTTGATTTCGATTAGCCGTTAAAGGGGTGTGACGCCAAAACCTGTGAGGTAGTTAGGTGAGTCTTATGAAACATAAATTGTGGAACAAATAAAGGAATAAAATTAAATGAGGTTATTTTACTATTATTTCGACTACTGGTTTACTCTGGCTGGTCAAGTAATATTTATTATCAAGAGTTCAACAACGCAATAACTAGCGCAGCCGTAGTGATAAAGTAAACTAAGCAATGTTTGCCAGGTCCAGTCATTGGGTGGGTGAACAAAGGTATGTTCGTGCTATTCAACAAGTATTTATTCAAGATTATATCCACTTTTTTTCTTTGTTCTATCTTCTTCTTTGTGCTATTCCATAGTGTGCTCCATCAGTAGAGTTACTGTTAATGATTGAAATAATAGAATTTAGAGTTCAATAAACAGAGCCAAATTAAAGTTAGCTTCCAATTATTATGTGGTGACATAATCACTCGGTAATAGATGCAGACAATGAATAAGACCAAGGTAACGATAGGAACTATTATCACACTTGAAATGATTGGAGTTCAAGAAATCTCTTCGGCGCTATTCAATATTGTTATGAAGCCACTTACGCGAACTTCGACTTGCGCGACCACGTATATCAAGTTTGAAATTTTCACCTCCAAAGTTGTAACGTGACTATGGGTCGTATTTTACGACGAAAGCTGTAAGTCGCGCACTTGTGGCTCTGTGACTGTATATCAACATACGTCAGGTATAAGCAGTAGGACCAGACTATGAATACTTGCTTACAGAAAACATTTTAGTACATAATATGTTAGTATTTACAAAACTATATAATAAAACTATCACACAGATTTTTTTTTAACCAAAAATTACCAAGTGATATTTTTTCTAACATTTATGTAATGTTCAAATAAAAATCCAAATATCAATAAAACTATGTTCACACCAAATAATTACTTTCAATTAAAAAGCCATTCCTCCTCTACTCACATCGGTCAGACGTCATCAAGCCATTCTCCGTATTTAATCTTACCTACATATTTAGTAAAGGTGTTAGTGAATATAGAAAATTAATGGGAAGGATTATGTCGAAAGATGAATAATCGGAGTGATTGGGATGTCAACGTTACAAACAAACAAGCTCGCCCTCTAAAATATAGAACCGAATAATAAATAAATAAATTAAAAAAAATATGACGAGACAAATTGGCGAAACATGGATGTTAATTCACCTCTGCCTACCCCTTTTGGGATATATGCGTGATTTAAGTATGTATGTATGCTTAAATTATTTAGGGGCTAAAAGGGGTTATTTTATACCATCTAGAAAATGGTAAGAGGCCAATTCTCCGGATGTGCGGGAGAGAGATAGTAAACCCTTCATGCATTGGTACAGCAATGCCGGCTTGGAGGCTATGTCGTATTTCTCCTGTCTAAAAACTACCTCAATGCTATACTCAGAAAGGGTGGGTCTTTAGGCTTCATCAGAAGTGAGGATCAGGACCGACGTAGAAAATTGGAAAACGCTATATCGCATATACAACTTGTCGGAATACCGTGAGGGATTTCTATTTGACTTCCAACTTATAACTAAGCATTAATTTGCAGGATCCTAATACTCTTATATGCCTACCACGTTCTGCGTACACATGGTTAAGTGGGTTGTTTGGTAAAATGAAAGTTGAAATTAGTTACTCAAATAACTTTTGACCCCTGGGAGTGCCGTATTTGAGACTCAGCTTTGCCTATTTGACCGATAGCTCCCTTAAGGCTGATTTAACAATGATATTTGTGATAGTGTTGAAGCAAAGGTTATGTCGACGTCATTACTGATTAGGTTTCGATATGTTGAAACAAATACATCGTAATGACATTTTAAGCATAGTGTTAGAAAGCATTTCTAATATTTGCTTCTATTTTTACTAAAAAAATATTTCTTTAAATAGGAGAGTGAAAACAGGGTAATGATATTTCCCCGAGTCATATCGTCAGATATTGTGACAATTACTTTATCTGATTATCATTAATGTTGATAAATACTACAAAATGTATGCACAAGTATTATTGTATGTTAGTCATACGTAAAAGCTTTATTTTGAAGCAGTTAGTCCTGCTTTGTCTATGTCGAAAGTTCTTCTTGAAATTCTTCTTTTTGTAAGAAAGCACACTGTAGACATGTTGTCTATGCTTTAGAATTATTTACTTTAAGCACGCGCCGTCTCAGGTGCAACTCGTATTTAATATCGTAGTTGAAATACAAATATCTAAAAGGACAGGGAGGGGCTCAGGACGTTACGTTTAATAATTATTACTAAAGAATTTAATTACGGCCGAGTGATTGGAGTGAAAACTGTAAAGAGCGCACGTCAAGAATATTTCACAATGAATATTGGAAATGATACAGCTTAGCTGAAGCCGTTTTAATTGGACGCGAAACTCGTGTAAACCAAATTACCGAATGTCAAATTGTGAGCGAATTTGTGTATTTATTAATAATTTACCCGTTACCGAGGGAAGGGGCACAAAGCTGTTAAAATTGCTATTTTTAAGGGGGGAAATAATTTTTTATTTTAATAAGTTATCAATGCATCCATCGTCTGCAATCTTGCGGATGCCAGTTTTCTACTCGCTTTCTACTTCAAAATGTTCAACTATTAATAAATATCATAAACAAAGATTTGTTTTACGAGTTTTGTCATAACTCAATAAATTAAACAAAAAAGTTTTTTCAAGGTTTTAAAGTAGGCTATCGCGACATTTGTTTATCTATGTTTCATTCATGAATGAAAGTTTTCGCGCGCTTTTCAATAATATAGAGTTATTAACATTCGAATAGTGAATTAAATTGATCTTTAGTTTTTATGAAAGTAACTTTAAACAAATTATTAAAACTCGTATAAATTTTTTTATTGCTTATGATGTTGGCCATCAAGTCCTGTGACATTGATGGTACTTTACAATTAACTCTGTATAAAAAAATATCATAACAATAATATGATCGATAAATTGAAATGAATCACGTAACCAATATAATTTCATTTTTTATTTATCCAGGCCTAAAAATATTTATCGGTCCTACTAGAGTAGTGCCAAAACTAGAGAACGGACAGTTTTTTTTTGTGGAAATTGGGCTAAAGCAATAACACATAAGTATGTCAAACTAAAATATTTGGGTCGCAATTTTTGTTGGTTAAGTGTACGTTATTCTCGATTATTACCAATTAATACGAAAGGAACAAATACAAACAATAACCGTAATGTTTAACTATAGCTGTAATCGGATTGATAAAGGATATAATTTATAACAACTGGACTTCACGCAAACACTGTGGTCACGGAAAGTACGGATTTGATCGGCCTTTAGTTGAGGAAAAAAGCTTTGGTGGAAAACGTAATAAATGCTGTGGAGTATAATGCTCGGTTTATTTTTTTTTTGTTTTCTCAATAATATCCGTTGGTACTTTTACTTAACGAATGTGGTTCGGGATTCAGATAAAATGTCATAGGCTAATATATTATGCTACTTTGTATTTATTATATGCCAAAACTCTAACATTTAATTAGAAAGAATTCAAACCAAACAAATAACTTTGATATTTTATCCAATAAATACAAAAATTGTCTTATAATTCGCAATTTTAAATCTTACAACATACTAAATACGGACCACCGTACTAACAACAGAGCAAGCGTGACATTGCGCTAAGGAAGAGAGCTCTTTGTATTTATATTACCTCCTTATTCGACAAGCTTGACATCAGTTACTCCTGAATCTAGCTCTAGTAAATATAAAAATAATTGATATTTACGTTAAAGGAATTATGTAATGCTAGTCGTGGTATTGTAAGCATATACATTTATATTTTTGTGCCATATTCATTACTACATAAAAATAAAGTAGAAATTAAACCTGTACTTATCACAAGCGTTTGCCCCTACCTCGATTTGTACCCAAGACCTCTTTGTCGATAGCCAGGATATGACCATTCGACCACACAGGCCGTCAAATACGTACTATATTAATATTTGTTTGATTATCGGGCATTTACATTATCCATATTATACTTGTATTGGCTGGCCAAAATTTATTAAGAATGTGCCAGTCATGGGGAGGAATAAAAGACGACTAAGGGAGATTGTCCCACGTAGAGCAATAAGCACCTTGGGGTACTTTTTAATACAGCTACGCCTAACATTACTACATAGCCCTGCCCTACTGAATATAATAATAATCATTTATTGTCAGGCTACATAGACCCATAGAATATAATAAACATAAACATTGATAATTAGAAAAAACATCATTAATTAAAATAATATAAAATAAAATCAACATTAACAATAAATAGTATAAAAATTAAACATTAATTAATTACAATTAAATAAATAAACAATTTTGCTTAGTTGATATGTTAGTATGGTTAGTATTTAATGTAACATTAATATAGTGCCAGTCCACAACGATAACTAGGTACTTAAAGATAAATTAATGTAAGTGTTCCGTCAACTGCCAGTGTGATTGAGAGCTCAGATCTTAGCAGTGACATCGAGCCCTTAGTCTCAGTGAGTCCTTAGCATTAGCTCGTTTAATGATGACGGATTAGCATTGAAAAATACACAGCAATTACTGGAGCTAGTTAAAACGTTGTTAGAGTTGACATTTGTGACTGCGAGATTCGAAAAGTAGCAACAATTTTGTGTGGTTGAGTTAGATGTGCATTAACAGAAAATAACAATTTTGAACTACACTAATTTATTTATTCCAACTCACCCTTATCCTTTCAATTCTACTTATTAAAATTATATATATATTATAATAATGACATGAGTATACCTTAGTATAGACTTTAGACTAAGGTATACTCAGTGTAAAGATTTTGGTGGTTAGAAAAAGTTCGAAAACTTATGGTCTTGATGCGGGAATTGAACCCGCGTCTACTGCAATCCTGGCAGGTGCCTAAACTGCTCGGCCAACCAAGATGCTTCAAGCAATGCAAGAAGCTAAAATTTTTTTCTAACATATATATATATATATATATATAATGTTGAAATTAAAATCGAATAGTATACCTTCAGTCTCTTAATTTCCTACACATAACTTTACAATTACTAACCTGTAATAGTTGATATAAGACTAATATTAATTAAAACAGATATTATTTTAACTATGTGGCATTTTTAACGAGTTCAGAAGCTACGACAGTATCTTTTTGTCTTCTTGATATAAGTGCGATAAGAATTTCACAATAAAATACTAATATCAGTGCTCAATAGAAATTAAAGTGTTCTTATAAAAATAACTTAGGTAGGTCTAAAAATTCTAACACAGCAACACTTTGACAATGAGTGACGTCTCAAAAAGCCCCAATGTTTCAATACCGCGACCGACCGAAATATGTGGAAATGGAATTCCAATATCCCTCCAGCCGCTCCTAGCATCCCCAAATTCGACAAAAGGGGAGTGAGATTTTTAATTAATCGAAAAGAAAAACGTGCTAGCATTTAGCCGGCTCCAGATAATAATTGCTTTCCACTGAAAACGATCAAGTTTTTCCGATAAATGTGTTCGCATTACTTGAATATGTTTGTCGGTAATAAAGTATTTAATTATCAATGTAGGCTGATACATTGAATGCTTTTGTTTCTTGTTAATGTCCATAAAAGTCTATGGCCATTAATTTGATTGCTGAAACATTTATTCGCATTGGCTGATTTTTATCATGTTAAATTTTTTCAAAACGATATTTTTTTAACTAAAAGCGTAGTAGTTGAAATTTATTTGAACGCTATGAAAATGTTTGAAAATTACATATTAAATTTCTTTATTTAGTTTATTACATAAACCTGGTTTAGAAGCCTGTTTGGGTAAGTGGTATAGGCAATTGCCCGGATTGCGAAGTATCTACGTGGGTTCGATTTCCGCCATATTTTTTTAAAATTATACTGATCTACTATTGGATTTATTGAATTTTAACATTATATAAATGTTAGAAAAATTAGTACTAGTATTAGTAATAGTACGCTCGGCCACCCAAGACACAAGTGTCTTGGGTGGCCGAGCGGTCAGGCACCTGCCCGGATAGCAGCGGACGCGGGTTCGATTCCCGCCTCAAGATCATAATTTTTCGAAATTCTTTTTCTAACCACCAAAATCTTTGTACTAATTTAGACACAAGTGTCTTGGGTGGCCGAGCGGTCAGGCACCTGCCCGGATAGCAGCGGACGCGGGTTCGATTCCCGCCTCAAGATCATAATTTTTCGAAATTCTTTTTCTAACCACCAAAATCTTTGTACTAATTTAGACACAAGTGTCTTGGGTGGCCGAGCGGTCAGGCACCTGCTCGGATAGCAGCGGACGCGGGTTCGATTCCCGCCTCAAGATCATAATTTTTCGAAATTCTTTTTCTAACCACCAAAATCTTTATACTGATCTATTTTTCAATATAAAAGTGATAATCAGATGACGTTTATATTTTTCACTATGTATTAAAATATTTTATACTTTGGTCGGTAATAATATTTAAAATCTGTTCAGCGTACTGACATTTTATCACTACTTTGTCCTTAACGTTCTTATCAGACTGCGGGGAGACACTGCGGATTGGTGAGAGAATAAAATATGCACTTTACAATGGGACATCATTCGTTTGCTTGCCACGAATTGCCACAATCTGACTTGGTTGAACTGACATCATCATCAGTTACATCTTATAGAAGTCTTACAGAAGCGGTCGCATACAAGGCAAATATATAAGACTAACCATAACCTTAAACTGTAACCTATTTAAGACTGACCATCAACTTGACGAAGCTAGACCAGGTCTTTACCTTCTTTAGGTCTTTACCTGGCCTAGCTTCGTCAAGTTTATGGTCAGAGTCTATGGTATACAGGTTGTATGTTATGTTATTGTGTTTTAGGTTTCCATTTAGGTTAGGAATCGGAGTTTATCGTGTCCGATTAAAAGCTTAATGCCAAAGTGTTATTTATAAGAACACTTTAGACTTATATCTATAGTTGGCGTTAACTCCTCTAACTTCTCTGAAAATAAAATAGAGCAAAAATATAAATGAGAAGGCAAAGAACATAATACTAATTTGAGATATAAGATTAGTTACAACATTCAGTAGAAAAATGTATGCTATTGTTCACTTCTCAATTTTTTATTTAATAGCATAGGTCTTTTCCTCATCATCTGACAAAATTAAGTAAAAAGGCTTGTGTTAAATGCACTGAATGATGTTGATGGCGCAATACATAATAATAATCAAATATTAATAGTTACTAATGATGTGCATTATCATTGAAAGTTAACTTATCTAGAGTAGCATAATTATGGGACTTTTCATTATTTTATGGTCATTTCTTTTCAGGAGCTTTCTTGTAGTTTTCTTTAGTTTTTAGTTAGCTTTTCCCGTTTAATATAGAAAACCTTTTGACTTTATTTTGATTATATTTATTTCGAATATAAAAATATTTCCTCATGAATTTGTGTGTAATGTTTATTTTATTTATATCAAACGGTTAATATGTATATCTAACGTTTATTGGAGATTAAAGACTCTTTTATCTTAAGCATTCTTGCTTAAGTAACAAAAACAACAACACTCAATTACAATAAAAAAAAGCCCGCTCACTGCTTCACCTGTGTTGTTGGATTCTGTAACTGGGTGAATTCGCTTGGGCAACATCGTTCACTTAAACATATTACGGCGGGCTGTGTCTGCACAACTTTAGGCCCGTGAGATACTGGGGAAAACAATTGAGGTGCCCTGGGAACTAAGTTGTGGGAGCCCCGTAATAGTTCAGTGTAAATTGGCATAGAGTTCGTTACAAATTCTTTCCTAATTGGCCACTGGAATGCGGGCTTGTACCGGATTCGCCCGCAATTTTTTTTGTTCCACTCAAGGGTGCTACGTCATTGAAAACATACAACTTTTTTGATTATGGCGTTATTTTTGTCTGTAAATTTACTAATTAAAAAAGGGCAGAGGGTTTAATTGTACACATCAAAATGCGTGTGTTTGTACACAAAAATATGATGTTGAAGCATTTGTAGCGACTACGTCATAGCGATACACGAAGTACTGAGTACCTGAGAAATTAATGAATAGAAAATTCCGAGTCAGCTTTAAATTGTAACGGAATCAAAGTAATTCTTAACCTTACTCCTGTAGGGATAAGTCAGATTAAAGAGACCTGAATCGCGATTACAAAGTTTACAGCACATCCTTTATTAAATACCTATTATACAAATTCCGATAAAGTATTACTAAGCTCCGATCTTAATTAAGACAACCACACACCTGGGTCGTAGGGGTAAATTTGTCTCCTTTGCAATGATGATGTGGGTAACTTCCTCATAGCAACAAAAAATTTCGAATAAAAATTAGAATCAAAATGACTATTTTTAAGAGTCTAGGGATGATGACACTAACAAAGAATCACTGATATAATGATTTATAATAATAATTTAGAATAAGGAGATTCATTAATAGTAGCTTGTTATCAGATTTTACTTGTGATTAATATTTATTAAAAAAAGTACAAAACTCACCAATCCGCTATATTTGCTAAAACGCAGCGTGACGTAATTTTTTAGTTATCTCCATTTTGACATTTTATTTGCCAATCAAATTCACTACTTTAATATAGAAACAGGCCTTTTTACGGAATAGTGAAGTCACACACGAAATTATAAATTGCATTATTCAAAATAGTTTTTTCTATCAAAATCGAAAGTTTTTACAAAAATATAATTTATTTTGGGTAAAGTAGACACCAAAGAAAAACATGGTGTAGTTTTTCAAAATTAGTAATCATGCCTTCGATCCTATAACTTTGACTAGAACACAGAACGATGCCGCCCACAGTGTACTCATTGTACTGTGTTTAACGTTAATGAAAATTGTACAAGTAAAGGAATGCACTTAAATGACAATATATTATATGACAATACAAGAGAGATACAATAATAATTCAAATGTCATTCCGTATAAGTTTATAATATACAATGTTTCTAACTGCCGCACTCAGAGACGTCAAATAACGTTAATGAGTACTTAACGTCAAAAAATGACAATTCAAAACTAGTCGCCATTATTGCCGGGTCTATGGTCTAGATTTGAATGAAATTTTTTGACATTAAGTACTCATTAACGTTATTTGACGTCTCTGAGTGCGGCAGTAAGTATTGTTTCAGTTGCGTCTGTCTTTTATTAAATGAGCGATTTTTACACTGCTAATTTCTAAAAACAAAAATAAGCGACATTTTCGTGATATTTATCGAAAGAACCGGTACCGTATTATTGTAATCCGTTCATTGTCTATTAAGGTACTCATAACACAATACAACACAAGGGCTAGTCATGCTCAATTTCCTAAACTAAAAACAGAAAAGAACGTGACCATGATAATGTAGCCATCGCGTGACCCGCAGCGAATACCTCATAACTGATGCCTAATGGAACAGGAATCATCACATTTACCGAGGAAACGGTTTTTACGTATCATCCTTAGAGAAATCGGCGAAATGATAAATATACCCAGTGTTATATTTTGTGGGTAAATAATTTACTCGTAATGTCTTTCTGATTATCTTGTGTCTAAAGAGGAACGCTGTTGTCCGGCAAATACGAAATTACAATGTTGAATAAATGATTGAAATAATTTCGATATTTTACCAGCCTAGTTGATGGCATATCAGTAAACTATATTTTAAAAATAGAAAGTTGATAAATAATGACTACTCTTTGATGTGACATCTGATACTAAATATTGAAGATATCATTATATTTGTGAAACAGATATGTAGGTGGGTACTAATTTATGTAAAAAGAAAGCGTACTTAAATCTTATCATTTAAATAACCTAATATAAGTATCACATGTAAAAGAGCAATTTTCTTTCTTTGAAAAATATTAAGAGACATGTTAATAAAAGTATATTTTCCAGGAACCTAGTAGCGCTATAATTGAACGAATACCAAGCACTCATAGTTCATTTCCTTCGTCCTTAGCTTACATCATCAAACTCTTTGTAGTTACGTTATAATATATTTTTCCTTCTTTCTCTTCTATATTTCTTTTACTGTTCTTCTTCATGATAGGTATAAGCTATTATATCTGTCACGCAATCTATCATTATCATATTTTCTTCATATGTGTCAATTCTTAACAATAATCTAAAACGGATAGTACCGAATAGTGACGGCAGAGTAGGTTACAACTATTATTGTCACCACCCCAAATCTCTCAAATAATATACAGGTCGAATTTGAGGTATTTTTACAAAGTGAAACAAAATAAAGGAAACAGTCGTCTTTTGGTAAAATTAAATATAATAATGATAAAATATTGAACAAAACAACCCCTTTACATCACCTGTTCAAATATTCTGCTTATCGCAACTTGCGATTGTAAATAACAAAGTCAAAGTAACAAACCTACAGCTGTAGAGTTATCGACGGTTAATATAACAAGAATAATGAGTTTTATCTCGTTGTTTTTGTATTAAAATTCATGTTCAACTAATGCTGAAATTTTGGAATAACCCAAGCTCCTATTTGAATTATTAATACTCAAGTAAGTACATCAAACACTTAAGTTATCGAGTTAGAGTTAAGAACAAATTTCAAGTTTTCAACGTTAATTAACGAAGATAAACAGGTCTTTAAAATTATATATCATGTGAATTCAGTTTTTTTTAATTAAAAACATAAACCTTTTAAATGTTCTTATAAATGTATTATTGTATTAAATAATAAATAAATAAACAAATCAATATTTTTACACTCACACCTATCATCTAGCCCAAAGTAAGTAGCCTAAGCACTTGTGTTATGGATACTAGATGACGGACATATTTTTAATATAATTATATATATAAATGTTGAAAATATACTACATAAACATATACACAACCAGGACTCGGAAACAAACATTTGTGGTCATCACAAAGTTTGCCCCTACCAGGATTCGAACCCGGGACCGCTTGGCCAATGCCCAGCAATCTAAGCATTCGACCAAGGCGGCCGTCATTAAGCCAAACCTAATTAACGAATTGTGAGGTTAATACATCTATCTGTCTATTCCTTTGGGGAGTTGAGTAAACAGCATTTGCTGATATCAGAAAATTATACTCATGTGATGAGGCAAAGCAGAAAACAATTGTCACCACCCCACCTACACCACGGGTTTCGTACAAGACGACTATGTTTTTAGTTGTACCTAACACATTTTTCATCAAGGTGAGTTTACAAAGTAACCTGCGTACTCTGATTCTGACCAACAACCCTTTAGGCTACAGTTCACCAACACTATATCTCACAATAATACAATAATCGCCCTTTTAAGGCGATTATTATTTAACCGTCGGTTTTTGACATTTTATCGTTTGAATGAACAGTCAAAATCTGGCGGTTATCTTTTAATCGCCTGTTTAAGTGTTGGTGAACTCGGGCCTTAGTGTTCAAGAGTAATTGAGACAAAATAAACCGAACAATTACTTGTTCGGTTTATTTTGTCTCGGTTCTATATACTCAAGAGTACATGCGGTTTAAGCGTTTTTCTCCTAACCAGTTCAATGTTCTACTTTTCTATTTATATTAAAAAATAACCATTCCTTTTCTATACCAACAAAATTGTCGTAGAATTTATGCGGGAGAAGCACATTCTTAAAGCCCCAAAGTACGTACTAAAAGTCAAATATCACCTGAATGAGAAACGTATCTCTTCGAGGCTATTTGTATAAGTGGAAGTAAGCGAAAAGCGATGCTTAGGAAGTTTCTAATATAGGCTTTTGTTTAATGAATATTCATTGCTTCATTTGCTTAAAGAACAACCATACATCACTGGCGCGTCTAAATACGCAACCTTGCGAGTTGAGTTCACAAAATATCAAATTAATAGCGGGAAGCTCTGTGGCGTAGTCAGTTTGGGGTGTCTTGTTCAATCATAGACATGACGTAAGTTTCCCACTCCTGAGAGCAAAGATGGATGAGTCCATGAAGTATCGTAATATCTTCTGTGTTGTAGATGTGGAGGAGGATAGCCCAAGGCGTGTATAGTAACAAAAACTGGTAGCATTATAAAAAATCCTTCTTCTTCATCCTAGCGCTTTCCCAGCCTAAAGCCAGGGTCCACTTGCCGCCCAAGCCACCTCCACTTTTCCCGGTCTTGGGCTTCCTGTGCTGTAAGGTCATTCTCATCAATGTTCGACTTTACCACATCCATCCAGCGCTTCTTGGGTCTGCCACGAGATATTTTGACGGCCGCCTTGGTCGAATGCTCAGATCGCTGGGTATTGGCCAAGAGGTCCCGGGTTCGAATCCTGGTAGGAGCAAACTTTGTGATGACCACAAATGTTTGTTCCCGAGTCATGGTTGTGTATATGTTTATGTAGTATATTTTCAACATTTATATACATAATTATATTAAAAATATGTCCGTCATCTAGTATTCATAACACAAGTGCTTAGGCTACTTACTTTGGGCTAGATGATAGGTGTGAGTGTAAAAAAAAAAAAAAAAATATTTATTATTAAAAAAAAAAATATTGGTGCTGGTACAGTTAGGTCGAGCGAGGTCTGCAAAGCTTGAGGACAAGGTCTACGCCTTCCCCAAAAAACCTGATAGATGTGCTGTAAAGGACACTTGGCCAACTGCTTAGGTCCTTAGAAAAAAAAATCGGTATGCAGAATATTACTAGGTAGTATAAGAGGACCGTTGCTGCCCATTGCCTGGTAATCGATCTTTACCCTTAGTATCCTTTTAACACTCGCGGGAGAGATTCAGGGTGGTGACAATTGACTTTGCTATAAATTATTATTTTGATTTCTATTTGAATATTTTATTTATAAATACAGATAAAGACAATTGTGGTTATAAAAGTTCGAAAAACGACTTGATGTGAGAATCGAACCGCCCTCTGAATTCCGGGCTTTTTCTAACCGCAATGTTCTTTGTTTCCCTATAAATGTCATTTTAGTTAGCCCACATTTTAATTTGAAGTAACCTGTGGTAAATTTGTAGGGTGTCATATAATTGAAATATCCTTTGACGAAACGGTTAACGTGAGCAACTTCTGTTGCAAGTTACACCAGTTGACAAAGTTTCCCGGCCGCGGCCCGTAAGTTGGATGATAGGGCAACTTGACTGCTTCTCACAATAACGTTATCAAATACCAACCCCTTATTTATGTTATTTATGAAGCCACTTTGTTTGAAATTGCGTAAAATGCTTCAAAATATAATTATTTGGTCGCATTACAGTCTAAAGAGCCGTAGAACATCGAACCTTTACCGATCTGATAACTCGATGAGACTTCGCCGATCCGATCTGATGTGGGCTTGCCTACTTATTTCTGTGCATGGCTACTGGCAATTATCTATTTTGACTTACCTGTTCACATCTACAGGGTGAATTTGAAATCGGTCGACAAAATCTTACAGGACATTTTAACAGTTATAATGATCGTTATAGTAACAATTAAAATTGTAATGAAACATTAAGTAATAAAATACAAGAATGCAATTATTAGATTTATTAGTTGCAGTCGTCGCACTTTGCGCGTGATTGTACTTGCTGCGTTCTACTACCTAGCCGCACGCACCCGTTCGAACGATTGTTTTAATTTTATTTAATATTAAGAATATAATCTAATATTTTTCTGAAATAAATTTTATATTTCATATTTTTTTGTTTTATTTTTTAATCGTCCAGTCTCCAGTAAAAGAATAGGAAAATATTGATACTTTTTTGTCAACTTAGATTTGTTTTTTAACCTCACTAATTTAATGTTTAATGGCACTAGAACCCCCCCTTAAAAATTTGTCGATTCATTTCGATTTCAACCTGTACTTGCCAGGTAGCCATGCACAGAAATAAGTAGACAAGCTTACCTAGGCATATTCTGTGTGTAAAAACTATTAATTGACATAAAACTCATTCGGTTAGGTGATGAAAAGAAAAATTAAATTAAAAATAGTTGTGAACACTTTTCAATAGTTCAAGTTATCATAGGTATATTTGTTTATAAATTATGTCTCATCTAGTTATCAGATCGGTGAAGGTCGATGTTCCACGTCTCCTCTACTATTAGGTGTTGAAATTTTCGACTGCAATTTATATCGTGAACATTTACAAATGTCGAGTTAGGGCTGTGTTTTACAACAGTGAGAATGAGCTGGTGAGTTTTAGTGGCGAGTAAATAAATACAGCAACCTCAACATTAGACATTCATAGCTGCTGTTAAGCATAACATTTTTAAAATAATTTATTAGATTAATGTGTTACTGGAATAATCTTTGACTAGTCGCCACTACATGATCATAATCAGCCTAGCTGGACAAAATTGTTTCTTTAAATCACGGCATTGAGCACTGAATTTTCCCATCTTATCACGATTACCTTGCTAAAGGCGCTACACTTGACTTCATGCAACGTTTGCAGTTTAGAGATAACATTCGTTTTCTACTTTTCTACTGACAAATCATAAATTACTGTTTGGCCATATAAACGCTTATTTTTGAAGTCTCTCTCTCTTCCCCTCCTCTCTGTCTCCCTCTGAAGGATCGCATCTCAAATAAAGAGATCAGAGAACAAACGTTGTCGATTTAATCGGCATCAGAAGAGGCAGACTGGCCATATTTGCCCTTAAACCGATAACTTCTTTGTAATTTTTAGTTAAAATGCAAAATAGAAATATACTTTTGACCAAGTTAAAAGGAGTTAAGTGCCCAGTTTTCGTCTGCTTTTTTACGAGTTTTGTACAATTTTAAGGGTAGGTCGTTAACTGTTAGTTGTGGGGGTAACATCGTAAAATTATTTATTTATACGACCCAATTTCGTCGGTGTAGTGGTCGACAAAGTATTTTCGGGTCTTATCGAGACCGAATCAAGGGTCAACGCTTCAGCGCACACTTGCTTACGAATGGCATTGTACGATACGGAATAAGTATTTCATTACGTTCATTCAATTAAATTTAACACCTCGAAATGGTGACGGCAGAGTAGAATACAACTGTCACCATCCCAAAATCTCTGCCGTAGGTGTCGTACAAGGCGCCTAAGGATAAATCAGTGATGAGGAATGGGCAGCAGCGTTCCTCTTATACCACGTGGAATGTAGTGCGACTTTTGTGCCCGATAAATGGCAATAGGCTCGCCACCTATTACATGGTACCTGACAAAGCAAAACGTGGGTGCTAGTTCACCTCTGCCCACCCCTTCGGGATAGATTTATTGTATGTATGTATGTAATGAAGTGCCTGTCATATTTCATAACCATCATATTAGTATAATATATGGCAAAGGTATGAATATTTTCATTAGGTAAATACATTCAGAAAGCACAACTGTGTTTCCTCAAAGGCCTGAAGGTGTGGGCAGATAAGTGTGAACTCCCACATTTCGCTAGGAATTGAAGTCCCATGTGATACGAGGGAAGCTATTACCACGCACCGAGTTGCGTGCTCGGTGCGTCACAGTATTGCCATTTGGTTTGTGTTTACATTTAAAAAAGAGGTCTTAATTTCCCGCATCAAAATATTTATATAATGTTCAAATAAAAACCACACTGCCTTGTGGTGTCGGCAGAACTGAATACAACTGTGACCACCCCTAATCTCACCCGAGGGTGTCGTTCAAGGCGACTAAGGGTTAAGACTGCGATTTACGTGCACTATAGATGGCTCGCCAATAATTACATGTATTCTTGGCAATTACTTTACAAATTCTGACAACTGAAACTACAAATCAACCAGAATTTAAAGAAATATTTTAAATTAATAGAAAAATTACCTTAGTGAGGGAGATGTATGGAAGAAAAGCGAAAATCTCTGTCTTCTCTTTAAGTAATCCCAAAATCTTATTCACCAAATTGAAAATAAAACTACGAACTTTATAGTTTTTGGCATAAAGCGGTCCACATAACAAGCTCTATAATGAGCCGTAACGTTCGATCGCTAACTTGGAAATGGCTAGGTAAGCTTTCGTGTAACAATATTTCCCTCATATTTGTGTTTTACATATTTCCACTCTCACATGAATCCCATATGTTGGAAAAAAAATATGTTTTATTTTCATGATTTCAAAGTTGTTCGGCAGTTTCATACATTAGTAGCTGACTCGGAAAAGCTTATTTGCCTTTATCACCTAGAGGTATAAAAAATAGCCTTAATTCTCAGACTTACAAAAAATACACAAAAAAATATTTTAATCCGTCAAGCCGTTTCGGAGGAGTTTCGATAACAAACCCGGTGACACTAGATTTTTACATACCTATTAGATTAGGTGTTTGATTTCACTATAGTAGGCACCCTGATATAATAGAAGTTTTATCTGTCCTGTGTTTAAACTAATTTGATGATATATTTAACTATGTATTTAAGCTAATTAATTAATAATTAATTAACGTTGTAATCAGAGGTGAACTAGCACCCGCGTTTCGCCAATTATGTTAGGTCTCATGTAATAGGTGGCGAGCCTATTGAGCCATTCATCGGGCACAAAAAGTCGCAGTACATTAGGTAGATGGTATAAGAGGAACGCTGCTACCCATTCCTCATCACTGATTTATCAATTAAATCTGCCAAAATAAAATGACTTTGTGATTTTATGTAACGTTCAAATAGCAAAAAAGTAATAATAGTCATTCAAATAGTCAGAAAGTCAAATAGTGTGATGACAAAATATCTTGATGTTCATTATCTTTAATACAGTACAGCTGTATTTTATATATGCCTTTTCAATGGAGTAGGCAATGCCAGCACCCAAACTTCGAAAAAATGTTTTACACGTCATTCAAATTAATAGCACGCCTCACCAAGAACGAGACGAACAGTATCTCACACACATACATTCCAAAAAAGCAGGATTGAAGCAGTTATCGTCTCGGGACCAATAAAAAGAGATTGCTTCCACTTCGGCGACGTTTTATTGACTTATTAACATCGATATCAGATCGTAACACTTGATTCTTTGATCTTCGTCAACATTTACCCAATGTGTTAAGCTTAGACCAGTCGATATTTTCTAGAGCTCCCTCGGGACCTTCTTACTATATAACTGGGGTGATAAATTCGACATTTGTTAAAAATGGATCGGCAAAAATATAAAGTCATTTTTTATATTATCGATCTTCCTTAGTTTATTTAGGGCCTGTTTCACAATCGACAGGTAAGTTCGAAGTAGCTTACTTTGCAGTGCAAGTGACATATATTTCATATTACAACTGTCAAATAATCTGCGAAGTAAGCTACTTAGAACTTACCTCTCGATTGTGAAACAGGCCCTAAGTCTAACATAATTATTATAAAGTTGAGAAGTGAAAAAAAAAACGAATTTATTTTTTATTTTTCACTTTTCTACTTTCACTATTAACATTATTTTAATGTCTTTTGGATGTTTTGGTTTAGGAGAAGGACGCAGATAAGAAATAAATGTTAGATTTTCTTCTTCTCTGCTTTACTGCAAAATACAACATTAAAAATTAGTTAAGTTAATGCCTACCCCATCGGGATAAATAATCATAATTTAGGTATTTATATTAAGTTTTTTTTTGTAATTTTATTTTGAATACCCAAGAGGTAATTCCAGTTGTGCTACACTTTATCTAGGCGTGGTGTGACGTATCTAACAATAGGACACACAAACATCCAAACTTTCAAAGTAACAATTTATTGTGGTACGAGGATGTTATGCAAATCGACCAAGTAATCCAATTCGCCAATACGTAAGAGCGAAAGAAATTGTATGCTAAATAGGCAAGCAGGCAATTTGAGACGTTCGTGAAAATATGTGGAAAGATTGTGAACCATGTAGTATTTCTGTTCTTTTGCATACGTACGTTGTGTTTGCATAATTTGGAATTCGTCATATTATTGTGTGATTATGCGCCTTTTTGTACGTTATGTATTCTATGACAATTTTGATGGGTTTTTTGGTATTCATACGATTTCACGTGGGTTAAGTTAAGTTAAGTGGGTTAAGCTACTGCGCAATCGAGCTCTTCCTTGTGTATCATATTAGGTTGGGGAAAAAGTCTTTTCGCATTATAGTATGTATAAACTTGTATTAAAATCTCTTTGGCTATACTATTTGTATCTGGCTGGTTTTGGTATCATTGAAAGTTTAAATATTAAAGAACATAATTCCAAATTCAAATTAGGAAAATGTGTGATTTTCATTTGTTTTTCGTACCGCCAAGATGAGTGAATCTAATGAAGAAATTCGATACATTTTAAAATTTTACTACAAAAAAAGTAAAAATGCAACGCAAGCCGCGAAAAAAATTTGCGATGTTTATGGACCTAGTGCAATGTCTGTGAGAGTAGCACAAATTTGGTTTAAGCGTTTTCAATCCGGAAATTTTGATGTCAAAGATGCACGTCGCTCTGGTCGCCCTGTTACAGATAAAATGGATGCCATTTTTGAAAAAGTGGAGCAAGATCGGCATGTCAGTAGTTACGACGAGCTGAAGAACTGGTAATTGACCACAAAACAGTTTTGGCGCATTTGAAAAAAACTGGGTACACAAAAAAGCTCGACATTTGGGTACCTCGCAAGCTCACTGAAAGAAACCTAATGAACCGTGTACTCATTTGTGATTCTTTATTACGACGTAATGAAACCGAACCATTTTTGAAGAAGCTGATAACTGGTGATGAAAAGTGGATCACGTACGACAAGAACGTGCGAAAAAGGTCGTGGTCAAAGGCCGGTCAGGCTTCACAGACTGTGGCGAAACCCGGGTTAACTCGCAACAAGGTGATGCTGTGTGTGTGGTGGGATTGGAAGGGCATTATTCATTATGAGCTGTTACCACCAGGCAGGACCATCGATTCTGAACTCTACTGCGAACAACTGATGAGATTAAAGCAAGAAGTTGAGAGAAAGCGGCCGGAATTAATCATCAGAAGGGGTGTGGTTTTTCATCATGATAACGCTAGACCTCACACATCTTTAGCCACTCAGCAAAAATTAAGAGAGTTTGGCTGGGAGGGGTTAATGCATCCGCCGTATAGTCCTGACCTTGCACCTTCAGATTTCCACCTGTTTCGGTCTCTTCAGAATTCTTTAGGCAGTGTCAGGTTAACATCACGAGAGGACTGCCAAAACCACTTGTCGCTGTATTTTGACCAGAAGTCCCAAAATTTCTATAGCAATGGGATCATGTTCCTACCTACAAGATGGCAAAAAGTTATCGAACAAAATGGTACCTACATACTTTAGTTAAATGTAAATAAACTATATTAAAAAATGTTTTGAATTTTATTAAAAAATGCGAAGAAACTTTTTCCCCAACCTATTATTATTCTCATACATGCATACATAAATCACGCCTATATCCCCGAAGGGGAAGGCAGAGCTGAACTAGCACGTATTATTTTGAAACACCTAAATAATTGTTTTATAATTTAATATATAACTTCTACCTGTTGCCTCAAGGGACTACACCGTGGGTTGCATGGTAATATTACGTTTTTAAAATTAGTGTTGTTGTCTAAATTGCTTCTCATCCACGCATCGCCAGTTTGCTTAAGGTCCAAAAAAGTGACTGCGTCTGCAGTCGCTAATACCGGTGAATCCGCACTGGGCCAGGGTAGTGAGTTATAGCCCATTCTCCCTATATCCGTCCATCCACAGGGACTGTGCACTAGCATTGAGGACTTAAATTGTGACTTGCAATATTAAATAAATAAATAAAAGGGCTGATGATGATGTTAAACTTGTTAGTAACCCGTTCTGTGTAGTCGAGTATAATAATTATGAATATTTTTATACTCACACCTATCATCTCGCCCAAAGTAAGTAGCCTAAGCACTTATGTAATTGATACTTGATGAAGAACATTTTTTTTTAATATCATAATAATTATTTATATAAATATTTAAAATATACTACATAAACATATACACAACTATGACTCTGGAACAAATATTTGTGCTTGTCACAAAATTTGCCCCTACCAGGTTTCGAACCCGGGACCTCTTAGCCAATACCCAGCGGTCTGAGTGTTCGACCAAGCCGGCCGTCAAGTATAGATCAAATGCTTTCTTTGTAAACCATGGGCAATGATCTTACAAATAATAGCTCCTTCCTTGAGCAGAGATTACTTTTACTAACTCCAAATTTTGATTTATAGCCTTAACATTTAACAAGACAAAAGTTTGTTATCTCACAAATAAACAAACAATAACAAAAGTTTCAAGAAAATCGTCCTTTCAATTGACATCACAGTCTACGGGCCATTGTCTTAATTTTGATTAGGAAGTAGGGAGTTTTGTTGTATTGTACACGAGTACATTTGCGACTGAAATAAATACACCTGTTCCGTTTTGTTGCGTTGATACTTACATTGAAAATTATAGGAACTTAAGAATGTATCTGGTAGTATTGCCGTGGGGACGTAAGTTGTTTACATACATAAATCACGCCTATATCCCCGAAGGGGCAGGCAGAGGTGAACTAGCACCCACGTTTCGCCAATTATGTTAAGGCCATTTATCGGGCACAAAAGTAGCAGTACATTGTTATTGCAAGGTGGTATAAGAGGAACGCTGCTGCCCATTCCTCATCATTGATTTATCCTTAGTCGTCTTGTACGACACCCACGGGAGAGATTTGGGGTGGTGACAATTGTATTCTACTCTGCCGTCACCACACGGCACGGAAAACGTAAGTTGTTTGATTGCTATAATTTATTTCTCCCTATAATTATATGCATTCACAGTAATGAATTCCAGCAGTGGGGATATTAAATGGTATTGAATTTTAACGATAATGATATATTATATTGTTTTAAGCTTACGTGGTCACTTTCATCTTTAAATTGTGATAAAACGGGATTTATACCACGTACTTAGATTTTGTCATGATTCCGATATTTCTGCACAGTTACATGCACTATGGTCATCCGTGACCATGGCGCGTGTAACTGTGCCGAGGTACGTGGTATAAATCCCGTTTTATCAAATTTTAAAGATAATGATATTTCTTGATTTAAAAGCTTGTTAGATGTGGAGTTAACAAAATATGTCAGTACGTGTGGGTTATCAGTGCGACAAGGTTATTTATTATTTTTTGAGTCATACAGAGGTAAAATAACGTGATAAGAACCGTTTCGTAGCAAAAGCTATAAATATTCCATCGCGCAATTATAAGTTCTCTAATTTTAGCTTCAAGCTAACGAATATAACGGTGAGTAATTTATTGCATGTTAAGCACACACTTAGTTTTTTATAACTGATTATTAGGGCAATGAAAACACAACACACATGATAGGCATAACCGAAATTGCCCCCCTCGGGCGCCGCCTTAAGCATGGAAGTCATGAAATCTGGGGGCTAAAATAATTAGGTACTTTGGCAAGCGTGAATTACTATTGTGCACGCAAGTGCGCCTTATTATTTTGTAGTTAGAAGCGTAATTAAACGTGACTTATACTGAAATTGTGATTCTAATACACTAGAATAACATGGTTGATGGGTTTTCTGGCACGGCGGCATGAATATGAGTCATGAGATGAAAATATAATATTGAATTGAAAGTTTTATTTTATACTATAGAAATAGTTTTGTTAACAATAGCATCATCAACCATTGTTCTGGCCTTTTTTTGCGGAGAGGTAAACTGCATTTACGCATCATCCCTGCAGTACGGTGCAACTACAGAGGTATGTGGGACTCGGGTTAGAGGCGTTCCCCCACTACACCCCTAAAAATCCTCTCCGAGCATCCAGCCAAAGCACACTATGGTAGCCATACGGGGTCATCCGTTAGGATATGTCACCGGAAAGTCAGTGCCGCTCCGACCCATCGAACAGACGTTGCCCAGGGTGCACCACGTGGAGGTCTCGGAACTTCGCACTCCAAAGATTGGTTAAATAGTGCCTTAACCAATTTATGTGTTACATCCTTGTCAAGGAGAGTGCTAACCGTCTCTCCTTTCAATAGACACACATTGTCCTGGCCTAGTTTATCTGTGGATAGTAAGCTTCCTCTTCCATTCATATCGGTCTGACGTCATCAAGCCATCCAGCACATTTTTTTCATGTCAACTATCACACCGGAAAGGTGCTGATGAAAAGAAAAGTGAAGAACGAATGTATAGAAAAGTGATGGCATTGTTGAAAGGCCATGAACGGTGAAAGTGATCGGGATGACAACATTCCAATCCATACTGATTAAAGTTTGGCTTAGATTTTGTTCAGACGTCTATCTGTTTGACACCAACCTCCAACAACAGCATACCCAAAGAGGCTGGGCCATAAACAAAGAAATATAAAATCGTTTTCGTTGAAAAAAAACAGAAAACGCAATTTTATACTAGTGAATAAATCGAGAAAATATGATGAATAAATAAAACTCAGTCATCACAAATACGGTTCAATCAAATAGTCAGTTGATTGTTACGCGCTACGGAACAATTCCTGTGTAAATACAAAATGGTCTGATTTTAATGATTAAATTATTTTTTACGACTAGGCTTTTATATTTATGGTACCGTGAAACTGGTTTTTCGTAACATATAGGTAATAATAGATATATCAATGAGATTTGGTATACATATATTTGGTTACTAGATAAACTGTTCTGTCTATTTATGTAATATTTTATTCCCATAATATACTTTAGAGAGCAAAAAATTTTTACCCGGACCATAAGGGACATACAACAAAGTAAAAGGGGATATACACAAACATAGATATATTTATAATACACAAATTTCCTTCGCATTCGACATTCTTTGTTTATCGCTCATGATATATAATCTACTATTTCACACGAGAGTATCCGCTTTAGATAGTACCTATTACGATTTTGGGCCCCCTTCCTCTAAGATTTTATTCAGTATTCAATTCAGTAATAAAACAAACATTATTACTCCTATAATGTCCATATAAACCAATAACTAAAAACAAAGAGGAGCTTGCTAGCGCAGTGGCATAGCGCGCTTGGCCTGCGATTGCGTAAACTAAGCAATGTTCGCTAAGGCCGGTCATTAGGCGGGTGACCTAATTTTTTTCTCGGGTTCCTCCGTGCTCCAGAAGGCACGTTAAGCCGTTGGTCCCGGCGTGGTGGGTTTTGGCCCAATATCCTTATATTATTCTATCCATAGGGAAGGCCCGTGCCCCAGCAGTGGGTAAAATAAAAGGCTGGTGATGGTGAAGTTTACGATGATTGTGGAACCAATAACGTCATTTGAGAGTAAACCTGTGAAAATTGTGTTTTTGATTATTTCCCGAGTATGCTAGACAGGTTGTTACGACGAAAAGTCTTATTCGGGGTAATATTTTTTACCCCATGTTAGGACATGCTCGGTGTCTGGCACGAGTCCACAGTAGTTTCTGTAATTAGCTTTTCCCTCGGTTTAAGTGGCACGGCCATTCATCCGATTTAAGGAAAAATCTCTATTTGCTGTTAAGTTAAAAACGCTCTTTAAATTGTATTTACCTTAGTTTTTGTGGAAAATGTTCTTTCTTTTTCTTTCGTTAAATAGGAAATAATAATTTAAAGATTAAACAATAAAGGGGCAAGTTGTATAATATTGATACATAGATAAATAACGCCAATCTTATAATTAACACCCACGTTTTGTTTACTATATATGATCCTATGTAATATTATGTGGAGAGCCTTTTAATATCGGGCATTCAAATCGCAGTATTCTTAACCTGCACTTGTCTTATACGAAACTCACTGGAGAGATTGGGGGTATTGACAATTGTATTCTGATCAACCATCACCATACGGTACTATATTGATGTACATACACATAAGTATATAATTAAAAGCTATGAATATATTTTTTAGTTCGACCTTAAAATGTCAAAGCAGTCTTATGAGACACCTAGTTCTAAATAATATCGAAGTGCTGCACCGAAGACATAAAACTATAAATTTCCGAATATTGGACACAAAAATATTCAGTGCATGACAAAATTCATTCAAACGTTAACGCAAAAAAATCAAAAGGTACATCTACAGGCCGAGACCAAAAACATTCGGCTGTTCGTACTACAGCCACGGAAAACGGCACCGAGCAATGGGTTGAAAATACTTTTTTCAAAAACACAGTATCTACCTTTATCACGATCGTGAATGTATGGAGTGTTTTATCGTTTCGTTATACTAGCCTTAGATACATAACGTTTTTTTTTAACTGGAAGGGTATAAGCAAAGTCAAAACCGTGAAAGACAAGGAAACTATCTTAGGAACCAGTTTGTTGGATCTTGACGAGATAAAATAAAGTTCAGGTGTGCTTATGAAACAATGGTGTATTTATTATAAGTGCGATTAGAGTTCAAATAATCAATAGTCTTTCTCAGTTAGGTAGGTAGGCAACATTCATAATAAGTATTCAACAATTTTCTTTAATTTAACAACCTTTGAGAGAAATAAATTTTCTATTCCTTTAACCGTTATTATTCCTTTGGCGTAAATTTAAAGACTCGGTTTTTGTAAGCCAAAGAACATCAAAATTGACGAGAATGATCAAAGATGGACGCCACAAATTATGCAAACGAATTGCGGTGATATTTTAACATTTAAATTAATGAATTTCTAAGGTATATCCATGTAGAAAATTGTCTTCAAATCAAATATAAGGTTTAGACAAATTAACCAGAATCAAGACTGAATTTTTGGCTTTTGTATAGCTCATTTTCAATCATTTGCTACATACAACCACAGTGACATGATATAAATAGTAATACGACGTATATTGACATGAATAAAATAATAATAATACATACATACATAAATATCCCCGAAGGGGCAGGCAGAGGTGAACTAGCACACACGCTTCGCCAATTATGTTAGGTCCCATGTAATAGGTGGCGAGCCTATTGCCATTTATCGGGAACAATAGTCGCAGTACATTGCTATTGCTAGGTGGTATAAGGGGAACGCTGCTGCCTATTCCTCATAATTGTTTTATCCTTAGTCGCCTTGTACGACACCCGCGGGAGAGATTTGGGGTGGTGATAATTTGTATTCTACTCTGCCGCCACCACACGGTACAATAATAATACTGTGTGAGATATCACATAAATGTAAATAATAATGTAGTGAGTAATAGTTACAGAATAGAATTAAGGAAAAAACTGGGCTGATCCTTAATGATAGATAGGCAAACAAGAGGACGGCTATTATGGTGATAATAATTATCAGCCCTTTTAAATACCCCCACTGCTGCGAACAGGGATACCTCATAGGTGATAGAAACAGGGCATATAGATAGATCATAACCTTATGCATATTATTGTGTATTGTAATATTTTATAATCAAACGTGAGGATAAATCAGCATGGTAGTATGCATAACAAATCTAAATAAATTCAGGTGCGGCCAAATAAGTGCCCCTTTCCAAACAATAAAACCTTTCAATTGTACTTTTTATTTGAAGGCAGAGTACTGAACAGTTACGCTATTGAAATGTTTCTCAACTGATTTTGTTTGGTTCTTTACATACGTAGCTATACAGCAAAACGATAAGTACTTATAAAAAATCGTAAACAAAGAAGCCATTGAAACGACACTGATTTATTATGTCGAAATATGCCTGTTTATTGTGTTTAATATCGCTTCCTAAAGCCAAAATTGACACAACTCAAAAACGAGTGGATTTAAGTAATATATATTATTTGGTGACGGCAGAGCGATACATTGAATTGTTATCACCCCTAGTCACTCCCACGGGTGTCGCAGTGTTGAAGAATAGGCAACACAGTTCTTGTTATAGGTGAGCATAGTTGGTGAATTTGGGGGTGTTCATCTCACCTCGGGGATAAGTAAGCGTGATGCATGAATGTATGAAATGCACAATTATGCAGTATGTAATAGTGGAAAGGTCGCAAATTCTTAATAATAGGTATATTAAGTAGGTATTCGTCTTATTTATTTTATCAATTTCACCCGCCCATCCCCATGCATCGCTTTTCAGGTATATTTTCTTCACTACAGTAATGATAAATAATAACAATAAGCACTTAATTGTTTCCCTAATAAATACTTGCCAAAGTGAATGCCAAGAATTCGTGATGTATTAGACAGGAATGTCAATATTAGCCATGCCCTGTTGCCAATGAATCATGTTATAGCAATATTATATGGGAATAAAGTATTCCTTCATAATATCAATACTGGTATCTGACTTAAAGAAAAGATTTTGTTGGAAATATATTTTGTATAGATAAAATTTTCGCGCGTTACTATTATTAGGACAATTATATCATCTTTATGGTAAATTTGATGCTGTGATTGATGTAACCTATAAACTTATTGTGGGTAAAAATAAAATATGGACTATTAAAAAAGTTAGAAAAATTTCAAAAAAATTATATCTTGTGCAGTAGTCGAACCTGCGTCCGCTGAATCTACGAAACTTGCAATTTAGATAAAATATTTTTCGCAAAAAGTGATTCTTTTGAACAGTTTTTGATGAACCATTCAAAGCTCAACTAAAGTAACGTTTGCTCAATATAATGAAGTAAGATAATTATTATAATGTAATTATAATATAAGGTTATTCAGCCATGTGGTGACGGTAGAGTAGAATACAATTGTCACCACCCCAAATCTCTCCCGTGGGTGTCGTACAAGGCGACTAAGGATAAACAGGGGCCTTACCACCAACTCTAAACGCGACTCAATTCCCATTGTTAAAGTGAAATAACGCTATACGCCGAGTAGAGCGACGTCTTGTTTTGTCACCCGCGTTTCGATCGCACTCATACTTCATGGTACGGCTATAGTGCTGAGGAATGGGTAGCAGCGTTCCTCTTAAACAACCTAGCAATGTACTGCGACTTTTGTGCCCGATAAATGGCAATAGGCTCGCCACCTATTACATGGAACCTAATATAATTGGAGAAACGTGGGTGCTAGTTCACCTCTGCCTACCCCTTCGGGGATATAGGGGTGATTTATGTATGTATGTATGTTATTATTTAAAAATGTAATTTAATTAATTTTATTTTGAACAAAAACTGTGAGTAAATACTAAAATAATTTGTCATTATAGTGTTTAATTTCGGGTAATCACCTCATCGGTGTCGTAAAAGTCGACTAAGGGAGATTGCCCGATGTAGTCCAATACGAATTGGAATAATTTCATCCCTATTGCTCTCACCGATCGTCATTCTCTCGACATAGTCCTTTAGAGCTCTTTTCTATACATTCATTCATCACTAGCACATTTTCGGTGTGATGGATGATATGAATCAAATGGGAGTGAGTGGCTTCATGGCGTTTGACCGATATAAATGGTATAGGGAAAAATACTGCGCCGATACGTGTAGATATGCTGGGAACAGACAGGTCAGGAAAAAGAAGGTATAGTAGGTATTTATTAATTTATTAGTACGTTCTATGTCCAACATGTGTGGGCTTAAGATAGTAAACTTATAGAAGGAAACTTGTTTTTGTGTGTGTAAATGAATGCAGAAGCAGACGCAACTAATTTTCTAGTTAATAGCATTCTCGTGAATATTACATTATCTACCTGTAGTAAAAAGGATAAAGGTTAAGTATATAACCTACATAGTTAGGTATATAAACATTAACAAAAATCCTCGTAATCTTAAATCTGTGATTATCATGGATTTTTAATCTTGAGTCACGGCAATTTAAAATTATAACGCGGTTTATGTGTACTTGCCTCAGTAGCTTAGCTTGGGTTGCATAACATGGGTAACATCGGTTACGTAGAGTGCAAAAATGAATGAAAAACATTATAAAGTATTAACTTACTGGTGCTGAAAAAGGGCTTCCTTAAATATTTTACAATTATTGTGGCCTATTTTTGAAAAGTACGCCATCTAGCGAAGAAGTACAGAGGTATTGCAGCATCAAGTAGCTATTGCGGCATTCAAAACCTATACGAGTACCTACCTAACTGGTACCTATAATATTATAGGTAGGTAGGTAGGTACATTGTTGGTAGGTAGAGAAGCAAAAGCAGATCCGTGGTTGTGCCTTTGCTTGCTAAACAGTGCCGTGCTCACACAGCTAGTTCTCAGTTCACAACACAGATGTCATTGTGTACCATGTTCACTTATTAAGTAGGTAGGTACCTACCTACCTACATATGTAGGTACCTACATATTCCATAACATCACTTTTATCTAGTAGGTAAATAAAATATTTTTTCTTATAAATTGTTAGAAAAGGTTTCAAAAACAAATCCATGCCTAAATAAAATTGTGATTAAAATTTAGATTAAAATGAATCTCACAACACTCTACTCTACCAATAACTGAAATACCAACAATGCAACACTAGTCTTTCTTTTATAATTATGGAGTACATCATGTTGATCCAACCAGTCCTTTATATGTTTTTTTTTATAATTAACTTTCAGCTAAAGATGGTTGGATGTGTTGGTATAAAGTTACTAATTCACGAAGTCCTCACTCTTGCACCCGTTATTATTATTATCTATACATATTATTTTCTTATACTGCAGGTTGCCTGGAAGGAATTGCTGCTGAGCAATAAGGCCGCCTTTTGTACTGTGTTGTTGTATTTTTTTCTGTCATTTGATTTTATATATGCAATAAATAATATTTGTATTGTTCACTTTAAATTATAAATATGCCAAACACCTAATTATACGCGAGTCTTATCCGTAAAAGTTGTTTTGTATTGCAAATGTGTAGTGCTCATGCAAATATAAGAAAACATTAATTATAATATTTGTATAGTATTGTAATTTAATGTAAAAATTTATATTCGTTTTACATTGGCTACTAAGCTGTAAAACTATTCTACGGTCGAAGAAGAAAATTAATAGCCATAACACTACCGATTAACCATAACACTAGGTACCTCAGAAATTTCACACCTATGTTAGTAGCAAAAAATGGTAATAATTTCCATGGGTGAATATTTTGTCAACACAATGCCTGAAAATCTCTTAGCAAGTGCGAACTGGTGTTGATATTGACAGTTTTAACACATTCCACTTTATTTGAGCAAGTACTTTGCATGACTGTGTTCGAGTAACTATGGCCGTCGAAGTTCATGGCTAAAAATCTGCAAATTGTATTTTAAACGCGACAGATTATATAATAGTCAAACAACGATATTTGAACGGCTTTATTTATTTCCGTGATTATAATAATCTATGAGTAATTTTTAAAGTAAATTTATGTTGTGTCTCTGTATTTTGACTAGGAGCTCAACGTTTTGCTAAGTTATTGATATTTAGGCTTGGTATAAATTATAATTTCCAAGTTTAATTCAATGTCATCATAATCTCGGTGCTAATACTCTATCCTACCATTTCGGGGATAAATATCCGTTAGTTTGAGAGTATGTAAAATCTGTTAGTGATTTTCATAATATCTATTGATGGTGGCGATTAGCTTGGAAAACGTTTAATTTTTCAAGTATTTTGTTTGTAAAAAAATCAATACGTGGACAATTCTGTTTGATATTTTAAGCGTTTTTTGTTACAAATTAGTTATCTCTATAAAATATCAGAAATAAATGACTAACTTTTTTAATTTCGGTCTTTTCTTCGCAATGGTGTTTAAGTAAAGTGTTTAAGAAATAATTTGGATTCTAATATTATCGACACTTAATTGTGCCCACAATATATCAATTGTTTAATGAAACAACACTTGTTGAAAAAAAACTTGTATTTCATAGGAATCAAAACACAGTTTTGCTAAATAGCGTGTAATTTTTAAATGGTCGTAAGCAAACATATAAGTTCGAACATAAATCTACATTAAATCACGTCTGTTTTGATTAGTGTGGACATCTATTGAAAATTTATGGCCCAGGGTCGTGGTTCTCATGCTTCCTCAGACTGCTTTTTATGTTCGAATATAATTAGAATGTGACTGTATTAAAGAAACCTATAATTATATAAAGAAATAATTGACGAGTCTATAATTTAAAATGTCCGATTCTAGTTATACAGTATACTCGTTCAATATTGTTTAAATATTACGACGCCAACGAAAACGAGAGATTGTCATTTTTGACAAGCACTCTATTTTTTTACGTCAAAACGAAGCCGAAGTGTCCTTTCGGTATTTAGCCGTACAATGACGTCATTCTTAACAGACGTACGTGCCATACGTCTGTTTAGAATTACATGAATTTTAATTGCGATTTTTATAAGAAAAGGACATTATTGAAAAAAAGATACAATACGTCTGTTTTCATTTTAGGCCTAATTTCATGTAAGTTCACGATAAAAGTGTGTTAAAAATATGAAATATTTTTAAATCGCAGCCAAAAATGAGACTGTGCAGGATATATCAATATTTAAAACTGTTGTATCCACGTTTGTTCACATTTTAGGCAGTATTATTCTAGTGAATAAATTCAAGAGCTCATCACAATTAATGATAGTGTCTCCTGTCGAGAGACAATCCTGGAATCTTGCTTAGCTGTCAGTTACACAGTAGCTCGACTGGCTGGTAGAGTCGTATATTATTACGCTATCAATTAAAATAATATTGTCAATTGTGGTTTACAAAAAAACAAGACGTCAATAATTTTAGTTATATCTTTAAGTTATTATGGTGTGGTAACCTTATACAAGTGGGAATAAAAATGTACTAAGGCGTAATAAGCAATGTTAAAAAAATTGTTTACCTTAGATTTTTACGTAATCTTTAGATGAATATAGAAACACGACAGAGACAGAAAACGTGCGTGCGCAATTCACACTGTATTATTGTTATTGCCCGGTGAGTATCGGGTTTACACGTGGTATTTGCAATTGTGTATTGGCGATTGACAATTTTACGATTGCACGAGCATTTAACGGCTTTAGTCTTTATATAAATAGCAATAAGATCATGGTCATGTGAACATTAAGTAGCTATCTATAAAATTTCAACCGTGGGAAAATTTTAAATAGTACATTATGATAGATTTGCGTTGCACCTGTTTTCCTGTAGACTATCACTAGATCTGAGCGTATATTTATTTGTAAGACAAAAAGAGTTTCCTTTTCACGCGATGGAAACTGAAGAAAATTGAGGTGGAGTTATCAATTGGTATACTATATTCTATACGATGACGACACAAGTATACAGTATAGCACAACGAAAGTCCTGACTTTTGAAAGAAGACTGAATTAACCGTAATTTATTTAAATTTGAATGTTTTAGGTTTTCTATTCACTTTTACTAGTTTTGTGAACTTACGCAATATTCGTTACGCTTAGTGAATTTTATGAAAAATAAGCAATAAGTAGTTGGGGTATATTACCTAAAATTTGTGTAGTACTTATATAGGCTTGTGTATGAAATATTTTAAAACAATATTTTATTACATATTCCCGGTTTACAGCTGCTCCATAGTCGGAGGAAGTGGAAATTTACGTGCAGTCAACAGCACGTCAGACAACCACAAAATGGCAAAATTACTCAATCGATTTTGTGCTCTATTGTTACCAAGGTAAGGTTGACAATCGATTGAAGAAATTTGACAGATTTGGGTAGTCTGAAGTGCCGTTGACGTACGTGGGGACAGGGTCCCACGTGCCCCAGAGCAGGCATTCGAACCGATGGGAATATGTCCCAGAGCGTGACAGATTCTCATCTGTCCTATTAGCCGATCCAGCCAACCTTCTCTACTAATGGATATGGTAATTCACTTCAAGTGCCTGAATCCTTCTCTTTTCAGTCACACGGATTTTTAAGTCAAGTATCTCACTTTCCTACTACGTTCTCTTTAGCAATCCTTACCTCATGCTCAACTTTCTATCACGCTAAGTATTATATTTATCTCTTATCTGATACAAGTGTTGCAGGTGTTAGAATGTCAAGTTATAATTTGATTATTATGTGCTAATTTTTGACCTTCACCGAGGAAATTGCGACCTTAACATAATTCATCCATTGTCCGTGAAATGAAAGAAATCTTCGCTTCCACGTGTCCTCGGCAGGTGTTTATCGTAATAAGCAGCAGATAATTATCTCATTTACCAGTTAAAAGTACGTATTTATATAAAACTTGTACTTCGATCGATTGCCTTACTATGTCTACGAACTCTTAAAAGATACTTATATGCAGTCCCTTTTTTGTATCTTTTTCAACTCTTTGTCTCGACTAAGTATTTGTTGCAATAAAAAGGTTTTAATTAGTTTTAAACCGCTTTTTTAAATTGTTGTTGTTTACGTGCATTTCATACATACATAAATCAAACCTGTTCCCTAAGGGGTAAACATGGATGTATTAACACTCACATTTTTACGTTACACATGTTCCCTAAAGGATTTAGAGGATAATCCTATTTCCATATATTGAACATTAATTTAAATCACAGTATGTTGCTAGGTTATAACAGGAACCTTGCTGCCCATTTCTCATCACGTTTTACTCATACTTGCCTAGTACCACACCTGCGTGAGATATTTGGGGCGGTAGCAACTGTGGTCTGCTCTGCCCTTACCGTGTATTATTACTAGTGTCGTGATTTCATATACTTTTAACTTATAATTTAAATAAATACACTTTGCAACACAATTGCTCGTAAATTGACTCTTATTACACCGTTTTAAGGTCCATAATGCAGCATATTATGCACTCGTGCATAATATATTATGTACTAGTGCGTAATCGTATATTTTTTAATTCTTTTTTTTTGGTAAATTCTCCCTATATTTTCAGGGAAGTAAAGGGTCTAGACCAAACAGCCATGTCTTTAGTATATTTAGTCTGTATTCATGTGTGTGAAATAAATAAAAATTAAATTAATTTTACGTTAAAAGAGGGATATCACACATTTTAACGCATTTAGGGAGTGCTCGGCAAATTTAATGGTAACAGAGTTCATGATGGCGACTGATCAGGTGGTGAAAACCACTATACAATTCTCAACAACAAACACATCACGAGACTTAGGTATTTTCAATAATTCCTTATAATTGAACGCCAACACAGATCCTTAAGCATCAAAATAACACCACTTTCATTGCACAAAATCCACTCTGAAACAATTTTTAAATTAATGAAAAAAATCTGACCTTGTCTTTGAATTTGAATTTAATTTGTCTATGGACATTCAATATTTTTACGAATATTGAATTATTTTAAAGTTAAGATGACAAATAAACATTTTATTCCATGTTTATAAACATAAAGTAACTATCGTATTTAGAAACACTTTTTTTTTTTTTTTGCTGCTGCTTCGGAAGCACAGCCGGTTTTTCTGTGCCTTTTGAAAGTCGTCATATTTATTTTATTAAATTAATATTTAGTCAGAGTGCTGTTTACTGTTGTTGAAAAAAATGTGTTGTTTTGTGTAAGTGTCTACGCCGATGAACAATATAAAGATATAGTGAAACAAAAGTGCATTTGATTAGAAAGTCGATGAACATTTTCGTGGTCGATTTACCTCGTCAGTCTCCATCAATAGGCTGTTAGTGTAAATTTGCCGCCAAACTCTCCCAAAATGCATTGAAACGTTATACATCCGCGTTTTAATGCGATTTATACTGAAGAAAGTAGACTACATCAGATGAGGCTGTATGTGCTGGTTCCCTTTGCCGTCTCTAGTAATAAGGAGAATTAAAAACGAACGAAAACCAAACTTGTAGGCGCTATTTTCCGTAATTATTTGGTACAGTTACTAACAATACAAGTATTTTTATTCCTCGCAATTTTGTTGAAAAACGTCATATGCAACTCGTATGCATTGATCATTACACACTTAGCTTCCTTACCGCGCTCGCCTGCGCCTCGCGCTTGCAATAATGCCTCGTATGTAATGACCCACGTAGCATACTCGTAGCATAATATACTATTATGTACAAAGATTTTGGTGGTTAGAAAAAAAATTCGAATAATTATGGTCAGAATTATGGTATGTTTGAAATTGATTTCTACATTGCGAGGGTACCCGTTGACTTACAACGTGAACGGTTTGAAGAATTTAGGCAAGTTAATTTGTGTCTTGGTTGGCCGAGCGGTCAGGCACCTGCCCGGATAGCAGCGGACGCGGGTTCGATTCCCGCACCAAGACCATAATTTTTCGAAATTCTTTTTCTAACCACCAAAATCTTTGTACTAATGTTTCTAACATTTATATAATGTTAAAATTAAAATCGATATACTTTATGTAAAAAATGGATTGAAATAAACGTTACTTGTTGCAATCCATTTTTTAATTGTACGAATTAATTTGATAGCGTAATACCATTTTTAAGTACTTTTTGTCTGTGGCCAGAAGCTAAAAACTGCTCGCAGGTGCAACTGGTCATCTGACAGGTGAACAATAAATTATCCTCCGAAATTATCCGCTAAATAAACCGTTGGCACAACTTGCTTCTGCAGTCTCCAAAAAGACAACCAAAATTTTTATATGACAACTAGACTTAACTTAACAGACGACATTGAACTTTCAATATAATATAACGCTTTGATGATTTAATTAATTCATTTTCAAATCGCCAATTAATGTATTGAGAGAGACAATAAATTACTACCATCCCCATCTAAAATAAATCGCAATTTTTTTTTTTAACTTTGTGACAAAATATTAGAGTTGTATCAGGTAGATAATATTTACCGCTTGGCATAATTTTACATGTTGTTGGCAATACCACGACTACACAGTGCGAAGCGCGTAAGATTCTTGTAATAAGTGCTTCAGAAACCTGTTGTTTGAATGAGGAAGTTACTTGGTTTCGCTTCTCTCTACTTTCACTTGTTTTTATGTTTCTCCCTTTTAAAGTCAAAGGTTTACGTACCAAACTTTACGTACCAATTGTAATATTTGATAAATAAAAAGCATATTAAAGAATAATAATTGTTTTAATTCTAATTCTTTCATAAATAAAAGTCTATAATAACAACACTCTTTGCTAATACTAGAAGGTCATTCACGAAAGCATTGTAATTTTAACATAAAATTACCGAGACCTTCAAAACTCTTGCTGTAGCATGTAGATGAAAAATCCTATTTAAGTTCCTTGTAAAACCAAGGAATAACAAATTGTCTACAATCTTCCGAAAGCCCGCGTCAGCTGGCTCCGAATATCAGTCAAGTAACACAACTGTCACAATAATAATTTAAAATACTGCTCATTTTATAGCACAGGTGAGACTACCTTCATACGTAGAGTGTACCAAATCTGACTTGCGGTTTCGTTTTTGCAAATAGATTTGACGCTGTCTTGAAGATGCTTATGAAAGGCCTGAACGTGGTGGTTTCTGGGTGGTGGTAGTAAGTTTCGGGTTGCTGGTATTGGTATTGGTACTGGTTGTAGTACTGGTTGCTGTATTGGTTGCTGTACTGGTAGTTGTAGCTTTGACTGTCTCCTGTGCTCTCGGGAATGACGTTCGAGATGTAGCTGTTGGTGTTGTCCACTGTTTGGAAGCTCGATGTGGACGAGAAGCTCGATGATGCTGTGAAGAAAAAAATAGCGTAAATGAGCCAAGCAGTAAAAAAAAATCTGAATATCGAATTTGAAGAATATATTATGAACGATTCTATTTTAATTTCAAAATTAAAATGTTAGAATAATGAGTACAAAGATTTTACATACATACATAAATCACGCCTATATCCCCGAAGGAGTATTAGTGGTAAGATTTTAGTGGTTAGAAATATTATGGTTTTGATGCGGGAATCGAACCCACGTCCTCTGCCATCCGGGAAGGTGCCTAAACCGCTCGGCCAACCAAGACGCTAATTAACTTGGCGAAATTTCGAAGGAATGTAGGATGTTAAAAATTAGGACATCAAAAAAGATTTTGTATTTTACTTATCGAACTGTGAATAATAAACCAAGATATCAAGACGGGATTTTGTTAAGTGTGAGTATAAATGTACGTAATTGGCGTAGTAAGAATGAAAATTGACACTCACAGCAAAGTCCAGAATATTTCCTTGATTCGGCGAGACCGTAGTTGCTGCAAGATGGGTAGCCCTTCTCGTAAGGGTTGGAGCCGATCACGTTGCCCCCGGGGCCGTAGTTGCAGACGTAAAGCTTGGTGTACCCTCTCACCGGGTCGTAGTAGAACGTGTAACCGCAACCGACGTGGGACGTCTCACCCCAGACCAGCTGAACACAAATAAACATGCAAAGTTATTCATACGTAACCCAAATCGCAGACACGATATCTCCGAGCCAATCTCGAATACAACAAAACTCAATAATAGAACTGCGCAAGCCCACTTTAAATAAGTCATTTGAAATTCCGCTGATAACCATTCCAATAATTTGAATTTTATAGATTACCCATTTAAAGATATTGAGATGCCGAACTATTTTAGGCGTCGTCGGTTAAATAATATTGTAAGCGACGAGCATTGCAATAGCATCTTTGGCTTTGCCAATAATTCTAAATTATAAGTGCCATTTTTATATCAATCATATTGTTAAACAATTGGTAGGTAGTAGTTGTCTAGTAGATACTGGCGAATAAACAGCTCACGTAATCAAAGTACGGGTTTTTATTTATGCTCGGTCCTCAATAGCTATAACGTTGTTCAGTTGTTTATTTTACCTGGGAATAGTGTCCTGTGCCGTGGCCGCCGTTGATAGGCTTGAACCCGTAAATTCTGACTTCGTCGAACCACGCATTGATCTGTTTCATGAAGTCGGGCTGTGAGTCGGACTGGTCGGATGGTGGACGTGTGGTCCAAGTGGCGGCTAGGTTCTGTCCGACCGGGAATCGGCCCACGTCACGTTGAGACGCACGATCATGCGCGGGAGTGCACTGGTTAGCCCAATTCTGACTTGTTGCTGCTAACTCTTCGTCCCACACCTACAATAATAGAGAATTCAAATTTAAATTTAGTGTTCCTTTCAATTTTTATTGCAGTGCTGGTTATTATTATATAGGTATGAGCTTTGACATATTTTTATTAAATGAATACTATAAATAGCCAACTAATTAGATACATGGAGAGGAACAACATCTAATTATACAATGTATTATTATAATTTGCTGATTTTATTAAGTGTCGTTTTAGGTGGACTCAATAATTGTCACTTTTAAAAGTTGTTTTACATTATCATGAATATATTTCGAATTAACAGAAGTTTCTCATGTGGTTGAATATTCATTCCTTCCATTATAGTCTATTATTTGCTTATAGGCATAATTAAAGAGATTATTAACTTATCAATTTTATAAAAAATAATATACTATACCCGAAGTCAATACAAAATATGTGTTAAGATTTCAGAAGGGTATTGCATTTTTAATAGTAATCTTAGCTCAAGCCCTCTTTTGTACATACCACTTACTATCAGCTGTACTTATTTTTAAATTACATAATTCTAATTTATTATTTTTTATCATATAGACAATAAGCCAACAGTGGTGATGAATCACTTGTTACGTCTTAGTAGAAAAATATTTTATGGTTACTTGATTATAGTAAGGAATCTACACTGGTATTCCAGGAAGTATTCCATTAACACAGTGAGAAAAGATTCATAATTTATTTAATTATGTCCATTAATCTACATAGTCCTGTTAAAGAGCAATAAATCAGCTAGAAGTGAACTTAACTCTTAAACATTAGCGTTGGATTGAATACATATAGTATCATTTGTGATATTATCCCAGAGAGAGAGAGAGAGAGAGAATTGATACAAAGTTGTGGATAGATTTAGTAAAATTATTTATGGTACAGACTTAAGTTAAAAATAAATAGGTATTTTTAACAAAAGAACCTATATAAGTTATTAGGAAATGAACAAGGGCTGGAAGCTTACCATTTCCATCATGTTGGCGGCTGGAGGCTGACTTGACACCTGCCCTAAAGCTACAGATTGCCTCAGACGGTTGTGGGCGTCGACGATCGCTTGTTTCTCGTACGCTGTCAATCCTCCAGATCCTACCGAAGAAATCAATCGTTAGTCATCAAACCACCAACGACATTAGCCGTACACCGCAACAAAATTGTTTTATGAAACATAACTCATGTTTGATTACTAATAAAATGTCGTCCTAAAGTAAGTGTCAAGGCAAAATGACTTCATAATCCATCGTATTTATCTGATTTATTAGACCGGTGCGTGGAAACACAGGTGTCTGTGTCAATAAAATTTTACGATCTCAATCTCAACCTATACGAGTATGCAAATCGGAGCATCATTTTACCAAATTTGAGGCAAATGTGTAGACTAGATGGCGACTGTGAAATTTATTAGTTATATAACAATAGCGAATGATGTTTTGTATAGTGCAATATATCTTTGTAATTTCTTGTAAGATTGCAATGGTTAAGATATATGTCAAAATTATGGAAAACATAAACAGCTACATGGATTGCCATAAACAGACATAATTCATTAATAAGATATGTTAAAATAATAACACACCGTAAAGAAAAATTAAAGTACTTGTACGTAGATGAGTCCTTACAGTATAGTAAATAAGACGATATAGAATAATGGAAAATACTATTGAATAGGAAAAACTTTTAAGGGCTGTATTTTAAGCATTTTCCAGGCAGTCCGTTATGCTTACAAAACTTGGTTCAATCTGGCTTAATGTAACTTAACTTAATGTGACTTACTTAACATTTGCTTTCCACCTCCGCAGCCCTCTGCCGTTGCAAGAAGCAAATCTCCCAAAACAAACAACACTAAGGCCAACATCTTGACAAATAGTCTTTTCACAACACTTGGAACTGTAATTCAATTACACGTGTAAGTTGAGATTCGCAACTAAAAATTATCACTTATTTACGAAACTTCGAACTGTGTTAGGATTTGTCCCTGTGATCCGCAGCACTACGTGCGGCGCGCTCGACAGGATTTAGCGATCTGTGTGGCGGGCTAGCGGTCCGCTTGCTTATGTACCCGTTGCCGCGTTATCATGGAGACGGAGCGACGCCGGGCCGCTTGCTGCGTCTGCGCATCTCTACTTCTACAAACAACTGCCGTCTCTCAGGCACTGACTGAATCTATATTGACGATTTTCACAATAACCACGAATATTTTATGCACCTATTTCCAGCCCCCTTCTCAGTACTCAAAACCATAACTTATTATGAATATTGTGACAGATAAAACATTGGTTTCATAAATCGACCGTGTAGTATCTTCAGTTACGAAATAAAGAAAGGTTAAATGTGCAGGAGGCGACTACTTTTTATCTGCAGTAATAATTTAAAACTCATTATGCTCCACCCTGTGGTTGTCAATGAAATCAAGTTCTTGTGATGTGTCCAAGCCCAACGTGGAAATATGTTGACAGATATTGGTCGGAACGGAAGTGGTCTTTAAGCGAAATTATAGGCAGCACAAAAACAAGGAAAGAATATATGCAATCAACAGTTTTTGCTGCAACCGCAGCTCGGGTTAAGGTTTTGGGGAGGATATTATGGCTATTATTTTATTATTTATGAGTTTTACTTTCAGAAGCAATATTTTATAAAATAAAATAAGGCTTACTTTTTTATATGCAAAATAATGAATTCAGATTTTTAACGGTTACGTAGATACTAAGATCGGAAAAAATTTCAATTACGTACCTACATAAATCACGCCAATATTCCCGAAGGGGTAGTCAGAGGTGAACTAGCACCCACGTTTCGTCAATTGTGTTAGATCCCATGTAATAGATGGCGAGCCTATTGCCATTTATCGGGTACAAAAGTCTCAGTACTTTGCTAGGTGGTATAAGAGGAATGCTCCTGCCCATTCCTCATCGTTGTTTTAACCCTTAGTCGCCTTGTACGACACCCGCGCGAGAGATTTAGGGTGTTGAAAATAAATTGTATTCATATTCAAGAATCTGTTGGCTTTAATAGAGGAATATTAATGCACCAATAGGTTCACGGGTCTTTTTTATGAGCTAATTGAACTGCCACCACAAACGGCTATTATTTCTAGAACCTTTCAACGAAACGTACATAATAGGCGCAGGTTGTTTCAATATTGCGTTATCTCTATTTTCCGTTTTATGGGGCTCTATCTGAACCATTAATGCTAATTAGAATCACTCTTGGCTCTTTCAGAAGCTGTCCTCATTAATTTTGAAAAAAGAAGTTTTTACGATCTTTGACTTGAGAATTTAGTTAGATTACTACCGAGATTATATATAAAACTTTTCTTAATCTTAACAGTTTGGTACACTCAAGAGGACCTTAGGCTACCACAAAGTTATATTTTAAATTTTAATTTTAATCTTTACGTGCTTGCTAAGAATTAAATAAGTCGTACCTGTATATAAAAAAAAGCTTAACTGTACTAGTATATTAATTGATATTACTAAGTAATATACTTGCCAGGAACTAAGGAGACTTTACTACAAATATTATTATTGTTATTAAGTTCATTCTCTTTGGATTGTTTGTAACCTTGCGTCTTGTGTGTAAGACTCAGATTACTGTTTCTCTAGATGTTTTTTTTATTTTCAAATTTATTTATTTATATTATTATTTATTTTACAATAATTAATTATGTGGTTTACATTTTGTGAGTTAAGTGATATATTGACTTATCAAAGAGGCATGATTCCTGTTAACGTTAAGGCCTACCTCAACATTTAGACTCTTAATTATTTAATACATTTATAGTAGATTTCAGATTCATTCGCCTGCAACAGCAGGACCTAATACAAAAGTGTTTACAGAGAATTACTTATTTTAACTAAAATATGAGTCCTTGAATTTCTTCATCAAACTTGATATAAAATAATAAATTTACTGTTGGCCTATCCATAGTAGAAAATAATAAAAGCTCCGTGAAATAAAAATAGGTAACTTATCTATTTAGAAAAAAAAAGTGTATTTATATCATTTTAATTTTCATAATGTGTTTAAATACATTTTATTCGTCAATCTTTCAAAATATGTCCCTACTAAGTAATTTTTTAAAGTCATTCGCAAGTAAAAATGTCATACCGTTATTTCTCGCTAATAAACGAAACACTTGCGAATTCTTTTTTTCAATCTTACGATGTTCACAAGACAATATTTTAGTTTCGTTAATAAGCAGTCGCGTTCGTAACAAACAGTAAAAGAAGATTTGCATTAAACTTAATTTTTAAACGAGAACTTTAAAGAAAGTAATAAAAATTCAATAATAAGTTGATATCTGAGCAGAAAGTCATTAGTACAATTTGATGTTGGTCAGAATTTTTAGGTGACAACCCGTCTGTTGCCAACCAATCCGGTTCGCCACCTGAGGTGAAGTTCGAAGCGACATTTACATATTAATGACTTATATTTTACTGACTTTTTATTTTACACGACATGATTCAGGCAAACTTTTATTAATTACCAAATATCGACGCCATAGTTTTGTTAGGTAATTAATGGCATCATAAACCTAGCAGACATAAAATATTAAGAAATAAGTTAAATACCTAATAATTCAATATTTTTTGTAGCCAAATCATTTTTCCGTTCAATGAGAGAATTCAAAAACGGAATATTGAACATGTTCCTAGTTATAAAACGTTATATTATACAACTGAATTAGTTTGGTGACTGAATTGTGTTTAATTTTACGGGATTATTTATTATATTTTAGTGCGTTAGATACGTTAAACGTGTGCCGCGTGGTGACGGCAGAGTAGAATACAATTGTCACCATCCCAAATCTTTCCCGTGGGTGTCGAACAAGGCGACTAAGGATAAATCAGTGTATTTGATTTTTAATTTTAACATTATATAGTTAGAAAAATTAGTACAAAGATTTTAGTGGTTAGAAAAAGAATTTCGAAAAATTATGATCTTCCCGCCTCAAGATCATAATTTTTCGAAATTATTTTTCTAACCACTAAAATCTTTGATAAATCAGTGATAAGGAATGGGCAGCAGCGTTCCTCTTATACTCCCGTACTGACAATGTACTACGACTTTTGTGCCCGATAAATGGCAATAGGCTCGCCACCTATTACATGGGACTTAACATAATTGGCGAAACGCGGGTGAGAATTCACCTCTGCCTACCCCTTCGGGGATATGGGCATGATTTATGTATGTATGTTGATCCTTTATAGATAGCAAGATAGACCGTGGCCGAGTGGTGACGGTAGATCAGAATACAATTGAAACCACCATCACCAGGCGACAAAGGGTTAAGACAGCGTCGAGTAATGGGTAGCAGCATTCTTCTTATATCACCTAGCAATATACTGCGATTTACGTGCCTGACAGATGGCAATAGGCTCTTCTCCTATTAAATGGGATCTAACATAATTGGTGAAACGTGGGTGGTAATTCATCTCTGCCTAACCCTTAGGGGTTTTAGAGAGAGTTACAGAAATATGATGTTATTTGAAAAAACATTCAAATACTACGTTTTGCAAGACATTTTAATAGAAATGTACATAATCATTATAGTGACTTGCAATGTTTGATTTCGATAACTTTTAGAAGATGTAGACAATAAAAATGTAAATGCTTGAAATGTTATTTATATTATAATATTATGACAATATCAACTATACCCGGCATAAGTTTAAATATAAATTTAATCATTTTATTGTGAATTTATGTGTATGTCTTATTTGGTAGTTGATGAAGATTGCGGCGGGTCTATCAACGATAATTATGTAAAACATTCAGTAGTTATTATAGTAGTAGGATGGACATTATATAATAACTACATAGACTTAATAATAATAACCTGTTAACATTTTTAATTTTTATTTTTAATGAAGAAATATTAATTAGTAAATATTTTATCAGTTATTAGTAAATTAGTAAGTACTATTTGTAATTGTGTATTTTTACTTTAACATTTAGTTTCTAAATTACTTGGTGATAGGATAAGAGGTAATTATGTATTTTAGTATGCCATCAAGCAATTGTGTAATTATTGAATCTGCTGATTAAAGCTAAATTGCCAAGTACAACTTCAAATTAAACAACTTATTTGAAAGTTACTTCTAAATATTTAACATAGAATTGTTCTGATAAAAAATTTAAAAAATGTTTCTCTAACTTTAGGGTATAGTGATCCCAAGACCCTGCCATTAATCCTGCAAAGCATATTATTATTTAGTTTCTAAATTCTATTTTTATTAATATCTTGTTCTTGTATACTGATTATTATAATATAAGTATAGTCACCAGTATATTACACTATTCAACTGTATTATTGTTTTAATTTTATTTTGATGTTAAATCTAAATATTGTACAGTCAACAATGCGCCAGGTCAAACTTTCTCTATAGGGTTTGTACTTTATGTGACATTTTTGTATAGTCTTGAGTGCTTTTGACTGTACCTACATAGTACAAACGTGATTGGAAAACTGTCGCAGCTAATGATAGATAAGTAAAGATGATTGTATTTGTGATTGGCACCACTTCGAAATACTCGTTTTATGTAGGTGAAGAAGGTGAGATGAAGCTGTATAATAAAGTACTAAAAATAAATTATAAACAATAATAAGGTAGGAGCTTTAATATTATTTGAAATTTAATACCTCCCGCATCATGGCAGTAATAATTCAAAATTATTGTTTTCATCTCTTTTTCTTTGTAGAACAGAATGATCTAATGTTATCTACATAAGCTATCATAGGCACTTGAATTTGTATACCAATTTCAGTCAAAGAGAAACTTATTAACTAATATATCAAAAAACGCAGAATGTACTAGAGTAGCTATTATCATCGGCTCGGAAGCAGCGTAGTTTAAACAATGTATCTATTCGATAGAAATAATACAACTGTTAGTGCATTTGGTTCTTTTTTTTGTGAATATTATGCAGGTAAAGGTCATTGTTATTCATTTTATTGAAACCATTTATTTTATAGAGTTGGTTGTTTGAATAAAAATGCTACCATAATTTACACTATTTTATTACCTCCAATGACTTAATATTAAAACTGATATTATACCACTATTGTATTGGTGTCTTTATAAAAATTACACATTTGAACTTGAATTCGATAATAAAGATTTTTCGGATCTTGAAATCATTGAAAAGTAAGTCTTTACCACATTTATTTTAAAATAAAATATATTTATGTATAAATTGCATTTGATAGTATTGCAAAATTTCTCTACAGTAATGATCCGTCTAAGTAAATTTCTCTATAGAAAAGTCTTTTTAGAAGTTAATTGTCTGAACATAAATTTAATTCACCTAAAAAGTGAGTAGTCATTATAATCGATTTATTTCACGGGAAGTCAAAGAAATCGCTTTTCTTAATAATTTTAATTGAACATTCATTTCAATGTTAGTATGTAACATTTACTACAAAAGTCATGGTCAGGTTACATTAAGAGACAATCGATCAGTGTTAATAAATTCGATATAATTACAGTAAGGGGATTAAAAATGCCTTGTAATTTGTAATCGCACAAACTTTCTTATATAGCAGATGAAGTGGCATTGAAAACAAGCCACTTAACTTAAATATTATTGAAGAATAAATAAAGTCTATAAATAAATAACTTTGTATTGTCTATTAAATCTCCCTATTTTGAAAATGAATAATGAAAACATTCCACACTTGTTTAATAGGTCATCAATATAAAAAGGGAATCAAGGAATATTTTACCGAATATCTGCATTCATTTATCAAAATAATGTTAAAACAAACTGGTAAGGAACTCGCTTATAACCAGTTTACGTTATTCACGTAGCATGACATGATACAGCGTATTCAATGGTGATATATTTAAAGACACTGGGGAGACGTTACTGGCAGACAAAGCGACGGCAACACACTTTGTATCGCATTGTTTAAAGCAAATTTAATACTGATTTACATTACCAACTTTATGAGGAGGTAATAAGGTTGTGGGGGAGTGCATTGCATGTTTTATTGCATGTGATGGTATGCGTAGGCGCATCCATGTATTGAAAGTAAATGCAAAGAAAGGTGACGCACTTGCGTGTCACTTGTAAGTTGAGATATTATGCTCATTTTAAGCTGGAATGACGACAGAGATAGTACTCTTTTATTACTTTAATTTAGTATCCAAGTTTTTAATCTAACGAAAGACAATTATCGTTAATTTACGTCAACTTATTCATATTTTTAAAGAGTTGCAACGCCCTTGAAGGGTTCATATTGCGAGCAATACCAATGTGATGCAATAAAGGTTGCGATTACGATCATTATTATTTTGTTTTTTTTAAACTATTCGATTTTTAATTTTAACATTATATAAATGTAAGAAAAATTAGTACAAAGATTTTGGTGGTTAGAAAAAGAATTTCGAAAAATTATGATCTTGAGGCGGGATTCGAACCCGCGTCCGCTGCTATCCGGGCAGGTGCCTGACCGCTCGGCCACCCAAGACACTAATTAACTTGCCGAAATTCTTCTAACCTTTACACTTCACGTTGTAAGCCAACGGGTGCTCGCAATGTAGAAATAAATTTCAAACATTCCAAAGCAGATATTTTTACAAATACCGTGCGTTCGGTTAAGCTTGGGTTTGCTTTATAAACTATTCGATTTTTAATTTTAACATTATATAAATGTTAGAAAAATTAGTACAAAGATTATAGTTTTTTCTAACCACCAAAATCTTTGTTTTTTATAGTAATTATGCTCACAACATTTAAGTACAAAGATTTTAGTAATTTCGATTTCGAAAAATTATGATCTTGAGGCGGGAATCGAACCCGCGTCCGCTGCTATCCGGGCAGGTGCCTGACCGCTCAGCCACCCAAGACACTAATTAACTTGCCGAAATTCTTCTAACGATAAAAACAAGTTAATTAGTGTCTTGGGTGGCCGAGCGGTCAGGCACCTGCCCGGATAGCAGCGGACGCGGGTTCGATTCCCGCCTCAAGATCATAATTTTTCGAAATTCTTTTTCTAACCACTAAAATCTTTGTACTAATTTTTCTAACATTTATATAATGTTAAAATAAAAATCTAATAGTTTATAAAGCAAACCCAAGCTTAACCGAACGCAAGGTATTTGTAAAAATATCTGCTTTGGAATGTTTGAAATTTATTTCTACATTGCGAGGGTACCCGTTGGCTTACAACGTGAAGTGTAAAGGTTAGAAGAATTTCGGCAAGTTAATTAGTGTCTTGGGTGGCCGAGCGGTCAGGCACCTGCCCGGATAGCAGCGGACGCGGGTTCGATTCCCGCCTCAAGATCATAATTTTTCGAAATTCTTTTTCTAACCACTAAAATCTTTGTACTAATTTTTCTAACATTTATATAATGTTAAAATAAAAATCTAATAGTTTATAAAGCAAACCCAAGATTAACCGAACGCAAGGTATTTGTAAAAATATCTGCTTTGGAATGTTTGAAATTTATTTCTACATTGCGAGGGTACCCGTTGGCTTACAACGTGAAGTGTAAAGATTAGAAGAATTTCGGCAAGTTAATTAGTGTCTTGGGTGGCCGAGCGGTCAGGCACCTGCCCGGATAGCAGCGGACGCGGGTTCGATTTCCGCCTCAAGATCATAATTTTTCGAAATTCTTTTTCTAACCACCAAAATCTTTGTTTTTATAGTAATTATGATCACAGCATTTTAGTCAATGGTAAGGGCAATGGATATATTGAACTAAAACAGTGTTTTTCGATCGAGAACTCGTCAGATTTAGATTTAAATATGAAAACATGATTCAACCATTTGTACCTATAAGGCAACACCAAACCGCCACAGAGAGAAGAGATTTGGCATAACACGCAAAATATTTTGATTAACTGTCTTCCTACTTTACATAATAAAAGGAGATGCTCGTACCCAGTGATTCATCTACGCTGAATCAAAACTACTACTAAAATTGGATAGCGACTTCCATTAGTGTCCACTACAACAATGATTTCTCTCCCACTCAATTGAAACCGAAAACAAAGACAAGAGCTCATTTGTCTCACATTCAATTAAAATATGTTAATGTAATTTTATTTTTTACTAAAAAGTGGCCTAACGTCTGTTTTTACACCTTATTAACAAAATGTCTACTAGTGGAAATCCGATACCGCTTAATTTGTGGATAAAATTTATGCATTAGTATGTTTAATGGGAATTGTTATTGCTTTCTCGCCAATCCAGTTTGTTGCTACCTAAAATGTGTTCCTAACGCAAAAGAGGCCTATCGCCTTCCATTTAAGGAAATTAATATTTATTGCCAGTAGGTGGCTGTTCTGTGCCTATTTATTTAAAGTAAAAACTAAATAGGGGAGGTGCGGGCAAGATGGAATAAGAGTACACGACTGTTACCCTCGGAGTAAATAGAACTGGAGTAGCCTTTGCCTAACATTCCCCTCTGCCAAACGCACAAGCATCGGATGCCTGTGCGTTATATAAAACTAGTTGAGCCGCCATTTTAAAACCACAATAATCAGAACGTCTTGCCGTGCAGAGCTCCCACTAAAATGCCTGCCTGTGCTGTTTTTAACCGTAAAAAAAAGTCGAAAACATCTAGTATTCAAAAAGATGGCGTCACATTTCATTTTTAAGTATTATTTTTAAGATTTGATATTTATTTACTTCATAATTTCATGTTTTAGCATACTACAATTTCAAATTTCGAGCTATAGTCTCGTGGGGAGTCGGCCGTGACGTCATCAAACGATCTTCCAGCGCACTCCCCACGAGACTACCTAGGGTTGAACATTATCGCATTTCAATTAATTAGACAATAATTAAAAAAAGTTTGTTGTTAATAAATAAGTGTAATTTTGTCATTTTGTATTAATTAATTACCAATTATAATTTCGTCTTAACAATATACGTTGCGTGTTTATATTTAGTTTAGTATTAAGTACATACCTACCTACACTTTTGCGGCCGCTTGAAGCCTATTTTTTGCCACACTACATGGAAATATAAAATCATAAGTGAATTAATAAAATAAAATAATAATAAGACTATTTTGCCCTTTATTCATGCTGGGCGGCGCTCATAAACATTAAGAGTACCTATGCTGTATATGCTTACAGCGTCCCTGACTTTATAAAATAAGCAAGGGTAAAAAGGTACCAGCACAGCCGATTATTTCTGAGAAACCTAAATTTTTTTTGAGCCACAGCACAAATTGTTTTTTTTGTTGTAATCAGCAACCCTAATTGAATTGCACTTCATTAATAGTGATGTCAACGTCATCGGTATTGCGATTTTACGAGGGAGTAATGAATGAATGAATGAATGAAAGTAACATCAAATTTAAAATATGTATTATGATTTAAATCTATACACTGTGTTCCTGAGGTTATACATTAACTTCGGCATTTTATTCAGACTATTAAATTGATCATTTTTTTAATATGGATTAAATTTATGATACTTTTATGAATTGAAGTTCCTTTAATTTTTAAATCCTAGAATAAAACTATAGAGATATCGAATAAAACAGGTCAAGTCCACCTTAAGCCAAATGGCATATATGATGTTAGTAATTGCGGTGTGGTCACGGCAGAGCAGAATATAATTATCACCACCTCAAATCTCTCCCGTGGGTGTCGTACAAGGCGACTACGGATAAATCAGTGATGAGGAATAGGAAGCAGCGTTCCTCTTATACCACCTAGCAATGTATTGCGACTTTTGTGTCCGATAAATGGCAATAGGCTCGCCACATTTTACATGGGACCTAACATAATTGGCAAAACGTGAGTGTAAGTTCACCTCTGCCTACTCCTTCTGGGATATAGGCGTGATTTATTTATGTATGTATGTATGAGAGAAGGGGAAGTGAAATCTCCAATTTTTTAACATTTTGTCTGTCTGTATGTATGTTTGTGCACGCATCATGCATAAACTACGAGACGGATTTTGATGACATTTGGTATGATGATAGCTAAATGTCATTGTCAACATTTAAGTTAAATTTATTTTTTATTAATATTTAAAAGCTCCTTTAAAAAACCTGGTGGTCCAAGTGCAATACTTCGATTTACTAGGAGTTAGATATGTGGCACCAAAGTCTTCCGTACATAAATGAAGCTTTTGGAAAATATTATTGTAGTATTAAAATCAGAAATGATCGGTATGTGTAGTTCAAGCAAAAATACCTCTGCCCCTAGTCGGTATCCTAAATGCTGGTATTTAAACTGTAGGCTTTCACATTCCCGAAACATCTAATTTTTAATTTTTATTTTTAGTTTTCCTAAAGAATACAACATACGAAAAAAATGGGTTGATGCTTGTAATAGGCACGTCTCTTAGGCATTTACAAGAACAAGTACTATATGTTCTGTAAATTTTGAGCCGTCTCAGTTTCAGAAATTATCTAACAATAGAAGAAGATTTTATAGAATACAAGTTTGTTTTCCTCACAATTGTGTTGAAAAACGTCTTATGGAACTGGTAATTACACGCTTAGCTTCCTTACTACTATCTATTAAGTTCCAAATATTTTGATTTTTGATTCCCCTTAAAATTTACCAATTCCCAGTCTTTATGAATACTAACGCAAAATTAATGCATTCATTCATTGAACGAAACTGATTTATCGATATTGATATTATCGTGCTATGTCATGTCACTACTCACACAATGACGTTCGTGTGTTTGAATAGAACGTTAAGACACTATTTTAAGTATGTGTGCGTGAATTTTAAAAATGTGTGTCCTATTATGCATGTGTGCATTTGTAAATACGCAAAAAGTTTTTGTTTCTGTGTGCTGGCATTCAGTGTAGTAGTAACCTCACCCCCCGCAAAAAATGACAGAAAAATATGTACGAGAAATTGACTGATGGCTACTCCAGTCTTATTTACTCTGAGCTGTTACCACAACATTAGAGAACTTCGTGAAATAAATAAAATAAAATTTTATGAAATATTTTTATCTATCAAATATAATCTTTTTCGTACCACTTGCTCAAAAAAGTGTCATTCTATGCCACAAAAAGCGAACATAACAATAGTCATTTTTAATCTGTTAAAAACAGGGAAAGAAAATTGTACTGAATTTCATTCATCCTCTAGGGGGAGAATGTGATTTAAATTTGGAATACTTACCGAAATTTATACTAAACTACATCTGTGTTTACACCATTGAGTTTGTATATAAGGCATTATACATCTTTTTGAAAAAGGAATACGCATTTATTGTGCAGTTAAGATTATTAAATAAAATTACGAAAACCGACGGCGCAAGAACCGAGAAATACTCAAATCAACTCATAAATACAATAAATGTACCAAACAAAAATGTAACTCTCTCTATCAATAATTGTACCAATGGTAATGTTTCGAATGTTAACTTTTACGTTTCATTGTCATTATTTTTAATAAATGCTTATCTCATATGTAGAAAAGCTGTCTTAGTCTTGGGTGAACTTAAATCCCTCGCTACACTCAGGACTCGTCTTAAATCACGAGCCAAGCGAGGGAAGTTTTTAACACCTTCGCTACGCTCGGGAGTAAACCTAGAGTCCTTCGTTACGCACGCGATTTAAATCGTCACATGCGACCGAAGACACTGCTTTATCCCCTTGGTTAATAATCTACTATTATTAGTGTAATAGTACCGGTATGTTGATCTTGCCGATAAATTTAAAAAAAGCGTTTAACATCAATGTAAAAATGTGGAATTTGGTATTCTTAAAATCCCAAAATATTACCAAACTTTATGTGCCTTGTTACCTATAGCGTATTAAAATTTTTCGTCGTTGTGTATTTGTTTACTTCTTCTATTCATATGGGTCAGATGTTATCAAGCCATTCACTCACATTTTATTCACACCGGAAACTTGCCGGAAAGTTATAGAAGAGTACCTAACGGAAAGTACCACGTCGCGCGAGAGACCGCTGAATGAAAAGAATTATCGCAGTGACAACATTCCAATGTATACTACTCGAAGGATTATTTTGGGTCAGGTTTTACAGCCAGTCCTCAGCCTAACCTTTAGCTGTTTGAGTAATTGAATTAAAATAAGAATTGAATAAACATGAAAATATAATAATATTTATAAAAAATATACATTTATTTATTTATTAGTATTTTCTAATCAAACAAACATTACTGACTAATTGCAATAAAATCATTACTGGTTTACATTACATACCTACTGTTTTACAGAAATAATAAGAACAGATGGACCAATTGATGAGTAAGTGTGTAGATATATATAAGTGTATAGATTATATTAAGTTAACACTATATTTTTTTTATAGCTATGAAATGCTACTGTGATCTACAAATGAAAAAATTACACGCGACAGTGTCAGCGATCGTGTGTTGAACTTAGCTTGCGTATACAAAGTCAGGGTTTTTGCTCACAAATCACATACTTCGTTCAAATATAGTCATATTTGTACTGGCAGCGAGGTTTGCTTGACGCTAATACGCCACATCCTGTTAAAGCGATATTCAAATTAAGTTGCACAGTAATTTTAAAGACTACGACTAATGGCCTAGTAACGCTTATGTAATTGATATAAATTAAATACTTTACTGAGGAGCACGGTAGCGCAGTAGCTCAGCGCGCTCGGCTTGCAATTGCTTATAGCAGCAATGTTCGCTAAGGTCGGTTCATGAATGGGTGACCAAAGATACATAATCTTGAACCTCTGGGTACTTCTGAAGGCACATTAAGCTGTTGGTCCCAGCTGCATTTGATCTATCTGTCTTTAATGTTAACTACATAAAAAATAAAAACAAAGCGTGGCTATAAAAGTTAACGTTATGTATACAATATGGATATTATCTGAAATAAATGAATTATTATTAATATTTTATCTATTATTCATATTGTTTTGGTTATAAATATAGGTGAATGTGGCTAACGTTTATACATATAATTGTTTTCATAGGCCCATTGAAACCGATAGAAAATTAAATTTCAACATTTGCACAATAACATTTCATTTTCGGTTTTGAAAATGTATTTTTACACGAGAGTCCGCCTTTTAGGCAGTTTATACGTCCGTGTGCCTTTTCCTGACCATTATAATATCTATGCTCATTAAATCCATATTGCCTCACCAATCTAGTGATCTTGCTCAACTTTTCTGTTACTGATGCTACTTTGCTGGGTTAGTTTATTATACAAATAAGATTATTTATTTAAGGATATAAGAGTTTATAATAATTAAGCTTTTCTGTTAGAATAAATAATAGAAAATAGATATAATACCTAATCCACTAATAGAGCCCTTGATTGTAATTACCCAAAAACGATGGACGAAACTTTTCACGACAAAATTATCCGTGGAAAGTAATAAAATTTATATCTACTTTAAGGTGGATGAGAAAAAAACCTCATGAATTGATTCTCATGCGATATTTAAAACTAGATATTGAAATTTAGTTTCGAAAGGTAACTATGATTTTAGTTTCAGAATAAGGAGTTGCGACTAGAAATCAAGATAGATAGGTAAAGTTATAAAAAATTTAAAGTGGATATACGTATTTCTGAACTTAGCATTAATATACTAACTCTGTAAGCGTTTTAATATAATAAACATACTTTTAATACACCGCACATACAAGTTTATAATCCCAATAAATCTGAACATTTATAAACCATTAAACTCGTTCGCCTATCTGACATTTTGACATCCAATTTGCAGATTTTGTTTTATTACTTTCTTGGGGACTTAATTGATGTCAATAAAGTCTATAATTAACCTATAGATAATTAAGTAAATTTATATTAGGGTGGTTATATTTCTTTAAAAAAAAATAATAAATTGTGATTAATTATTCTTATTAATTAATATACTATTGATGTTAATGTTGAAAAGTATTATTAGAACAAGTTTACGACAAATGTAAGAGTTTTAAGAAATATTTCCAGAAAATCAATATTTTGCAATGTGCCACTTACTTTATATCTAATAAGGTAAAAAATCTTTGTACTAATTTTTCTAACATTTATATAATGTTAAAATTAAAATCAAATAGTTTATAAAGCAAACCCAAGCTTAGCCGAACGCAATGTTTAAAATTTATTTCTACATTGCGGGGTACCCGTTGGCTTACAACGTGAAGTGTAAAGGTTAGAAGAATTTCGGCAAGTTAATTAGTATCTTGGGTGGCCGAGCGGTCAGGCACCTGCCCGGATAGCAGCGGACGCGGGTTCGATTCCCGCCTCAAGATCATAATTTTTCGAAATTCTTTTTCTAACCACCAAAATCTTTGTACTAATTTTTCTTACATTTATATAATGTTAAAATTAAAATCAAAGGTAAAAAAGGTTGAAAATTATTTAACCTCATGACTCATTGGCTATTGAGCTTTTTTTTCATACATTATTGCCTGTTGTACCATAGCTTTAAGGGATCCATTTTAATAGCATATAACCTAAAATTGTATTCCTTATTCCAAACCTGAAATATCAAAATGCCATTTATGATCTGACATAAAAATGATGTTTACCTTGAGTACTTTCTCCGGTTTTGTAGGATAATATCATTGGCATAATAATAACTGTGAATAATTATACTTCTGTAAGTAGCAATATCATTTGGAGATATATAAATAATAGTCATTGGTATTAACTACTTTGACAAGGTTTCTGGCTCATTAGCGCTCATGTAAGAGAGACGCAACTCAAAATGTACTTAGAAACTAATTGTATGGTGTAAATGTAGGACAATAACACTTACTGTTGCAGGAATGTAATTTTGATATGTATCTTTTTTGTATTAAGGACGCGATATGGTACAAAGATTGAGGTCCATTTCACTTTCGACAATTACCATACAATTATGAGCTTCAATAATTCTTGAATGATTGAAACTCATTACAATAATGATAATGCTTAATAAGTTATGTTCTCTGAAGCTGCCGATGCATACTTACACGATGTAGTATGTAATTCGTGTCAATATCATTTTAGTGAAAGGTGCAAGATTTAAGTATGTATAAATGGACGTTAGACTTTTTGAATGAACAGTTGAATAAAATCCAATAACATTTTATAAAATACTAGTGGACGCCCGCGGCTTCGCTCGCGTTAATGTCGGCTATTATATAGCCTAGCCTTCCTCGATAAATGGACTATCCAACAAAAAAAGAATTTTACAATTTCAGTCAGTAGTTCCTGAGATTAGCGCGTTTAACCATACATACAAAAAAACAAACGCTTCAGCTTTATAATATTAAGTATAGATGACAGATCAGACATGCAAAATAATGAGCTTAAATTATAAATAAATATACTTAGGTACTATTTGCTGCTTATTTCAAAATTATTGCAATGCTTTATAAAAGATACGTAGAAAAACAATCAATAAAAATATGTTTTGTGAAAAATATTGCTCATTTTGTCACCTTATAATTAATCGTCATGCATTTCATGAAAATGTTCTAATAATTACTTCGAGGATTATGAAACTTATAATCTGCCGGGCAAAAAACTATTCACATTATTTTGTTTTTAATAAAATCATAGGATATTATGCATTTGATACGAATTTCAAACATTTAAACATTACTGATAAAAAAAAAGTTTGAAATTAATTATTGACTCCAAATGCATTATCAATATCAATTTGAGATATTTTTAATGTTTTTTTTATTATTATTATTATTTATTTAAGTACTGTAAATCATGTAGCTTAAGTTAATATTTTTAAGCAGTAGGTAATGATAGAAAACTTGTCAAAAACTGATACACAACCCTGATTTAGGTCGTATTCGCTGCAAAAGGCATCAACCACTGGTATTTATAGGAAATCCACTACGAGGTTTATTTGCGGTTAAGACATGTAATAAAATAATTTTTTTTACAGTTTTACAGCTGATGTTTGTAGGTCAACTGTTATGTCTCATCACGATATATCAGTACCCTGACATCGCATTATCGATTCAAATGACATTGAATTTACGATCTCAGAAACTAACTAGACGATAAAAAAAAATTCGCTTCTCACACTTATGTATGCATTTGGATTTTAAATTATAAAATTGTTATAAAAGAGTATGTAATCTAACATTAACTGTATATTTAACCTTTTTTTATAGTATAAAATTCAACAAGATGGCGTCTTAATTTAGTTTTTATCAATTTGTTCATGCCGTGTGGTGGTGACAGCAGAACAGAATAAAATTTTCACCACCCCAGCTCTCCCCCGCCGGTGTCGTATAAAAACGTACGGTAAAGACAGCGATAAATAATGGGCAGCAGCGTTCCGTTTATTAACATTACCAGCCCTTAAATATCCTACTGCCGGGGCACTGGCCTATTTACGTTCCCTTTAGATGGCAATAGGCCTACCCCTTATGACATGAAACCTAACATAATTGGCGAAACTTGAGCGTTAATTCAGCCCTGCCTACCCCTTCGGAGAAAATTGGCGTGATTTATAATAATATTTGTATATGTATACTGTATGTTAATAAAAGGCCATTGAATCATTTATCACCAGGGAGCGTGTTTGATACGGTGACAAAAATAAACAATGTTATTAAATTAATAGCATTATCGAAACATAAAAAAATCAAGTCTTTACGGTAATAGATTGGGCTCATAAATAATACGACATGTTTATTAATTATTATAATATTATGGGGTTTTCGGCGGCAGGTTTGGTAGAATGGTCAGATCGCTAGCTACCTGCCAATAGGTCGTAGGTACGAATCCGGGTAGGTGCAAATGTTTGTGATGAACATAGATATTTGTTTTGGAGTCAATTATAATTATGTATATTAATTTTTTTTCTCACATCTAGTATCCATAACACAAGTTTGTAATTACTTACTTTGGGCTAGATGATAGGTAGGTAAGAAATATTTTATGATTCCATTTTGTCTAATTTATATCGAATGTTTTGTTAGAGGAAGTATGTACCGAGGTATACTGTATTATAAATAAAATACTTACATGCACTAGTCATAGAATCCATTGTAATAACTAACATAAAATATTCTTCTCACATTGAATACTTGTATTCGATATTTCAAAAGTAGAAGGACGCTAGATTAAAATTATTAGCTCTTTTAATTAACGAAAGCTTTAAGTTGGAACCATTCGAGACCGATAACGGGCACTATATGAACAGTTTAGCGAATGATAAAAAATAAATACGCGATAAAACGTAATTATGACAGATATTCCACTCATGCACAGTGTCAACTACTCAATACATCGAAGTGTCTGTACGTTTGTTATTGATCATAAAGTTTAATGATACTTAAACTATTATTGACGCTTTTAAGATTCAATCAGCGTTAATACACAGAGAACAGAAGTGGTGTAAATATATCTTATTGAATTATCTACTCATGACCAGTTCAATACAATTACTTTGATAGCGATTGTTTTATGAAATCAAATTCATAGCTAAATGATAGAAGTTTAATATCAATTTTTAAGAAGTTAATAATTTCAAATCTAAACTATACCATAGCCGTGTGGTGACGGCAGAGTAGAATACAATTGTCACCATCCCAAATCTCTCCCGTGGGTGTCGTACAAGGCGACTAATGATAAATCAGTGATGAGGAATGGGCAGCAGCGTTCCTCTTATACTACCGTCCTGACAATGTACTCCGACTTTTGTGCCCGATAAATGGCAACAGGCTCGCCTATATGCCACCTATTACATGGGACTTAACATAATTGGCGAAACGCGGGTGAGAATTCACCTCTGCCTACCCCTTTGGGGATATGGGCGTGATTTATGTATGCATGTAAACTGTACCAAATATTAGAAAATTGTTTGATCACTAAAATATATTAGAGGTAATTTAACAGAGTGTTAATTTAAATTTGTCATTTTTTGGTAAAAATATTGTTTTAAGAACGTATGAAAAACCTTCTTATTTCTTCAACATTTTTCGAACTTACCGTAGTGACTTCTCGCTGGAAGTTATTTGATTATTATACGAGAGAGTGGGTCTCCGAAATGAACTCCGAAACCGTATCGTTTCGTACCAAAAACTTAAGCTTAAATGCTTTCATTTTGTTGCAGTTAACACAATTAATTTACTATACTAAATTATATGAATACTAGCTGGATAGTAATTTTTACCTAACTTACATAAATCATGAAATCGTGTTCTCTACTAAGGGAGAGGTATTTTAACACCCTAACAATTTTTGTACAGTATTTAAAACTTTTATTTTTCATTATTTGCTTTATACCTTAATAATTATTATATTATTGAATATAAGAATCAAGGAAAATTCAAATATAACTATCAAATTATTTTGCCTGATTCACGATACGTGCTACATGAGGAATCAATCCGATTCTATGATTTCATTATTTAAAATAATTTCATTTTAAGACATTAATTGGGCCCAAGCAACCGCAGATCTTATTTACGAGTTGCCCATGCGTAAAACCAACGAGTTATGTTTATAATTCTTATTCTAATATTAAATCACTTAGAAATACCGGTGATTGGTTTTCTTGATTATCTAATGCTGTTAATAGGCGATCGATACACGCTTTTGGTTAAACTATAGCGAGAATTATTTACTAGTATCAGACTATGTATCTCTAGCTTAGGAACAGGCGGGTGGTATAGTACTCAATGAGTGATCGTAAAAATAATTTTATTATTGTAATCCTTGATGGTTCAGTATTATTGTTTTCCTCATATACACATGGACCACGACCCTGAATTTGTACCTACTGTATATGAAAATCCCCGTTTTGTCACCATACTATATTATTTTGTCATTAAATGTTGACAGTCTCATTTCTCATCTAAAACGCAAAGACTAACTTCTTACTTACGAACATACAGACACTAAAATTAGGTTACCCACAATACTTGTAAGGTACATTAGGTAAAATCGTATGTCGAAAGACTTGAGTTGATCGTAAATAAAAAAACTACAATCTAGGATGCCAAAATATTATTAATTTCAAGAGAAAAATATTATAAGCGGCAGAAAAGACCACAACAGACAACCTCTCTCTTGTAGGTGTCGTACTAGGCAACTAAGGGATATAAAATGTTAAGGAATGGGCAGCAGCGTTCCTAGTTTACTATCCAGGAATACCGGCATTAATGTACCGGGTAGATGGCAATAGCCCTGCCCGTGGTTAATATGGGACATAAGATATTTATTAACGTGTGAGTAATTACCCTTCGGGAATAACCGGTCTTTCTTACCGAATTTATAATATTATTCCATTCGTAGTAATAAAAATAGGTCAGTAAAATTACGAAAACTTTCTTGGATGGCTGACTGGCATAGGCAGCTCCCATGACTGCGGAGGACGCGGGTTGGATATAAGTATAAAATATGACAACATTATTTTGAGTTTTCATTACAATAATATAATGTTTCTCGACTACAAAAACAAATCTATGCAATTACTTTTGCACATCCCATAGAAAAAAAAACTTAAAATTCAAAATGAATTGTTGCAAAGATACAACTCGAAATGAATTGACACAGAATTAAAGAAGATGTTTTAAATGCTTTATGTAAGTACACAAATGCCACTAGCGTTTTTGACGTATTCTCCTTATTGCTATTGTGTTGTTAGTACAAGTATACCAACATTCACAATACATCGTAATTTAAAATGTTGGACTTACCTACTATGAAGTGTAATTTGATTTAATACCAATAAATTCATAAAACACCTTTGTTTCTTTACTTCAATCAATAATTCAGTGTCATACCTTATTCCATGTTTTGTTCTCTACGATAAGATTTTCACTTTCAACATAAAGATATGTTTTTTTTGTAGGCATCGTGTAGGTAGGTATCGTGTTGCTGTGAATCTTACCAAATATGGCTGGGTGGAGAGAGTAGCCGGGGTGGTGAAACATGTTATGAAGGGGCCTGTAAACCTATATAATTATAAGTAGGTCACAAGTCTCAAACTCTGATGATGTCGTTTTTATGCTTTTTAAGTTTATTTGGTTACCGGTTCATTATTTGAACCAATAACCAAATTATTTGAAAAACACTGCAAAGCAAAATCGCCCTTTAAGTATATAGAACGCCACAACATTATTTTGTGTGTCCGTCGCAGTCAGCATGACTAGCATAAAATCAACCCTGTCTCAAAGTAAATGGTTTTGTTTAAATTACGTGAAAAATCTTATTGGGGTGTTTAATTATGCCAGTTTTCACCAACAACACCTAACTTTAATAGGTCCCCTAAATATTTTATATACAGGTATTATATTAAATGTGAGTTTTCTGGGATTCCCTCCTCTTCAGGGATAAATGCGTGGTTTGTCCCTGTATTTATCACAAAACTTTAAGAATTGGTTTTTTCCGCTATACATTACTATACCTACCATTTAATTGTAGTGCAGTTAAGATGTCGTTTCTACTTCAAATTGTTAATCGTCGGTTCCGTAGCGACTGAAAAGTGACTGACTGTATGCTGTGTTTTCATTTATACACATTGTTATTGTAATTATGTTGTTTTAGCTTACAATTATTTAATATTTATTTGTGTAAAAATTACATAAATCCATAACCATGAGGTTAAATAATTGTTCACGTGTTGACCATAAAATCGCTTTTATAATAATTGGCCTTAACAATTATAAACCAACAAAGCAATTAACGAAAAATACGAATACATTTTTATAGCGCCCCTCTGTGCAATTAAAGAAATAGGAAACCATTGGATTGACATGTTGATGTTACAAGAACGATGATTGATATTGAAAATATATTAATTTCCTACTTGTTTTTACCTCTTAGGTCAAATATCAATGATTTTAATATTTCTTAACAATCACTAGTTGTAAGTAATTAATATATGATACGACTTCTCTAGTAAATGTTAATGTATTTTTTATGGCTGTATGGTAATTACAGCCATCTTTATAAAAGTCACGTAGACAAAACGCACGATAAGTTGAAAAATAAAATGAGATACCTATAGATTGCTTTAGGTTAGATATTAGGGTTGATTCTGACAATAGTTCTCTAAACCTAAGATTAATTTGACAACAGTGTTTCTTTTTCATTCTCAATACAGAATGAAGAGGAGAGACTGATATTAAATTTAGTTTTTAGTTTAGAGAATCATGTCAGAATTGACTCTATTATGTAAAAAACATAATTAAGGATTTTTTTAAACAGTGAATACATTAAAAAAATACACTATACTGATAATTATATTACATACATACATATATCACGCCTATATCCCCGAAGGGGTAGGCAGAGGTGAACTAGAACCCACGTTTCGCCAATTATGTTAGGTCCCATGTAATAGCTGGCGAGCCTATTGCCATTTATCGGGCACAAAAGCCGCAGTAATATTGCTAGGTGGTATAAGAAAAACGCTGCTGCCCATTCCTCGTCTCTGATTTATCCTTAGTCGCCTTGTACGACACCCACGGCAGAGATTTGGGGATAATTATATTGTTATACTTAATTGTAAGAGTACGCCGTTATTGTGTAACACATTAAATACTATATCATATGAGTTTACTTAATTATAAATAAATAGATAATCTTATGATATTTCGTTGCATAATTATTCAGTATTAGGAATACGGCTTTAATACTATGTTATTAATGAATAGAACAGCAGGAATAGGCAGCAGCGTTTCTTTTATACCTCCCAACAATGTACTGCGATTTACCGATAAATAGGTTCGCCCCTTATTACAAGGGACCAAACATATTCGTCGGCTCCATTACCTATCCCCTCTCTTTCCATTTAATTTCACGCGTACTTTCTATTCTTTTGTTTAACTTACGTTTATTTAGAATTTTATTTTATATTACATTTTATATTTGAATACATACTTCAAGTATGGTATTCTAAATGCGATTAACAATCATGCATAACACTAGAAATAATTATTAATTACATTAATACACTGGTTTAATGTAAGTATGAAATCTTAATGCTAATGGATAGGTAAATAAAGTTAACTCAAAGTAGGTATGTAGTACTGGCAGTGTATGTATACATACGCTCTAGGTGTTACCGACTTTTAAATTTTACCTTGAATTATATAATGAATACTGTAAATAGTGATTATCTCGATTGGCTGTTTATTAGCAATTTACTTAATGAATACTAATTTACTTTTAACATTAAAACATACAATGAACAATGTTCAAGTAGTCATTTGACACTGCATATTGTAATTATTATATTTATGGCCTATGTATAGCTGTTTTCAAAATATTTTAATTAACAAATGCTCATAGGATGCCATTAAGGTTTGAACGATATTCCATTACTCGAACCCTCACTGCGATCTAGCCCAAAGTAAGATGTTATTGAAAACAACAAAAGGTAAAGTAAGGTGAATTAAACCGCTTACTAAATTGAAAAATATTTTCTCACCAAAACGATATTACCAATCCAGTGCGTATTGTACGTGTACGAATATACTTCTTATTTTGTTGATGGAATGCTCTACATATACATAGTAGATCATTCTATGAACAAAATAAAAAGAAAACATCCATATCGTTCTACTTGTTGTGTATATTGGAACGCACTAATTTTATTAGTAATAGTTTCTTACAAATGAATAATTTTTGAATACAATGACCAATACTAGATACTCTCCTTTCTAGAATGTACATGCAAAATTTAATGCACAAAGCAAAGGTGAGTTCATAAGTAAACTTTCTATTTACACACAGGTCAGTAGTGATGGCATTTTTGGTATCATTTGTCACAAGCGACTTCACGGTAATTCTTTTTCAATTAATCATCCGGTCGTTCGCTAAATCACAAACGTGCCGCATTGATTTATAGCCCTCGTGGGCTGTATTCAGACTGTAGGTATTCGACACAGTAAACTTTCGACCAGCTTACTTACTATGACCTTAACTTTTTATTCACTGTCACCATTCATATTTAACATATGCAAAACGTAAAATACACCGTGTCATCTTAATTATTAAAATTAAAAGCTGATTGTGAACTAATAAATCTGAATTTATTATCAGGAAAGAGGCTAAGAATGATATATTATACACGCAGCCGACAAAATTTATTTGTTTTTACTACTATGCCTTTGAGCATTGTTCGTTATGCAAATTTTAGATTTTCTTTTTAAAGTAGTTGATAACCTACATATTAAAAACAAGGAATAAGATAATTTATTTACAGTAAAGACTTTCGAAAGTAGTGCCATATTTTTTATTCTCAAAAGATTCGATAGAATTTGCCTGTCCAAATAAATACAACAGGAAGTGCTGAATAGGTGTAGTTCAAAAAGGTGTTGATTAATTAACGACAAATTTTATCATCCTCAGAGTTTCAAAATATCATGTGCATTCCTTAATCAGAATGAGTGATTATGAACATAAATTTTATAGTATTTTTGTTTAATATTATAATAAGACGGTGTTGAATAGATGTAAAATTATACGGCTAAATCTATCATATGGCGTTTACTTCCGATTGTATCATCCATCAAGATTCGTTAGTGTGGATAGGAAACATTATAATATGACATAATTGTTAGCTTAAATATGTGTATATCATTTATTATAAAGAATCACGGTTTTATTTATTTAAGAATGGAGAGGTCAGGGGCGCTACAACATTGTCAAAGTCGGAATAAATATCAGGAACAAATTAGTACGTAAATAGCCAATACTGACTATACTATGAAATAAACATAAACATCATTATGTTTAATGTTAGAACTTGTAGGACTCCTGTTAGTAATTCAATTCGATGTTGTCATACATTTTATTTCTTATTTGACATTCGACATACATTTTAAATTGATAAGTCATAGAAGATAAATGATTAGATGCTATGGAAGGTTAACCATTAGGAATGATGTTTCACCTTTTCCTACACTTCGGTTCGATACAAGCTGGTGTGACGAGTGTTTATTGTTATGAAGTTTTGAATTTTTTTTAACTGTAATTAAGAACTGTTAAATTAAATAATAAAGATAATTTAATATATTTGTATTTTTTCAATATATATCTAGGATGTAATTAACTACCTACCATTATTAAATTTCTTATTTTCTGATATTTTGTAATATTAATTAAAACTTCTTTAATATTATGCATTTTTTTTATGCCAGTAGTACACATAAACGTCAGGCCAAACCTATATTTTTTGGGCGACTAGTGCATAACAACGATGCGAAGGCAGACAGAGCGGACGTTCCGTGTCATACAAAGCGCGTGCTCCCCGCCATATTTCACCACACTCGTACTAGTCGAGTTTAGTTGACCCTTAAGTGCGCCGATGCGTTCAAACTTGCTTTAAAATCGCTGCACACAAATATGGATCTGCAAAGCGTATTTCCAAGCACACTTTAAAACAATAACGGAGGGGTATTCATTTTTAGATTAGACGACCTCAGCATCATCTAGTAACCATGACACCATTAATGTGCTGCTTACTTTGGGCCAGATGGGCTGGATGATAGGTGTAAATTTAAGAAGTATTTGGTTATATAAATCACTCCTGACCACCAAGTGGACTTTTCCACCCGCTACTCGTACGGAAAATCCCACTTCCTGGTCAGGGAGTAACATAAAACTATAATACTTACTTCGGGCGATAAAAAAGCCTCAGATACTGATTATCAGATAGTTGCGATCTGAGATATTCTTTGTTTTATATTTATTTATTATCGCCCTTGGTATATGTATAATCCATTATTATGTATTTAATGGTGTTTAAATAAAGAACACGACATTTTTGTCTGTTGGACAAGACGATGGGGACCGGATATAAGTAAAGACTATTAACAGAAGACAGGGCATGAAAAATACTTTCAATTAATTTTAGTGTATTATTCGCGTAAACGAAACCGTTTTCGTACGTGCAAGTGCGAACATGACAATTATTTGTCTTTTCACAGTCTAAATGCAGAACTGATTATTTATTACCAAATAATTAAATAAGTCATAACAATAATATTTTATAGAATAGGTATCGAAGATTCGATAAAGGTAATTAATCTTAAAAGACACCAGGTAAAAAATTATCAAGTAAGTAATAATGATAAATAATAATCTGTTAAATTATTAATGCCACATCTAAAGAATTAATGTTAGCATTAAAATTATTTAATTTCGAATTCGTTATTGACACAGAGTTTCATCTACTGTTAAGTGTCAATAATTCATTTGCTGTGAATTAATTGTAAATATTCTAGATAGATTTTTAGATGATATTATTAAGATATAGTATGAAGTATATAAGTATGAATAAAAAAATACATATAAAACCAATATCAATTACGAACTATTTGTTTTATTTGAACATTAAAATTAAGGTTAGAGAATATCTATACTAATATTATTAAGATAAAGTGTTGTTTGTTTGGTTGCTTGGTGCCAAGTGGTATAGACAACAGCCAAGATGGTCGAGAACGCGGCTTCGAATCTCGCATCAGGACAATGTAGTTTTTTTTTGTAATAATGATTTTTGTTGTAATAATTAGCAACATTCAAATAAAAATCAAATAATGAATCAGCAAGCAGTCTTGCTCAGTCACAATTACGGAAGACACTGGTAAGAGGACGCGGGATCGATTCAAATTTGCAAATAGCTGTTGTTAATTAGGCACATATGTTATTTAAAAAATTAAAATCCTATTATGCCTAGTGATTTTTAGATTATTAAAATGAAATATGTTCCAATGTATAAAATTTTATTAATCTTAAATATTTATTGGCCCCGCGGTGAGTGCGCCGAATGAGATTTGTGATTACAATCCCGCGCGTTGAAGTCATTTAAAAGAACATCTACCGCTTCAAGCCAATACCGAGATATTTATTTATTATCATTTCCTTCTAAGGGCATTCATGCTAATTATACTTTTTTCAGACCTCCAGAAGTGATTGGGAGTGGTGACAATTGCATTATACTCTGCCGTCGCCACACGGCATGATGAAAAGAATTATATGGTGTTATATAAATTAAGGGCGTGTACCTCAGTTCTGCTCTAAGCTTAAACATACTCAATTATTGTATTCTACGCATAAACTAAATATCCTTGAGAACAGCTTATTAACTCAAAATACTATTAATATTACCTACTTGACTTTTTTATTTAAAAGCAATCAATAGATTTTTTGTTTTATCAAATGTAAAAGAAGTTCATTTATTAAATTGAAGTTCATTTTCTGCTATATCGCCACCACTTAGGCTACGGTAGTATATTGGTAAATGGTGAGATCACTCTGTGGTTTCCGTTTATACAACTCGTTAAAGTTAAAATAAACATTTAGCAAGAGGTACAGTCAACTCAAAAAACCAAGTATAAAATGAAATACTCAAGTTTTTGAAAAAAAAATGTTTTGAACGCAAGATCGTTTAAGGAAACACAGTAATTACCCGCCCAAATTAAATACCATTGCGGAGCCATAAATCGTCACACTGACAGTTGTCAATTATCCAGTAGTCTCGATGTGTTACTCCTTTACCTATTAAATTCGTATTTAACAAGGTGGTGCGCATAAAATTATCAATAATTATTTTTGTTTCAGCATTTTTTACATAGTGTTTCAAATTTTTATTTGAACATTATGTAAATGATCTGACCTCTTTTCCTTTGTAATATTTTGTCTAAATATTACAAAGGAAAAGAGGTCAGACATTTATTTCACCTTCGATTCTCGCATCATGATAATAATTTTTCCAAATTAATATTTTTTGACCTTTTTACTGTGTAGAATATTTATTAAATAAATATAAATACGTATAATAAATTATAATAACTCTCCAAATTATGCATTTATATTGCAAAATATGATCTTGACTGTACTATTTATATATTAATCTTAATATCTACTTTTGTCTGAGTTCCTGGGCGTACTCGGAAATGACTTGACGCCAGTATTTCCCAGAATTTCTCTCGGATTGTAAATAGTAATTATCGCGGGGATATAATTTATTATTTTCTATTCATAATACTACCGTGTCTAGACGTAAAATTGTTTAATAAGCTATACATAAAATTTAATTTTAGTGTTAATATTATAGTAGGTATACCTTTGAGCATACTCTGGTGGCATTTACGCCAAATAATATAAATATCTATAATTTTTTTATTATATTATTACAAGGCAGCTCTTGCCCTCATCTCACCTGATCGTAAGTGACGATAAGGGCCGAAGATGAAATCGATCTTCATCTGGAACCCTCAACCACAGAGGAGCTGGCTATGTTATCACAATTGTCGGAACACAATAATGCTGTTAACATTATTATCTTGCCATTATCCCATTTCAATTTCGAGTTGGCGCAGTATGTGTTTTGTTACATTCACTCCTGTTAATCGCCTCATTCACTCCGATCACATTCATGTCATTGCACACGCAATCCCCCATCTCATCTGCGGTTTTCCTCTTCCTCTCCATCCCTCAACATTCAAGTTCATCGCCCTTTTAGACACATTGCATTGCGTTTCTTCTTATAAATTCATAGATAAATCACGCCTATATCCCCGAAGGAGTAGGCAGAGGTGAACTAACACCCACGTTTAGATTTATCGGTCACGGAAATCGCAGTACATTGCTAGGTGACATAAGAGGAACACTGCTGCCCATTATTAGTCGAATTATTTTAATAATATTATGATCATATTTAGCCAAACGATTCCCTTTTATCTTATGTGTCGATGCATCATCAAGTGCATTTATGCCATTGTGTATCGATTTATTTTATTAAAATATACCTCATTTAACTTTAAGTGGAGTAAAGTCGTGTTCCAATTTTTACTCACAAGTGAATGTACAGGAAAAGTGGCTGATTTATAGATGTTTAGTGTCACAGAAACGAATGAGTCCTACATTATTACCCCAGAAAGCTTGCGGTCTCGCGACTTGGATGCCTAGTTTGGTGAAAGGTTACGGGTTCAATAGCCGGGTCAGGTGAGGCGCATGTGGAAAGAAATCGACAGTGTTATGGTAGAAACACACATTTAAAATACGGCGCGACCCGATGTAACGCGACGCGTCTTGAGTCGAATCAAATGTATTGTTTTCTATAACCAGAAACACGCTATGACCATCCGACGCGGCGCCGGATTGTTCGGTGTCTACCCGGTGAGTCGCGGCGGGTTTCAATAATGTGTCAGGGTCATTATCAATTTAATTCAAGTTTAAATCCGATATTTATTTTTCGTTTGCGGGGTGAACTTGGCATTGTAGACAAAGGCTTTGTTAGTCACACTTTTTTAATTTTGTTTTAGAAATCATCTTCATCAACCGTATTTGTCCACTGTTGACTTAGACCCAGTGCTAAACAGACATTTATGGTGATATCGGACTACTGCTAATCGGATACTGGTCACAAATTATTTGATTTTTATTTTAACATCATAATATACGAGTACCTTATAGTATATAAAAAAAAATATTATTACAAAGAAAAATGATTAAATAAAAAGATTTTGGTGGTTAGAAAAAGAATTTCGAAAAATTATGATCTTGAGGCGGGAATCGAACCCGCTTCCTGGGCACTGGTGGCAGTGTCTTGGGTGGCCGAGCGGTCAGGCACCTGCCCGGATAGCAGCGGAAGCGGGTTCGATTCCCGCCTCAAGATCATAATTTTTCGAAATTCTTTTTCTAACCACCAAAATCTTTGTACTAATTTTTCTAACATTTATATAATGTTAAGATTAAAATCGAATGATTAAATAAAATTTAATGTAGATAAATTCTCAATGGCGAAGTGGCATAGCACACTCGGCCGTTGTGTAAAGGGGAAGAGCGAGTTTTCCCTCTCCCTGCATCACCCTAACCCGCTAAAATTAAGAGTGCCCCGTCCCCGCCTACCGCAGGAGGGTTGCGCACGAAGTTGATCGACTTTAAGCACTAATTTCTAAAGTCGATCATTGGATGGGTTATTTAGGAAATGGCTAGATTTAAAATTTTAATATGTTTCAAGTTCTAGTGAAAAGTTAGTTATTGACTTTTACGCACCAGAATGACTTTCATTTTCTCCATTGCTTCGTCAGGATTCGAACCTGGGACCTCTTCACCTTTAGACCAAGCTGGGCCTCAAAATATACTTATTTCGAGTTTAGATCATTTTATTGGTCCGTAAGAATCAAAATAGTTTCACAATTCAAAGTAAAATAGTTATAAATTTCTGGTAACTACGAAATCGGGCTTAATTCAATTCCGTCGGTTTCTGTTTACATGTAGTAAATTTAATCATTACATGTTTGTAGAGGCTCCATATTGCTTGGTCTGCGGTTGTTTGGTTTGAGTGGCACATAATGTGAGATACCACAACGCAATAACTTAACTGATCCGATTCTAAGATCAAGGCCGAGCTTCCCCCTGCTTCAAAAGGCAAATATTGTAGTCTACGATTGTTAGGTAATACAACTAATTGCCCTCAATCTTTTCAAGATATATCGTTGCTGTACAAATTTTTATTTCCTTTTTTCTGAGGGAGGATTAATCGTCGTGCCTCTAGGCTAATAAGCGCGTATTTCTAGGCTTGTGCAACATTTTAGTGTAATATAGACTTTCAAAGTGAATCCAGTGGATCCTTATTATGGTTGATTAGGAGGATTAATGTGCCTAGTACCTAGTTCTGAAACTGAATAACACTTTTTACAAGTCTCTAGAAAACTGACTGCACCTCTCTAAGGAGCTAAGACAAAAACGACTAGGCTAAGACGACCCTAATGTCTTCATGCCAGTCCAAGTTGAAAAATATAAACGTCTGTTCGGTAGGTCACTGAAACTTCCCTTTGTTCCTGATTTTTTCTATAATCGCCGGCGTCAGTTTCATACTTCCCTTAACATACTTATTCCTAATCATGCCATTTCGAGTCCCACCCATATAGGTAACTCATTTCTGCTGCATGCCTTTTTCATTCGTCGTTTTCGTAGCCCAACACTCACAAATATATCACTGAAGAAACGGACCACCTACTACGAGGTTTATTAAGGCTTCTTGTCTTGTTATCAGACCTTTTGGAAGTCAAAAAAGAAAAATAATAAATAAAAAAACACACAAAAAATTTACATTCTCAGTATTTTCCCTTTAGTCTGTCCCGTTGCTAGTACAGGAGTTGAGCAGCTTTAGAAAAATCTTTTCTGAATCTGTGGATGTCGCTGTGTAACACATAAACTTGGATGGCGCCCTAAATACTTATTAAATGATTTCGATGTTTAATTCTTATAACTTAAATGTCGATGATATCTAGTTGTATAATAATAGCAACGTAATGGTCAAAACTCGAATAGTGAAATTCAACCGCTTTAGATAACCCGACGACGCGATGTTTAGCATAATGTAATAAGACTATATTATTATGACTTCACTTGAAAACATGTGAGGAGTAGGTACTATGGAAATTACCATATGGAATAGATGAAATCAATTATTGGCCAATTATTATTTTTCCTACCAGCTTGATTTTATCGCTTAACTTGGGCCACACATTCTATCACGTAGTGTAACCCGTTTCATTTAATCTTGAAGTCTGGTCAATTAATATGATAATGTAGTAAAATATTATGTTCCACGTATATTTGATTTGACCGACCAACCAATTGGTACAATTTACAGTCCTGGAGATATGTACCATTTATAAATATTACATATTTTGATAAATTACTCTTACATGTTAACCAATAATATTTAGAGAACTTTTGAGTATATTAAATGAAAGTGAATTAAGTGACTTAATTATTCAAATAAAATAAGAATACATCAATAAATCAATAAAGATACTTAAAAAAAAATACTTTATACTGAAGATTTCGAATTCATATTTTTATTACAAAACTTCTCCAAGACGGTTTTACTTAGCATGTTTTTTTTGTCGTGTGGTTTGAACATTAATTTCTTTGACGTAAAGCCCTAAGCCAGTTGAGAAAATTGTTATAAAAATTAAATTTAAGCAGTTTCAATTGTAAAAAATATTAATGATATTTATATGTAATAAAACAAAACTACCGCTTTACGCAACTTAACTCGCTTTAGAGCTACGTAGGTCACTCCTACTGTGCAGTTCATTGACTCTCATGTTATAAACTTTTGTTATGATATCTTTGTATTTTTAATGTAACCGCAATGCTCCATGTTGCAATGCTCCATGCAATCTACAGATGCTCAATGCTCAATGCGCAATGCTCCATGCAATCTACAGATGCAGGTACATCCTTTTATTGTTTACTTTTAATTCACAGAATTATTAATTTTCATGATATTGAATCTAGCTTATTTATAAGTTTTGTATAAATAATTTTATGTTGTCGTTTTTTGCGGATATAATTGCATATAGGGGAATGTGGCCTAAGCTAAAGTGGGTATTATTGTGTATAAAAAAAATATTTTCAAAAACCTAAGTAGACCATTGGAAACTATAGTTTCCTCGCTTATTAATACCTACTACTGAGGGGAATTTAAATAGGCTATGAAGATAATTTTTTACACGAGAGAAGCCGCTTTAGGCAGCATTCCCGCTTTGGGTTATTTTTCCTTATAGCTACACCTAATGGCTTAATGATAATACTTGCACAAAAGTCGCAGTACATTGCTATATGGTATAAGAGGAACGCTGCTGCCCAACCCTCGTCACTGTTTTAACCCTTAGGGCCGATTTCATCGCAGAATTTAAACGCGTTCAGTTGGAGTTGAACTCGGTTTATGCTTAATAATGCAATCTTGGTAGCGAAACTCAATTTGAGTTTCACTACCAAGATTGCATTAATCAAAACCAAGTTTTTTTAAACTCAGTTTCTATGAGAGACGGCGAAATCGGCCCTTAGTCGCCTTGCACGACACCCGCGGAAGAGGTTTGGGGTGGTGACAATTGTATTCTGCTCTGCCGTCACCACACGGCATTATCGAAGTACTACATAAAAATTATATTACCTGTCAAATTTAATAATATCATCATTGTGTTATTACAACGTTGTAAAAGATTACATAGAAAAAAGTAGAAACTAGTCACAGAATTTTCATTATATTAATTTTTCTTATATCTTTATATCAAATTGATGATAAACTACCTAGAGACGCACGTTCACATTCACCTTGAAGAGGTTTGGGTTACAATAGCTATAGTATAACTCATTAATTATCCCAATAACTTTTTTAATTAATTAAAGACGAATAAAAACTTGTTTAATATAGATTGATATAGTTTAGATGCAGTTAACTATCACTAGCTCTCCGTCATATTTGTTCCAATGTTAGTAGAAATTTAATTTAAAAAAAGTTACTTTTAGGGTATAAGTTAAAATCTCAAGACTGTCCTAATGCATAATAATTTAACTTTATAACATATTTTAGTAGAAATTAGTTGCCACAAGCAAACTCAATTCGCTTAACTTATCCGAATGAAAGAGTATTAAAAGATATCCAAGGCTCAAAGTAATCACTTGAAGATTTATATATTTATGTTTACATGCATATTTTCTTGCATCAATTACATGTAAACTTCCCAATATTACAAGTAACGGTGTCACTTCTTTAAATGTCACAGTAATTTGGCGCGGCCTTTATACTACAATGTCCACTTATTAAAAATTTATTAGTGCCACTTAAAATATATCCGTATTGATATTGGCTTCTGGCCTATAAACTGACAGAAGGATCAAGTTCAAAACTGCAACTAAAGAGTTGAAGGTTTTAAATATTAAATCAAGTAGAAGCGAAAGCATCGAGAAAAATAATTATAAATCTAATTAAAAAGTTCTTATCTAAGGAACCATGCTGAGACGTCGCAATAAAGCTCACATAAACATTTTATAATGTTTATTTTCGCCGCTAACGTAACGATTTAGTTTGAAAATTTATTTTTTGTATCTGTACGGCGACATAAGATAGCAGGCACATCGACTTAAGCGGACACTTTAATATGCAAACTCGTGTTTTTAAATGCAATAATCTTCAATGTCTGTTATTTCGAGGGGAAAGGTGCAAATTTAGATTTATTATTTGTCTCAAAGCTGTCTAATTTAGGTCGCAGGGTATGGTTGCCCAAACCGCCTTTGGGCCAAAATTATTTCCATATATGTAAAGGTACTACCTACTTTAATAAAAAAAATCAATTAGCCAGCTGACAGACTGACTGCAAAAAGTAATTTTAAAATTATATAATAAGCCTGATTACCCCTACAGCACTGCCCTGCACTACCCTTTCGGCCTACTTCTCTAAGCTCTATAGAAATAGAGCTTCATGATACTGTCTGATGAACATAATTTCTTAAGTACGTAATATTTTTGTACCGACTATGCTCTCTCAGTGTAATGGCAAGATTACATTTTAATTAGTATTTTAACAAAATTTACCTAAAATAATAAATTCTATTTACGAATTGTGTATAAAAACATTAAGAAGCTTCGGGAACGAGAAAAGAACGACACATCTCTTCCAAACTACAGTTACGGAAGAGTAAGTCATAAAAAGCCCGTTATTATTATTGTAATCAAAATTTTGGTAAAATTACACACATACAGTTTTTAAGCGCTTTTATCCCCTTTGGTATAATCTTGATTTACCTTATAGTATAATATTATCGCTACAAAAATTCAGTTCGACGAAGTCTCAAGTGCAGATTAGTAATAAGAAGAGACATGTAAAATACTTATGCAGTATAAAAGCAAATAAACAGACATCACGTTAAGAAGAAATTGATGAATAATGTTGTTTTGACGGACTCTTCGTATAGTTACTTATATTGACATGCGTATGCGAGAAACCGTTTCTTCTTAATGAACCCAGGATAAATAAAGATACCAGCAGCTTACGATATTTTAGTTTCCAGTGCGTCAATGTTATACAAATATTTTTGAACAGGTACAGTTACAGTAATTCGCTATATTAACACGCATTTCACAGTATAATGAGAAGATCGGCAGAACTATTACGTCTTTGCACTCAACAGCTAATACGTCAACTCATACGTTACATATAATATATTAATAAAGCCGTTCGATCCTCGAAGGAGGTACATATTTTGTATGAATATCCATACCCCACTTGCTTTTACCGGGAACGTTATTCGTAGTACTGTTTGGTATGCCTAGCTAGAACGTTGATACCCATGCATTTTAATTTAAAAATATTAAGCCCATTTTTCATTAGCAGCACCTAGCTTTAAAAGGTTCCATAATGCCTGTTTCTACCACCGCTTTTTAAATTTAATTTCCCTCGGTGAAAGAATATCTTTATATTTTTTAATTGAAACGTAAATAGAATAAACCTAATTAGTTTAAATAGAACCCAACGGCTGCCATAATTATGTTACAAATGCAATTTTCTGATTTCATTTTTTTTTGTACTTCCCGAAAATGGGCATTAGACACTTTATTTTCTATCTAAATTAAATTAAAAAAATCACCCAGTACTCAGAGGATTGAGTTTTAATGCTGGTATGCTGTATGCATACATACATAGATGCTGTATGCAGTTGGCAAATATAAATTTATTCATATTCCGTTAAAAAATTAAAAATATATTTCAATTAAAGGACTCTTAAGTTTAAGTTTTTCACTTACGCGTCTCAGTAAGTGAAAAAATTAAATTAGTACATTCTACCGTTACCACGCATCAGTCAACCAAAGAATTTATTTGTCCAATAACAATCTTATGAAATAAGTTAACTTCTTTTAATTTCTACTGGAAAAGCCACGAAAATTATATCATAACTATTACATTAATTTTATTTATGAAACTTCGCCACAGGGGACAACTCACGTTGTCACATTGATATTATACTTACCTATGTAGGTACCTAGTACCTATTGGTTCAGATTTACATGTAATTCTTTATGAACTTTGTAAATAGTCATGTTTCACATCAATAGATGGCGCTGATTATTCGGAGTCGGAATCGAGCTATTGTTTATTGGTCGTAATTGTATAGTTTAATACATACATACATAATTCACGCCTATATCCCCGAAGGGGTAGGCAGAAGTGAACTAGCACCCACGCTTCGCCAATTATGCTAGGTCCCATGTAATAGGTGGCGAGCCTATTGCCATTTATCGGGCACAAAAGTCGCAGTACTTTGCTAGGTGGTAGGTATAAGAGGAACACTGCTGCCCATTCCTCATCACTGTTTTATCCTTAGTCGCCTTGTACGACACCCACGGGAGAGATTTGGGGTGGTGACAATTGTATTCTACTCTGCCGTCACCACACGGCAAAGTTGTTAAATACAGTCTGCAATATAGTTTTCAAAGACGTATATTAATAGTATATTATGCTACGAGTATGCTACGTTGGTCATTACACACGAGGCATTATTGCAAGCGTGAGCCGTAGGCGAGCGCGGTAAGGAAGCTGAGTGTGTAATGATCAATGCATACGAGTTGCATACGACGTTTTTCAACACAATTGCGAGGAAAAACAAACTTGTATTGATAATTGTCATTAACTTTACCAAATAATTACGGAAAATGGCGCCTACAAGTTTGGTGTTTGTTCTTTTTTAATTCTCCTTATTACTAGGGACGGCAAAGGGAACCAGCACATACAGCCTCATCTAATGTAGTCTACTTTCTTCAATATTAATCGAATTAAAACGCGAACGTATCACGTTTTAATGCATTTTGAGAGAGTTTGGCGGAAAATTTACACTAACAGCCTATTGATGGAGACTGACGAGGTAGATCGACCACAAAAATGCCCATCGCCTTTCTTTTCAGATGCACTTTTGTTTCACTAAATCTTTACATTGTTCATCGCCATAGACACTTATTACACAAAACTACACTTTTTTTAGTAGTAAACATCATTCTGACAATATTAATTTAATAAAACAAATATGACGACTTTCAAAAGGCGCAGAAAAACCGGCTGTGCATTAGAAGCAGCAGCAAAAAAAAATAAAAATAAATAGTGTTTCTAAATACGATAGTTAATTTGTGTTTATAAACATGTAATAAAATGTCAGGCACCTGCCCGGATAGCAGCGGACGCGGGTTCGATTCCCGCCTCAAGATCATAATTTTTCGAAATTATTTTTCTAACCACCAAAATCTTTGTATTAATTTTTCTAACATTTATATAATGTTAAAATTAAAATCGAATAGTTTATAAAGCAAACCCAAGCTTAACCGAACGCACGGTATTTGTAAAAATATCTGCTTTGGAATGTTTGAAATTTATTTCTACATTGCGAGGGTACCCGTTGGCTTACAACGTGAAGTGTAATGGTTAGAAGAATTTCGGCAAGTTAATTACTGTCTTGGGTGGCCGAGCGGTCAGGCACCTGCCCGGATAGCAGCGGACGCGGGTTCGATTCCCGCCTCAAGATCATAATTTTTCGAAATTCTTTTTCTAACCACCATAATCTTTGTACTAATTTTTCTAACATTTATATAATGTTAAAATTAAAATGGAATATTGTCATCAATTCAAAAATTGTTTCAGAGTGGATTTTGTACAATGAAAGTGGTGTTATTTTGATGCTTAAGGATCTGTGTTGACATTCAATTATGAGGAATTATTAAAAATAAGTCTTGTGATGTGTTTGTTGTTGAGAATTTTATAGTGGTTTTCACCACCTGATCAGTCACCATCATGTTACCATTAAATTCGCACCGAGCACTCCCCAGATACGTTAAAATGTGTGGCACCCCCTTTTTTAACGTAAAATTAATTTAATTTTTATTCAATTCACAGACATGAATACAGACTAAATATACTATAAGACATGTCTGTATGTGCTAGACCCTATGCTTCCCTAAAAATATAGGGAGAATTTAACAAAAAAAGAAATAAAAAATATACGATTACGCACTAGTACGTAATATATTATGCACGAGTGCATAATATGCTGCATTATGGACCTTAAAACGGTGTAATAAGAGTCAATTTACGAGCAATTGTGTTGAAAAGTAAATTTATTGACATCTACCGAAGGATTCAGACAAATATTCATACCTTGATTCACATTATATTGATCGGTGCTTGATAATCATCCATCACACCGGAAATTTGCTAGTGAGCTTTTTTGAGAGACCGATGAACGAAGAGAGTGTTTAGAATGACAACATTCTAATCCATACTGCTCAAGGTATTGGGTTAGGTTTCACAGCCGGCCGCCTGCTTGATACCAAACCTCTGGTATGCTGTTGTTGGTGGTTATCCATCCACCATTCGAGTACCCCAAGGTGAGCAATCTCGCTTAGTTGACTTTTTTGACACCCCAGGAACGAGTCACAGGCCAGCATGGAAGAAAAACTAACTGCGAATTTATAAAATCTTAAGGCACATACATAACCATCAAGGGCCATGTCAAGAGTACCCGAAACCAGCGGGCATGGCTTAAGACATCAATGATTGGATGAAGCGAAAGAATTATGTAAGAATCGTAGCAAGTGGAAAGAAGTGATCTCTGCCTACCCCTGTGGGAGAAAGGCGTCACATATGTATGTTTGTATGTATGTCCTCATATTTCATGGTTAAATTGTCATCACAATTAATAGATTATAATACTGTCTAAGTAGAAAATTATCAATGCCTATTTACAGTATTATTACTGTATCTATAATATTAAGATGAAAGTATTTCTTGTTAATATAAAATCTAGCTACGAATCTAAATGCATCACGAATTAGAAAAAAAACGGTTAAGGAAGTTGTTAGGAGACTTCTTGTATGTCTAATGACGTACAATCTAATTATTTAATTATAATCAACTCAGTTCATAAATATACATTGAATTTATTATTTCATAAAAAATTGGACTGACAAATTAGCTGTTCGGCTAAGAAGAGCGGTTGAATGATTATTTGACTCGAAACTTGTCGTGTTTATGACCGTTAGCTAAACTGTCACAAATGGCTGTTATAAATTTAAAGATTTGCTTAATTTGGAAGGTCTTTCACCGTTTGTATTAGCTTTAAATTATAAAAAAAATACAAGTCCGACATAGAATAAATAATTTTATAGAGTGAATATTTTTTTATATAATTGACTAGGCGGTTTTATAATTTTTATGCCTATAGGCTTTTAAGGCGCTTCCTAATTTTCCTTATAAATAAACGAACTTTGAACTTTCTCAATGAACAAAGCCATTGTTAAGCAACTCCACTACGTAATCGGCCTTGTAATAACTTACAATATATCAGTTAAGACCTTTCCATATTACGCTTCTTTTTTATTCCTTTTCTTACCTCAGTATGGTCACTCAAATGTGAACAAGCATCAAAAGATTTTAACTTGCCAAGTGAGTTCACATCAAGCCAGTAACTGAATATCAAATTAGGTACTTTGTGACAACGATTTTTGATAACACGTATTGGATCCTAAGATTTGTCTCTTAATGTTTGTCTGGATTCGTCACCGGTAATAATAATAAACAGACTATTGACCTCTGAGTGTTACTAATTAATATTTCTCGATTACTGGTACACACCGCGTGAAATAAATCTCTTTGCCGATTTTTATCTCACGATGTCGACTTATAGTCCTTATAATGGTCAGGTGGCCAATGGTCTCGTCTTCTTTTTATTTGAAATTGGAAATTTATGATTCACGTTGAATATGTATTGGGACGGTCACGTTTTCCTTACAAGAATTATGCAAATGTGAAGCTATGAGGTTGCAGACAGAGTGGCAGCGAGGTAAGTGAGCGGTAGTCAACGTGTACGTATAAGCCGGTATTATTGGGCTTCGTACGAGATTTCTTCATTGTATTCGCGCTTGAGGAAAGTGTATTGTTTAATTGTGTAAACGGTTTTATGTTGCCGCCGCGCTTTTTGTATTCAAAAGCTCATAAATTACATCGTAGAGATAAACTTGTTCTACATATTCAAACTTATTTTGCAAAATTATCGCTGCCGTGTTTATTTTGTTTTTTGGTCATTCTTTAATTTGGTCGTGGTATACTTTTTCTTCGGGTTGCATGCTTGAAAAGTCTAAGCAATAATAAGGGTGACACCTAGAAGAAGTTCATATTTGAATGTGGTTTTCATTGTGTATCAAGCAATGTTGAGTGATGTTCCTTACGGAACTTATACCTTCGCTCGGTCGATGGCAATAAAATAGCGATATGATTATACATATACATCTTTGTTTTGGAGTAGGTATATACAGGAGTAAAAATGCATCTATATTTTTGATTACGACACCCCACTGAGACAGGCCAGGAACAGTTTAATTAAAGTAGTCGTATAAGAATACAGGATTTTATTTTGTCATCGGTTTTTGTTGCGTGTGATAGTTTTATAATTAATTATAGTTCTAGTCTATAAATGGTCTATAATAAAGTCAACAAGCACTAAAAATATGCAATAGGAAAGACTGGGAAGGAAGACCTTTTCATATTTCAATGCATTTGACATCTTGTAAAATTTTTGATCGTTAATTTTTATGACATCGGAATAGCGTTTACTTTAGCACCTTGTTAGCCTTCAACGCGTCTCGTCGAGCCATCAGTTGGACCGAGTGTACCTACCGCAGGCATACTTAATATTAATGTCGCTTGAAGTCTTTCACATTTTTACAGAATATTCGAAATACGCGCTTTGTGAGTGCCGATAAAAGATAAGCCAACACGCCGTTGTGCTTATGAAAAATGTCTTTGTTTCCGAGTTGATCGATAGTAGCGTTTCAAAGGAGGTGGGAAGGTTTTTGACAAATTCAGATCTGGGGAGTGTTGAGGTATGTCGGTAACATACATTTTTGAATATTGACATTTTGAAGAAGACGAATACTTTATTTATACTTAGTACTGAAGCAAAACGGGTCGTAAAAATGGTTTTTATATAAATATTTACATTGTGATGATATTATCTGTCACGGTGGTCCTTAAAACGTGTCCTATAGACATTGAATGATTTTCAACAATCAATTTGAATGAGTCACTTACTATTTTGTGCGAAACCACGTAACGAGACCTGCCTAGTTTCAGGTCAGCAGTTCAAGATCACAACAATAATTCTTCTACTTTTTAATACTTAGCATACATTAAAATAAAACAGTTAATGATGTCACGCCCAAACTGAGTCATGTTATATTTAAATCAGTATTAACAATGTAAAACAATAAGCTGCTTATCTTAGTAAGCGGATTGCGTTTTGTGTGGGGCATGGCCCTCTCTAGTGTCTTTTATTTAAAAAACTTAGAGCGAGGTTATTCTAACGAAATTTACATTTAATCGTAATTCTATGTATCACGATAAAGTATCGTATTCATTACCGGAGACTGATTCCTATATCCTTTCAACTGTATAATAATTATGTTATGGAACTTTTTGGCATATCAAGTGTGTGTTCTGTTTGTTATTTGGAATTATTAGTACCTTACTTTTGGTGTTTTTGCATTCATCCAGAGTAGTTTAGGAGAACGTGAACCTTTATAAATTGTGCCGTGTGGTGACGTTAGAGCAGAATATAATTTTTACCACCATCATCTCTCTCCAGCGGTGTCATACTAGGCGACTTAGGATAAAGACAGCGATAACTAATGTACAGCAGCGTCCCTTTTATACCACCGAGCATGCTGCAATTTGCGTCCTATGGTGATGGCAATAGGCTTGCCTCTTAATACATGGGATGGGACCTAACATAATGGCTAAACGTGCGGTATAATACACTTCTGCCTACACCATTAAAAGAAAATATGTGTGTTTTTAGTCAAGATGGTCATGTGTGTTTTTTTATTTCTTGATAATTAAATACAGAACCTTAGTTTTCGCATCTACCTATATTACACGTCAAGTCTCTTTTACCTATATTATGAAATACTGCATAATGCATACTAATGTAATTTTAAGATATCGTAAGTAGAGGCAATAAATAAGTATTAACATGCATGCATTATCACTATTTATCACTCAAACAGAACCAGCCCCCAGTATAATGAAATTGTGCCCTTTAGGGCTTGTTTCACAATCGACAAGTAAGTTCTAAGTAGCTTACTTTGCAGTTCATTTGACAGTTGTATTATGAAATATATGTCAATTGAACTGCAAAGTAATCTACTTCGAGCTTACTTGTCGATTGTGAAACAGGCCCTTAGTTGCATACTTTCTACAATGTTATTTTTCATCGGCTTTGTATGCCACAATGTAATTTTTGGGTATGCCCCTTACATTGAACCACCACCTTTAAAAGTGGGATTAAAATTGTATGTATGTATGTATATTTTGACAGCGCGTTGTGGATGACAACAGAAGCCATTGACATCTCATGGTCACGATTCACAATAAACAGGTGTCTCCTTATATTACTCGTCACTCTTGGAGTTGTAAAGGAATTAATTAAATGCAGGGTTAAACAAACAAAGGGGCGCTCGAATAACAAGATAAGAAAATGGCAAGATTTTTTTATGTTGTCTTGAAGATTCCTCGGAAGGTATCAGTGCCTTTTTAGAATTCGCAGAATGTCTTACCTTTTGAAGTAGGTGCCGTGAGTGAAAAATAAATATTATTCGGAATAATTACATTACATATATTACAGTTTGATAGAAAATAATAAATTCATCCAAGGTAATGTGAAAAATATTAAAAATTGTTTTCTTCATACTCGTAAATGAGGGAGTATTTTTTTATACATATTAAACATATTTATACTAAAAATATATAAGTAAAATAAAATCACCTAAAGATAAGGACGTTTAAAATTTTGTCTAAAATATATTCTACCAACCTATATAATTTCCTTGTATTTTTTATGAAATAGCCATAACTGCGAATTAAAGTGAAGATTGGTGATCAAATTGGCTTAACATAAACACAGCACATGCATTTTTAAACATTAAAATATACAAAACCATATCTAAATTTAAATGTAAACATAGTTATTTTTATTTATTGTTGGTAGTAAATTAATATCATCGCATAATATAATATACGATGTCGTCACATTTGTAATTCGATGATAATGAACCGATAATGACGTTTCAGGAAACGTATAGTGTGAATAGACAATAAAAACTTTACCAAAAACTGACAAGGCACACATTTGATTGATTACAAAGATAAAACGAGCCGTGTGCTTTGATAAAAGCTATAGTCGTTGTTTTTCCTTACGATTTTTTGGCATAGTGTTTGATGTGCGAAGGAATATATAAATACAGTCTGTCGGAAACGCCGACGCGGCTTTTTTTAAGTTTGAACCATCATTAATTAGACGGCGCTTTATTGGCTTGTTATCGATGAGATCGCTGATTCTCGCCGAGTGACAGATTTATTACTTGCACAAGGAAATCATTTCGTTTCTTCCTGGTGTTAATATTTTGTGCATCGCCTAATTACAGCCGGTGGGAACTTTCATTAGTGGTCCAGAATTTTTTTTGCGTCATACAATTTATAAGAAATAACAGATATTTAAATATTATTCCAAGCGAAATTTGAGTGAAGGACGGCCGTTGCTACAGCTGTTTATACTTATAAGTATGATTATTATAGACTGCCATATAATAAATAGTATAAAGCAGTTACAGTTAATAGTTACGAAAGAAAATTGTGGAAAATGGAAGAGGAAGACACTTAACTCTATAAAAATATAACTTATGGGAATAACATTTTTAACGAATTAAGCTCAGGACACTATAGCTATCATTTCTAGCCTTTCTCCTCTAAGATCCCATATAATATGGGGCGAACCTATCGCTATTCACCTGTTCTTTAATTTCTATATTGTAATAATGTTAAGCATATCTTATTTCCAGGTTCTGTAGATTTCAATATCTATAGATATCATGATAATATAAGTAGGTATTTTCTTATAAAATATTTTATATTTCAAATTTCCTTCTACATGTATGCTAATAAAATCAAGAGCATAATTCACAATAATCCATTACATTTAAAAATACAAAGATGATGATAGAAGATTTAAATATAAAGAATCATTATTAACTTAATAAAGTTTCTCAGCAGACAGAAAATGCTGAATGTTACTAAATTCTACAAATTTTTAATATGATTCACTAACATAAAATTACGTTCAATTTATTATATATTCCTAGGGGGTTAATATAATATTTATAATAATTTGTAACGAAACATAAAATCAAAGAACAATAGATAAATGCGTCATGTAAAAATAACACCGTTAATCTTCAGTTAGTCTACGTTAGGTTGACCTTGGTGAATTTACAGACTTAGATGCTTATAGCTTATAATTTCAAACACGACAATCACGAACCAAATCAAGCAAAAGTTTGTTTATCACTTCAGCTGATTATTTTATCACAAGGCACCAAAGAGGAAGGCAACCCACAAGCCACTGTTTTATCAAGCCCCAAGCAGGTCAGTGAACTCCGACACGTGCCACATTACTTAATTCGTAATAAGTTGATACCTACTGATTTTCGTGATATAAAATAATATATCCCCGCGTGAGCAGAGGTGTTTAACCCTCATTCCTCCTTACACGTCCTTATTTGCCAACTATCTTTATGAAATGGGGCATTATCATCATAGACGTATAACAGTATTTGTGCCCCTAGTTGCTTATTGGTCTACACCAGGCAATCTCCCTTAGTCGACTTTTACAACACTCCTGAGGCTGGTTTCTCATAATATAACGACGACAGAAGTTACGGTGCAGTCATTTATTATAAAAAAGAAAATCAATTCTTACTAACTTCAACATAATCGTTCCCTTTTTCGATCTAGATGACACAACACTACAATTTAAATAAGACCACAAATTGTCTGAACTTGAATTAGGAAGGTGATAAAGTTTTCCAGGTAGGCACTCAGAATTAAATTGAGAAAGCCGTTGTGTTTTTGTAGGTATTTTTCGTGCGTTGTTTTCTTATTGAGAATTGAGGTCAGTTTAATTAGGCCCTGAATCGTTAAACGCCCAATGACTACAAGTCAATATGTAAATAATTTTTTGCTATGATAATAAAAACTTCTTACAATCCACAGGTGAGAATACAATATTAAAAATAATACCATATTTTATAACAGAATATTTCATTTTAAATACACTTGGAAGACGTGCTTGAAGATTTATTTCCATTCAAACAAAAAAGGTTGTTTCAACTAAATTATTTAACAATAACTACCTATACTTAAATATATTTTTTATTTTTTGCTGTTTGTTTAACGCTTTTTGTTGCACATTTTTAAGCAAAAACTTAATTTAACGCATCCGTTGTGTCACTAACCGAGTTCTGAATCATCCTTATATCTTTATATCAAATTGGGTCTACATTTTCTTTACTTAAAATGGGTTATGATTTGTTGATGTTTAGTTATGTCGAGATGCAGTAAAAGTAAAATTAAATAGTTATTTAAAAAAAATCTAAACGCCTAAAAACAAAATCTAAATTTTACAAATTAAGACTATTTGGAGTCTTTTAGCCCTCAAAAAAAAACATATTTCAATGGCTAGTTTATGAGTCAGATCCTTTGCTTCATTTTATTAATAACACATAATAAATTAATCTGTCATTAAAAGCCACAAACTGCTTATATCATTAGCTAATTAGAAAGTTCAAGGATCCCTAGTTATGCTAAACGCCATTTAGATCTCACCTCTCAAATACAAAAGAGATAGAACTCAAAATTGAAATTCTGCAACAATAAGTCTTACTGTCATAAATTTAGAACACACAACGTTTGTGAGTACTTTTTGAGTTGCGTCTTTTTTATATTAAATGAGCGATCTGTGGCCTAGATTGATTCATTTCCGTGTGACAAATGAACAGCGATGTTTTGATTTGTTTCTGGAAAAGGAGCAAGGTTCGCGATAATGAGTTTACCTTAAACTCAATACTCCGATAATTATTTTGTTTCGTGCGATAAATTCGCCCGGCGCAGTACAAAAGAGACCGCCACCGAATTGATACCGTGTTCCGTTTTGTAATCGATGTGTCGCATTATTCATGAACCAACCGTACGTAGACACTTGAAGCTATCAGAAACGTCAAACAATATCTGAGACAGACAGCGCTTAGAAAAACACGATTGTCATTCCGATTTTTTCCTTTTTTTTTGAATAATGAATTTAAAATTTTGTAACTAATATTCATTTATAATATAACTAATATACATTAACAATCATGGCTCGAAAAAAAATGTCTGGTTCCATCACTATCAGGATTCGAACCGGGATCCTCTTGGTCGATAGCCAGCCATCGGACCATTCATCAAATGGTTTATTGATAAATTTTCCATTTTGATAATTAATTGTTCAAACTGTTTTTAATTGTGTTTAAAAATATAGACCATTATTTAACACAATTGCTGCACGACCAATGTAATTGATCAATTGCGATTATTGGTATGACGTAATATTAAAATTAGTAATTCAGCTAGATTTTGAATTCACTACTATTGTTTGATATTTATTGCTTACTTCCCGAATAGAGGCGAGGCCAAAGGAGTAATTCTGGAATATTATATTCACAAACTCCAACTGATCGCCACCGGTCTACAGGAGGTAATTTTTGTCAATCGACTTTGTGTGTTATTTCAAATATTTTAAGGTCGACAATTGATTGGAGTTATTTGCCAGTTTTGCATAATCTGACGTGCTGTTGGCTATGATGATGCAAATTTTTTGCTTGAAATATGACGACTTGTTAAAGCATATTACAGGTGTGCACAGTCTTAGCAATGATTAATGGAACACTCGATTTTTTGCTTACATCTTTTTAAATAAATACAAGTGGTCGCAAATCATATTTCAAGCTTCTTAATAAGTTAATAACAAACAAATGTCTTTATGTGAATAAATTATATGCTCAATTGATTAAGTTCACCCTCAGGCAAGGTATATCTAAACAATTTGTAATTCTTTACAAGGAGGTAGACATTGTGTATGTGTGTGTGAAAGGTCAGGGTAACTCAAACTACACGGTAATTAAAGGTTATTTTTGGCGATAACCATCAGTAAAACAGTTACCTACGTGCGTGAAATAAAAAGCTGATGGTCCCACTTCACCGAACCTTGGGGCGAAGGGCCTTCATGTGCGAAAAGTCAACATACGTGTACTTTCAGATGCTGTTGCGCTTTTTGATGGAAAGTTCTCGAATTTCATTATTTTTTTATTATTATTTTGTGGCAATATGTACTCATATCCCATTAAAGCAAGACACCAAAAAATTAAAACTCAAAATCCTCAGCAATACATTCTCAAGATGCCATAAACTCTCCAATAATTATAATTATGACACACACATTTATAACTATACTACTAGCAATAAATTGTATATTTACATATCATAATATTAAATATTAAATATTATTAACAGTTTAAAAGCAACTATTTTAAATTAAAACTACGCTTAGTAATGATAACTATAACAAGACATTAATATCGTTTTAATTAGCACCTATTTGTTGATTGGTATACAATACAGTGGGCAGTTTTTCTATAGAATATTACAATAATTATTTGCTTGATCTTTCTCGGAAGAGTTCATATGTGATACATCGCCCAATAAATTGTGAAGCCAAGACCGACCCTTTGGAGTCAAGGCAACATTGTGTGTACAGTTTACAGCATATCAAACATAGTCCACTGACCTTTGCGTCGGCCTTATGTAAATGCATTAAAAAACATTCAAGCCCAACACTGTAACGCTTGATATACTGCCCAGTGTATGTTAAAACAAGTAATGGGATACTGATCGATACTCAAATAAATTCCCTCATGTAAATGACACCACAACAAACGATCAATTTTATGCTTCTTTCACTGACTCATACATAGTTTATATTTCCAAAATATAAATCAGCACGCCAGATGTGCCTGCTTAATTTCTTTTGATCGAGACCGAGTGTGTGTACAATTTGCAATGTTAAATTCAACACATTACACAGAAAGTAAACCATCTAACAATTTTTTATAATGTTCAAATAAAAATCAAATCATTAATCAACACCTTACCTATTTTTCATTACCTTCTTGCTGCCCCACTCCTAGTATATCTGGAGTCGGCGCAGTATCTTTTCTCTTCTATTCAATCGGACAGACGTCATCAAATCATTCACTGCCTTTTAATTTATATCATCCATTGCACTAGAAAGCTAGTGATGAATTAATGTATGAAAAGTAATGGAAAGGACCAACTCGGTAGACCGATGAATGGAGAGAGTGATAAGGATGACAATTCCAATCCATACTGTTGAGCAGTATGGATTGGAATGTTTTGGATTATATTTTCTAACCGGTATCAGGCAGGCGGCCGACTGCAACGTATAATATGCATATCGTCACAGAAATCCCCCATGTATAAATTATATCTTCCTGAAATCAAGATATGAAAATAATTTTGTTATATCGACTGACTTAGGTAATCTACATAAATCAAACCAAGTAAAGTGATTACTTGTCTCTGGATTTTACTACGTTGCTACAAAATGATATTATTTATGTGTTACGTAGTAATTACATAATACGTCAATATTTTGCCTGTGAAAATTGCACTCCACTAGTAGTTAATGTTTTAACTTGCAAATATATAAAGTCCACGTACTTAATAATATTTTATAGAATACTAGCTGACACGGCAAATGTTGTTTGCCGTATTCTATAAAGTATTCAATATAATCACCTTGTATAAAAGATAGCCAACGACCTACTTTCAAACCCACCAAATGTAGACAAAAAATTTCATAAAAATCTATCAAGCCGTATCGGAGGAGTTCGGTAACAAACACTGTGATACAAAATTTAAAAATTTTAGACAGGACTACACATTTCTTTTAAAATGTGAAAATCATTAAGAAAATAAAATCGTATCTATTAAATGCAAGACGTTGAGTTATCCAAGAGTTTCCGTGACTGTAAGTAAGACAGTTTTATCAAAAAAAAAAACTCATTACGCCACTTTCCTCTACCAACTTTAATAGTGAATAATTAGTCGTAGCGTAATTATATTCCTTCATATCGGAAACAGGCACATCATTAATTTTTCATTCAAAAAAATGCCGTGCATGCCTCAACCGTAACTGGTTAAAAATGTCGTCGCCTTTGAATCTCTTGTAAGAATACGAACGCTCATTCCGACTGTATTCTTCAGTCTTCCTTTTTCGGCTCCGAACGCAAATAAGCCATGTTATTTAGCGATGACACTTTTAAAATCACTTAAAGCTTTTTACATGGTTCGTTTTGTATCGCTTAAGCTGTGTTTGAATTGGCCATTTGTTACTGCTGGTTTTTCGGTTTAATATAAATGTTTCGTTTCGGTCGATCATCTAGGTTCTTAAGGAGGCAGTCTTGTTAGCAACGTGTTTTTTAAGGAGCTCTGCTACGTTTATTAATGGATAGAAGTCAGGCATGTGAGTTTAAAAATTACCTTTTTTCTTCCTTTCTGTGATAAAGCTTCTGATTAATTGGTGTTGTTAAAAATGTCATCTTGTAATCGATAGTTTCTATTAACGAAATGACGCAAGAAATATACCAATTTTAGAAGAAGCGTAATGTTTTAAAACGCCATATATTCATGTCGTGGATTGGTTTTTAGTTTATTTGAATAACCCAATAGAGTTTCATTAATATGCAAAGTTAAGTATCCTAAATTGAAATAGTGACACGAGGCAGACTCAACGGCGGCGGCAAAATCTTTTACAATTAATTTACGTACCTTGTCAAACTAACCAACTGTTGATCGGAATAAAATACAAGATTTAAAAGATGAGATACTTGTTGTGACATGGTACTTTATAGGCTAATTCGATGTTATCCTCACCAGGTAGATTTACTGGTGATATTTATGATTTCATTAAAATTGAAAATTTTCCGTTCCGAATAAATTAAAAATTATGCTTGAACTGGGAGCAGTTAATTAGGACAATATTTATTATATAGAAAAGTACGTACTAAGAGTCTAAATATATAACAGTGAATATATTTATACCTATCCAATTTAGAATGGCTAAAAAAGCCCAAAACGGACATGCTGCTTATATTCATTTTTAGGACCTATTCCCATCGGCCTTGTTGATTGTTTCCTTGAGGACATCTGAAAATTTATATTCCCATGTGTCTCATTGACTCTATGGAGAATATATTATACATACACCAGTAGTAGAAAATTTAGATAGCATTGTACATTGCTGCCTAAAGAGGACATATGGACTCCATTCACCTAAGTTAAATTCTCTTTTTGAAGTGTTGAAAATAAACGGAAAAAGGATTGTATCCGTTCTTGAAATACAATACTTTATTCTTATTTCATATACCTATAACAATTAATTGTTTGATTCTAAATATCAAATGTTACTCACAACAATAAGAAGTTGAAAATAAATACCAAACAACTTGCGGTTTGAACTCTGTTGCGATGTGAACAATAGTGCCACTACTGTCGTGATGTGAATATATTTTTCATACTCATTTTTACTTTTTCATACTCGTAAATTGTATTAGTCAAACGTGACTTTATATTTAAAGGGCATTATGTAAATTCATTGTTTTTATTTTAATGCGTATTCGTATGTTAAGAAACCAATCTTGTGATTCATAGAAATTTAATGACAAGTGTCTCAAATTAATAGCCTTAAAGGTGACACGCTTGACCCTAGATTCATTTATTGATAACTATATTTTTATGTTGCTACTAGAATCGAAGATTTGCTACTGTGACTCATTTTCGTGATAAATATTTTAATATTTATTGTTTATTATTTCAATGTCTTTATTTTATTAAAAGTTTGATAAATACTGATTATGATTGTATACCTAAACTACTCCAGAGAGAGTTTATAATCTTACATTCATAACAGAAAGTTGTGTGATGAATTACCTAATGTATAGAAAGTAATGAAAAGAACAATCAATGAAATGGTAGATACATTGTCCTTTCATATTCGAAGGTATTTGACGATGATAGGACAATGTATCGACGGATGAACGCAGAGAGTTATTGGGATGACAACATTCCAATTCATTCTGCTCAAGTTTTTGACTTAAGTTTTTCAGCCAGCCGCCTGCGTGACACCAAAAGTCTTTGGCTAGGCTATTGTTTGTGGCTTACCCACCATCATTCGGATGCTCCAAGATGCTTATTGGTCGTAAAAATTTAGTATCAGCATTTTACTTAATTTGTTCACTTCTAGGCGAGTACGAAAGGAAGAAGTTAGGTACGTTAGGGTAAATACTTACAGGCGCTATGAAAACTACCATTAAAATTATAGATTAGGAAAACTGTGAAAAGTGATATTTCCTCCTCTCTTCTAAAATGACTCCGCCAACCAGGCTATTAGGAAAGGAGATATTCTAAGATGTATGGAGTCTGGCCCATATATTTGTACAGTTATTCAAAATGTAGGCAATAATATTGAAAACAGTTCTTAAGTGTTAAATTTCTATTTTTAAGCTCTGTTTTTTGGCTTGTTGTACTTATGTTTAGGCTTTTATTGCAACACAACAGCCTAGTCTACCGTCATGGCGTATTTTATTTGACATTAGATGGGTACCTACTTATAGATATGTATGTGATTTTAATTATTTATATTTATTTGTAATTTTTCCAGAATCGTTTATTTATTCTCAATTTTTTGAGATAGTGTACAAATACATGGGCATTTTAAAACGTTTCCTTTTACGAATTACCGGATTGTTTTAATTTGCAGAAGACGCGAGTAAAAGTCGATTCAATGTTTTTGTAATTTTTTTTGTACTTATTTTATCGACATAAATGTACATATTATACAATACGTAATATAAATTACGCACACCCTGAATACTACCCACACAGTGATATATAATGTTATTGAAAAATCGAAATTGTACATTTTTTTTCTTTACTTTTTTATTATCATATAGTGTACTCTGTATCGATACCTCGCTCTCCATTAAAAAAGCCATTTATCCTAAAGTCAAACAAAGCTTCGTTATTCCGTGTCTTTCACACGGAATAACGAAGCTTTGTTTGACTATGCCAAAAGTGGCGCCATCCTACGGCAGACCTCGATTGTATCAAGTGAAGCTGACCGTTTTACCTTATATGCTTCTTAGGTTGCTTGTAAGGATCGACTAGCAACTGAGTGGCACCAAAGATGTCGGTAGTAATTACTGGCACTGGTTATAATAAAACTTCAACATTTTGCCTGTTTTAACTTGTAGTCGCCCTAATAGGATACCTACCTATAGGATACGAACAGAGAGAGATGGTTGTGACAATTGGACGTAGTTAAGCAGAAATGATTCAAACCAAACCTTGCTTTGCTACATTTTCTAATAAATGGACATTTGACGAAAATCAAGGCTAGGTATATTATTAAAAAAAACAAAAGTGGATGCTTATAAATATTTTCTGGTCTTATATCCCGGTTCTTTTTTACTAACTACGTCCAATTACCTACCTCTGCACCACATTGCTCACGCGCCAAATTGATAATAATAATATTTACAATATTTAAGCTCGGACAAATTTAAATTCAGTGTCCCTAAACAGCAAATTTAAATCCTAAAGGTTTGCAGACGATTTATAAGGATCTAAGCTAAGAAATTGTAACAAAAACAGGACTTCAGATTGGGAAAGATACAACAAAAATAATGAATAACAATGATTTAATCAATAAATATTTCGAGTACAAAAATACTTAATTTACATTATGATTAAAACTGGGTAACGGCATTGAAATGGCCGTGTTAATAATGAAATATAATATGACCTTCATAATTATAAATAAATTACAAACATTCAATAAATATAGAATGACAATTGGTTAATTTGTCATCAAATATAGCTCTGGCCAAAGGTTGGTGTGTATTCCTGAGCTGGATACGCGTCTTGTTATTCAATACCACGTCGCTGAATGAATCCAAGACTACGTTGTTGTGTCGGTGTGGCGTCAAATTATCAGTTACATCCAATTCCTTAGCGTGTCCGCTAATGAAGCCCAATTCGCGGCAAATCTCTTCCAGTTCTGATTTCGTGCGCTTTTGGTTTGGGTAGCATTTCGTGTGCCATACTCCGTGGGATCTTACGATTACTTGTCCTTTTCCGTATCTGTAAATATAATTATTATGGTAATCAATAATTATCTAAAAAATCAATAGGGCCAATAATGGTTTCTATCATTAAAAAGTCTACGATGGCAAATTTTATTTTTATTTTAACAGTAGGTAATCGAAATTTTCATTATTTTAAATCCACTTTAGATATATCTTTACAAAAATCTCAAAAGGGCACGGAGGTCCAAGAAGCACTTGTATGAATATGAAGTACCTATCAACTAGTTGATTTTTAAAATTATGTTCTGTAATTTAGCTTAATTTAGCATAGATTTTCAAGATTAATCTAGGTCCTTATATGAATACCTACTTATTAAACAAGATGGTTGGATGGATTAGTGAGTTAAGTATATTGTTGCCCAGTCATCTAATCATAATATGAATTAGATATTACGACTGACATCAAACAGAATTGATGTCATAGGCGTAAAATGATATTTATGAAGCCGTTTTACTCACATTTAGGTATCATATTTTCGCAAAAAACCTACTTAACAACATTAATTGCTGCTATGTAGACAAAAACAAGTATATCGATATATTTTATATACTTAAGTCTATCAATAATTTAAATAGAAAAATAGCGGGATGAATCCAAAGCTCTAGTAATTGATTGACTTATTTAGTATCGCTTTATATTATTGTTATGTATATTAAAAAAAACAATCCGTCATCTAGTATCCATAACACAAGTGCTTATGCTACTTACTACCTAGATTATAGATGTGAGTAAAAGAAATATTTATTTATTACAATCATTTTAATTATACATACGGTGTGCCTGGCGGTCCACTTAATCCAATGCACGTGTGTTCATCCTTTCCATTCGGACAATCTGGAACTCCATCGCAGACCATATCGGGGGCAACGCAATGGTCTATATCGTGGATTTTTCCGCACCTGCAAAAACAAGTTGCCATTAGTAGATTATATAACAAGGGCGATAAAAGTATTTGACGAATAAAGAAGCGATAAATAATATGTGATCTGAGGCTTGTGACCCCCTGACCAGGAAGTGGTATTTTCCGTTCGCGCAGTGGACGAAAACCTTCATTTTATGGTCAGGTGTGACATAATAACTATTTATTTCACAATAAATACTGAAATACATACATACATAAATCACGCCTATATCCCCGAAGGGGCAGGCAAAGGTGAAATAGCACCCACGTTTCGCCAAATATGTTAGGTCCCATGTAATAGGTGGCGAGCCCATTGCCATTTATCGGTCAAAAACAAAAGTCGCAGTACTATTGCTAGGTGGTATAAGAGGAACGCTGCTGCCCATTTTATCATCATTTATTTATCCCTAGAAATCTCTCCAGTGGGTGTCGTACAAGGCGACTAAGGATAAATCAGTGATACTGAAATAGAAACTAGATTTTAAGGCCTACAGGGTAATCTAAACTAAAGTTACTTTTGTTGATCGATGGATTAAAAGAAAAGCAAAATATCCAGAAGTTATTACAACGTGATTTTGTGGAAACATTGGTGTTGATGCATCTTTCAACATTAATTAATTATAACGGTCTTGAGAGATCTATATAATATTGCCTTATTCTATAATATCTACTACGTAATGCCTACTTCTATAATATTGTCTTTAAATAAGGAGAGCAAAGCATAAAATTTCTGCGTAATTCTGCTTTATGGGGCAACATCTGAACGTTTTATTCATCTCCATTATTACAATGTAGACATCTAATTCATGTATATGACATACATACATAAATCACGAACGTGAACTAGAACCCACGTTTCGCCAAATATGTCAAGTCCCCTGTAATAGGTGGCGAGCCTATTGCCATTTATTGGTCACAAAAGTCGCAGTACATTGCTAGCCTAGGTGATATAAGAGGAACGCTGCTGCCCATTCCTAATCAGATTCAGATTTATCCTTAGTCGCCCTGTACGACACCCACGGGAAAGATTTGGGGTGGTGACAATTGTATTCTACTCTGCCGTCACCACGCGGCTGTGTATGCTGGCATGTATTTGACGAATTTCTAAAATTCAATCATTCTATTTATATTGTTTTGGCGTAAGACGTCTTGCCGATTCAGTGTGTATGTAACAGAAAATAACAGTATTTAATTGAAAATAAACATGAGCACGACGAAACAATGCACACTCCTAAACAACAGCCCTGAGGCCAACTCTTTGTACTGTGCTTGCTTGGAAAACTATGCTTTTGACTAAGGCATATTTTAACAATATCTTTTTCAACTTTTCCTACACGAGACACATGAGGCTGACAGGCAGATATTATGATGAATTTTTATTGAACAAGATACCGTTTTAGGCATTCAACCCGCTTTAGGTGGTTTTTCTCGACTAAATATTTGTATATAAATATAGTCACTCATATAATATATTTTTAATAAAAAATCTGTCAGTCATATAGACCTTCCCCTACACTCTGTACTAACTTTTGTGATTAAAAAGTATTGGCAAACATTGCAAATCTATTTGGGTTGAATCATACATACACACCTGAGTGCCAGTTCTATTCGAACTGTAAGTAACAGTTGTATATTTAGTCATAATATTATTGGTGTCTTATAATACCGTGGTTCCTTTTTGTTTACTGTGTCTAAATATTGGAGGGTAAATGACAAAACATTTTAGATAATACATCGATTTCACTTCACAGAATACAGATTATCTATAAATAGCTATTCCTATTATCCATTTGTTTCGAATGCTGAGTTATAAATAGGTTAAGAGAATAAGACCCCAATATCCCTTTAACAATCAATCTGTCCAATTAACTTTAACTAGGCAATGAAATTGAATGATTCCAATAATAACTCACGAGTAGGTTTGTTTAGCGAAACATTTGCAGAACATTGGGTCTTCGTCGCTGCGGTCTTTGCAGTGTAATATGCCGTCACACAGTCTCGAAGGCATCACTCGAGCAAGGTATTTTGAGCAATTCGATTCTTCCGGCTCATCGGTTCTGTCTCCACAATCGTCGTGGCCATTGTTGAACATTTCCTTGGGGATACATTTCCCGTTGTGGCATCTAAATTGGTCGATCGAGCATTCTGTAATACATAAAAAAATATATTACATACATATGTCACGCCTTTCTCCCACAAGGGTAGGCAGAGATCACTTCTTTCCACTTGCTACGATCCTTACATATTAATCTCTTCATGCATGCCCGTCGGTTTCGGGTACTCTTGACCTGGCCCTTATTTAATAGACTTTCAATTTGATTATGAAAGATATATACAAAAAATATTGTATATACATTGTTCAAAATTAAATTCTATTACCGAATTCTCAAGCGTGCATGTAGTCGAATTGACTGTACCATGGGAAACGAATATCCCCAAAGACCACACTATGAACACCAGTAAGTACTTACCACACCAACTGCCAAAATGGCTTCATTGTTGGTTTGTATGCTGTTGAGGTAGGTGCGAGGGGTATACCAGTTAAATCGCTTTATAGGCACATCTTGGCCTACCTAGACCTTTTGTAAGTTCTACACTGGAACGTGTGTCTAAGGAAGGCGGCTCTCACAGAATCTTCCAAATACGGCTGGACAGAGAGTGAACTTATGGTGGCGAAGATGAGAGTTGCCATGTTGCGCTGACTTACTTTATTTCTACTATACTATGGACCCAGCACCCGCATAGTGAATCCATGAAAATATCTTAAGAGTTTTGGTCTTAACAAAGCGGACATTGATTCAAAATAGTAGCTTTACCAGAATAAAACCCGCTTTTGATCATGGTATAGTAGCTATGAAAATTGTGTTGTGTTTTGGTTGCTTGTAGATTTTAACGAGGAACATTATTCTTGACAAAGAGCATTTATTATTAAAGAACAGAAGCATTATATTCAAATCTGGTTAATATTCATTAGATTTAAAAGTAAAAACAAGATTTTATTGCCACCAACTATATTATACCGCCAAATATATTATAAACTAAATGCAATACAGCATATGCATAAACAGGAGCTCGTTAAGATACTCGACATGTAAACGACGTCGCATTTTCAAACAAGGTCGATAAATAGATGGGTGACCAAAACCAATTTACTTCGAAAGGCGTTGTATCCAGTTGTATATGCAGCCGTCAATACCTGGTATCACGAACTAGTGTTTTATAGCCTCTATCTACAGGTATATTCTTTCATTCATTGGGCAGGGCCTATGCTCCAGGAAACTAAAGGACCAGTGATGACAACGATGATAAACATTAATTATGATTATAGGTTAAGGATCTTTCTTTGCATTGATACAAGTCTTCCAAATTAGGCTAAAATGTGAAAGATTAAATGTTTGGATTAAAAATGTGTTAATAATTGAATTATCTGCGCTTAAAATAATCATAAATAACGGATTTTTTATACATTAACTTTTAAGAAATCTTAACGAAAAGAGTGCTGCGTATTTTTTTTTTCTTGCTGGAATACTGAATCTTTAAAGGGATACTTTAAAGTAAGATCTCGATGTAAACAGGTATTACTTTTCCATTAACAATATAAACCCAAATTATCATACCGCAATCTTTGTTGTGGGGATCACGCGTACAGATGCTGTGCTTCTTTTCGCAAGCTTCTTCGGATTCATCGTTCCCATCTTCACAATCTCTCACGCCATTACACGTGCTGCACATGTTGACACATTTCCCTCGCCCACATCTAATACCGTCACATTTGTCAGCAATGTCTAACTTTTTCGATAAGAAAGTTTTGTCTTGACCTAAATAAACAATGATAATAATATTATTGACGATATTAGGGGTGAAACTTGAAAAGACGTTTATCATTTGTTGCCTGCAGACGGAAATAGCCGAAGGCCAATATTAGTCACTTTGATGATCAATGATAAATAAATTCTAAGAAATTGTTAGAGCTAGAAATGAGAAAGTTAGAATATTCATTATTTGCCTAGTGCTGAGATTAATTAACTATACGAATATTGGAATTTAGATATTTGCGACAAATTACAGGACTATAATCCTGAAATTATGAAAATATATAAAAGATAAGCATCTTATTGATAACATGATTCTTATCACCCTTTCACCAGAATAACATATTATAACACAACGAAATTACAGAAAATTAAAACACTAAAATACTTAGTCGAGCCTAAGTATTTTAGTGTTTTAGTCACCATCACCAACACGTTAATGATTAAAAGAAAATCATCAGCTTTTGACAATTCTTCCACACGATAATAATAGTCAAAAACCAATGTTTAATTAATAATTGCCTGTTTAAGTATTAGTGAACTCCAGCCTTATTAGAGAGCATATTGATGATAATAATCATAGTATATAATATTTGTCCGTCATCTAGTTTCTACAACTCAGTCGAGCTAGTAGCTTACATTTTTGGAAATTAGATATTATCATTATGAAAGCTATGTAATTTGGGGCTAGATAATAAATGATTGAGTAAAAATCATAGGAAAACAATAAATCTATTACAACACTCTCATTAAATACAAAAATAAACTTACTGGCATGTTTGATTTCTAGTTTCAGATTTTCGATGTCGGTACCTATGATGTGAGTAGAGATTCCACATTCTCCTCTGCTGTCTACAAATGAAGCAGATGGATACCACCCCTGCTCTGTTTGGCAACTTATAATACCAGCCCATTCATGACTTGAAACCATCCCATACTGAAATAAAGTATTTGAACGCTATATTGTGTCTGTTCGTGTGTACATAATCGTTAGCTTCGGGAACGGGTCAGACAACTATTTGTGGCTGCTGGCCACTGTCATCGTAATTATTATCATGATGGCAGTGAACTAGAGAGCAGAACAGAATTCCCCTGAGTGCGGTAACCTAATTCATCGGCGGCTAAATATTTTACAGCTATGCCTTTATGTCCTGTGATGTAAAACTAATGAATAATAGCTGATTTTGTTTTGCAGATGTTTCAGATGTATCGGAAGTCATATTTCAAGTTTGATCTGTGTCTGTGGATGTCAACATCACCAACACTAACACACCAATGAATATATTTTTACATCCACAGGAAGAAGCTGTGCCCCAGTAGGGGGACTGATGGAAAAAATAAACATTTAACGATTAATAAACAGAACTAGGTTTTTCTTGACTAAGCACCATACCACCATCATTGACCTTACCATTATTTAAGATTAGCAATGTAAACATAACTTTAGTAATCACTATAATATACGTTATTGTATCGTAAATATTCGATTATATACTTTAAAGGCTTAAATTATTTATAATATGACATATTAGTTCCGACAATGTGTGATAAGATAGCTCAATTCCATCTATCGTCACTTACCATTAGGTGAAATGAAGGGCTAGAGCTTCCCTGTCTAGCATAAAAAAACATGACAACAGTAATATCATTCACTTAATTTAGCAAGTGCTCAACTATTAAGTCACTAATTATATTTTATTGATATAAAAATAATATTAATAATATTTATGTCTGTTCCATGCCATATCTCACTACTTTTTAACAGATGAAAATAATGGATTTTAATTCAAATGCCTCATGTGAATTATGTGAATTTAGTGCACGAGAGATAAAAAGCCAAAAATAAATCAATTTTGCTGTAATAAGCGATGGTGAAGAAGTTATGTTCACTTACCGGGCATAGTTTAGGCTCGGAGCTCATTTTGTAACATTTGTTATGAGGATAACAGTTTTCTCTAGTTTCGTTGACGTATGCGGTGATGGTTTGATTGTGTCCGTTTTGACCTACTGCTACACATGTAATTGGTTCGTGTTCTGGAGTTGCTCTGAAATACAAAGTATGACTTAATTATTATACATAAATCACCATCCTCCTACAGTCATAATCTTTCATTTTATCATGCCATTAACTATTTTCCAATTTGTATAATTTTGACATAATTTTACCAATCCTATAATTGTCGTGTGGTAACTACAAAGCAATACAATTGTAACCAGTCTTAAATCTGCCCCAGGTGTGGTGAAATATTATTGAGGAATAGCTGCAGTGCAGCGTTTCTGATCTACCACCTGCCACCACATTCTGCCATGAACGTGCCCGTTAGATGGCAACGGGCTCGTTCATAATTATTATTATATTCATTCGATGTAGTTCATTAATGTTAGGTAAAGTTTCGGATACTTACGTCGATTGAATAACCATAGGTTTTACCATTGGAGAATAATGTGCTGAACCATTGAGATGAAGTAAAATTACGTTGCTGCGATATATTTCCCTCTTGCCGTTCACTTGGTAAATTTGTTCATAAGGGCCACGGGTTGCATTTAAAGTTCTATGGGATCCTAGTACAACGGTTGTGTGGTGTTGACTTATGCTAGAAAATGAAATATATATCAGCGCACTCTATTATTGTAATGAAAATATAAAATATTATATAAATACTTACGATGAATCCCACAGACATGAATGACTAACCAAAACTAAAGATTGGTCTAATAGAACTCCGGTACATTTATAATTTCCATCTACAAATACTTTCGCAATCCACGGCCACATTTGTTCTAGTTTAGTATCGGATGTTCTACCAAATAAGAAACTATCAGAGAAGTTGAAATCTGTGAAAAGGCTGTGGTCGCAGTATACGTATAAAGACATACACGTTTTCTTAACATTAGGAACACATTCTTCTTTCAGTACTTGTGGTTCTGCTATAGTTACATCGCTAGTATTAGCGTTATCACTTGTTTCTCTGTAAGTGAAATGAACTCGTGCAGCTGCTCTTGTATCTCTCCTGCTTCTTTCATCATTTGACTTAGGTTTCAATAATTCATCTTTAATATTTAAATGTTTCAATAGATATCTGTTCGCAGAACTGGAATAAAAATATTATGTTTAACTAAATAATAACCGAATTGATAACATTTAACTAGGTTGGTAATAAATAAAACAATTTACCTAAATCCTAAGTAGCGACAAATATGCGATGCAGTCTGTTCTTGTTCTTCAGTAGACATATTGTTTTCGCATAAAATTTGCCATTGATCGCTTACTTTTTTAGTTATATAGCCCTCTAATGCGATCTTAGGTCTTTCATTGTTATCGAAACTTATTTGTAATCCATTGGATAACGTGACTGAAATAATTAAAATCTGTATAAAAAGGCTTAGTGAGCAATAATTTCTGAAGAAAATTTGTCAAACTTTTTATACATACAACAATCAATTTCATCTTCACCCTGAGGACATTGGGGACGTCCGTCGCATACATTCTTAATTGGTACGCAGATTTGACTTTTTTTGCATAGGAAACGATTTTCGGGACAACTGACTGAAAATTCAATTGAATTAAATTCACTTAAAATATTTTATTTTATTTGTCTATGGGTGGCCTTTAATTGACCAATAAAACATAATATATTATCTTACAACAATCCGTTTCATCTTGCCCATCAGCGCAATCATAAACTCCATCACACAATAGTTTTTTGTCGAATGCGAATAAATAATCCGTACAGGTGCATGATAATTCATCAGTTCCATCTTCACAATCAGCTTTATGATCACATCTTTGACTATAGGGTATTGTTTGGAATATTCTGTAATATTGAAATATTTTTATGTAAGTTCAAATTGCTCAGGATGCCATATTACTAAATTTGTAATTCAATTTAATATTTCCGTGGCCGTATGGTGATGGAAGAGCAGAATACAATTGTCACCACCCCAAATCTCTCCCGCGGGTGTCGTACTAGGCGAGTCAGTGATGAGGAATGGACAGCAGTATTCCTATTGTACCACTTAGCAACATACTGAGATTCAGGCACTCGATATAAATATCTCGCCCGCTATTGCCATGTCATGGAATACTGCTGTCCATTCCTTATCACTGAGTAATACTTATACACCTCTGCCTACCGCTTCCGGAAATAGCCGTGTTTTACGTGTAATATTTCAATTTATCGGTCTAAAACTAAAAAAGAATTCTTACCGTCTACATTCAAAGTCCTTTGGAGTTAAGTGTTTTTTTCTAATTTTAGCTGGCTGTAGTTCGGATAAGACAATGTCCTCTATTTTATGTATAACATCAAGCTGTTCATCTAAATGTGTGATTTTCTTAACCGTAGTATTTGATTTTACTGTTTCTACTTGCGGTTTGACTGTACTCGTTGTGGTTTCCATATTAAAATTAAAACTATCATTATCCATATTTCGAGTTGCATTTTCTAATAGCGGTAATAATTCTACAGTCAATGACTTAGACTCTTTACGACCCGTAGCGTTATTAGACCTTATAGGTGGTGATAATGTAGTTATTTTTAAGTCTGGTATAGATAAGAGTTCTGTTATTTTATTAATTGTAGGCATTGCAGTCGATGAAGTTTCACTATCACCCCAATCTTCATGAATATCACTTGCTCTAGTGTTACTAGTAGAATCTTTTTCAATATCAGCTAAAACTGATGATCTTGCCTCTAATGCTAATTTCGGGACAGTTACTTTAAGGCTTGGGAGAGTTGTGGCATGCATTTTAGATTCATGAGATTCCTCACTTGAAGAGCTAGGATCATCAGTGACATCCTCAGAATTTTCCATACTAGTCGATATCGATATTTCTATAGTTGATGGATGTTTCAAATCTTCAAAAAGCTTATTATTATTTAAAGTATTGTTTGAGTTTTTTATATCAGGTATTTTTTTATCTTTTGATTCACTGCTGGATGCTCTAAGTTTCTCAATATTTTGATTTTGAACTTCTTCCTTCTTTTTGATTTCGGTATCATTATCCTGTGATTCCCTAGCAAAGAACATATTTTCAAAGGATCGCATAGTGTTGCAGTTTAACTCATCTTCACCGTTTAGGCAATCAACTATTTTATCGCATACACGTTTGTTGGGCAGACATTTAGAAATTCCCGATGTACACTTAAATCCTGGGCATTTTTGTAGTGGTTGAATAGAAGGTAATATTTTTGAACCTGCAAAAACAGTTTTATAATTTTAAAACAGCCACAACAATTATTTTGGGCTTATCATAATATAAAATATGGAAATGTGATAATATAAGTAAGCACATTTCCAAAGTGCTTGAAAAAAATGCAAAAGGTTATAAAAAAATAAATAATTATATTTCATGTTATTTTTCATCATTCTCGTCATTTTATTTCTATTTTAGATACAATGTTCTAATTTTTTGATAGTAATTATCTGTCTGCCGACATCTGCTACAGGCATCTGCCCGGACGCAGAGGATGCGGGTTCAATTCCCGCATCAAGACTATTTTTTTGAACTTTTTTTAACAGTTTTGCCAAATTGGATCCGAATGTTGTTATCCCGATCATTTTCTCTGCTCATCGGTCTCTCGACATCGGTCTTTTATATATTTATCACTAGCACTTTTCCGGTGTAATGAATGATATGAATAAAAAGACAGTAGATGATGGTTTGATGATATCTGACCGAAATAAATGTAAGAGGAATAAATACATATCACCGTGTGGTAACATTGTTGACGGCAGAGCAGAATACAATTGTCACCAACCCCATTTCTCCCGCGGGTGTCGTACAAGCTGACTAAGGGCCGGGTTTTTTGATGCATAGTTAAATGTTAACCAATTTTTAAAAATTGTTACATATCTTTAAATATCACTGATATTTAACAATTAGTAACAATATCCGACTGATGTTTATCCATTAGTAACATTAGTAACTAAAATTATTACTAATAAATAATTACATATCAGACTGATATTTAGCAATTAGTAACAGTTTTTAACAATTAGTTGAGTTAACTATGGATCAAAAAACCAGCCCTAAGGGTTAACAGCAATGAGATGATATACTGCAATTACCGTCTTCGATAAATGACAATAGGCACGCCACCTATTACATGGGACCTAACCTAATTAGCGAAACGTGGATGTTATTTAGAACCCCTTTAGGGATGTAGACGTGATTTATGTATGTATGCATAAAACATACTGCGCCGCCTCCAGATAAACTGGGAACAGAGCAGCGAGAAGAAGATGTGGTTCACATTGTATATCTTTAAATAGATAAAATTATGAAATCCATCAAGAGACTAGAATAATATTTATAATAATTATATTATGCCCAGAAGAGATTACTGAAAAATTATTTGTGTAACTTTAGATGTAATTCGTGATACTTACCAATATTATATCTAATCCACTTAACGAAAAGACTGACTCTTGTATAAACGCCTGGTTCTCCCTTTCGAGCACAGCCGTCGCCATGACTTACGATGCCGGTCACATACCATTGTTGAAGATTTATTGGATTTCTACACAAAAGTGGTCCCCCGCTGTCACCCTATGTAACAAAACCACAGCTAATTAATAATTTCGCATACTGTAACTTGCAAACTATTTTTGCGTGATCACGTTGAGGTTCTGATTGAGGTTCAAGTACTGGGTAGCATACTAGAAGTGTATTAATGCCAGATTTAAATTTCATTTTATTGCAATATTTATATATTTTAAAATGTTGTAATTGTTGGTAAGCCCAATAAATAATACGTGTCAAATAAGACAAGTGGCCAATGTGTTCTAACGAATACAATTCAATGTATGAAACTGACGTATTACAGATAAAAAACATGGCGACTGTCGTAGTAATGCTAGTAAAACAAAACATTATAAACAGTCTAATGAAGTAACAAAATGTTATTACCTGGCAAGCATCTTTTCCACCTTCTTCAGGTCCAGCACAAATTTCTTTACCTTGTTGATCTTCGGAATGTTTGCAGTTTGCCCAAATCGGTACTTCTACCTCACGCATGTGGTCCGCTAATATTAACAATAGATTTGTTTGAATGTTGGCACTATGGTGTACAATCATTAATTATAAGCAATTTTCAAAATTTCTACTTTAATAAACATACTAATTAATCGTTAAGAAAGAACGAAAGAAGCAGACAGCATTGTTCTGACAAAAACGGATATAATTATCCTCGATTATGGATTATTTCCTGCGTGCCTCATCGCAGGCATCATTGTTCAGAATCTATCTTATATTCCAAATACACCTGTGTGAAAATCTTTAGCAATAAAAATTGTAGTTGTAAGTTAGTTTTTCAGAACCAGTTACGATAGGTCAGCCATATGAGAAGAGATATTGTTAATACGCACACGTAAAAGATCACAAAACAAAATTATCAGTATTTTAAATTGGACTCTAATATAAATATTTTAAAACTGTTTTCTATTTCTGATAAACTAAGTCTTTGAGTTGTGATACACTTTATCTCGTGTTCGATATGCAATATTTATTTATTTTTTATGAACGGAAGTATAGTCCGACAACTTCGTACGGGTCGCGCACGAAGTTGTCAGACTATACTTCCTGAGGTATGAGAGACGGTGGGTGGCACGGGGCACTCCAGATGCCAGCGGGGGCGGGCGATGCGGGAAGGAGGGAAAACTCGCTCTTCTCCGCATCATCCGTCCTCGTCAACATCCAGAGCGCCCCATCCCCCCACCGTCTCATTCCACAGGAAGTTCGCGCACGAACTTGTCGGACTATAATTCAAACTTTCGTAATTTATATGAATATACTTACGATCCGGACCATGTTCTACTGTAGCACCCCATCCAACAGTTGTACACAAGGTGCCAGGTGCCGGTCCCCAGATCCAATCTTGACCGGCTGTATTGGGACCTGGTAAGCAAATAGGCCGCACCCATCGACTGAATTGAATGTAGTTTTTAACCCGCAATAGAGACAAGTCGTTCTTCATGTCTTCTTGATCATACTTCTGGTTAACTATAATATGAGTGATGAGATGGTTCTGCTCTTGTGGTGAAAATGAGAATCGACGCAGCATACCCACTTGGACTTCGTAGTAATGTGTCCAGAATCTGGAAATTTAATTCGAACTAAACGTTTTGAAGTGGCTGAAATGCTTCTTGGTAAGTTACAAACTGATATTAAAACACCATTTTCAAATAGATTCAAATTACATTTTAACATCGGCTTGAACATAAAGTTTCCATTTGATGTTTCACTTGCGGTGATTTGGAATAATCGGTTCATAAAGACTAAATGTTCTTTGTTAAGTTTTGTGGTTTGAGAAATTTGTTTACTTACTCATGGACGCAATGTGCGGCAGACAGTACCCAATGCTGGTTTAAAATAACTCCCCCACAGTGAAACATGCCGTCTCTGTACATGGCTGCCACCCAGGGCCAAGCCGCGGGTTTGCTTGGTCTTCCACCAACCACTCGACTCTGAGCTCTCTTTTTCCTTAACGCATATTGCCCCATTGTATTTGCTAAATTGGCTTCATAGTTCATTATATCATAATTTGGTCCAGAAATCAGTTGTCGGTAATATGGCATGTTATAATGTTCGTTTAGAAGAAAACGTTTATTTCTGCCGTAGAGATGATTTTCAATTGCAGCACTCTATAAAAATAATGTTTTTAAATAATAATATCTTATAAATGGCTTTTATATAACTCGAGAATATTTGTTTTAAATAGTACCTCCTTCAAAAGCTGCGAAGTAGTTAATATTCTTGTTCCGCAAAGAAGTTCTGGACAGGTGACGTAAATTGCTGAAGAGTTTAAGCAAGAGTCGGTGTTGTGTGTCGTGCCACCAGGTCCAGCATTCAAATAATTGATTCGTAGAGTGGGGTCCACTGGGACATATTGAATGAACGGTGGTCTAAAACAAATATTCGAATAGATAAAAATATCGTGACAAGAAACTCCCGCGAAACGGCTTGACCAGTTGGTATGAAATTTTTTGTGTATATTTGGTAGGTCTGAGAATAGATTCGTAGGCTATTTTTATACCCATAGGTGATAAGGGCAAAATAACGTTTGGCTGTCTTAATACCTACATAATATTTTTGTTTCTACTGTATGAAACTATACATTTTATCTTTACACATAATTTTTTTATATATATTACAAATTCGTACAAAAAAAGGATGACCTGTTGCAACACAAGTTGCTTAAGCAAATTATTGAATGAATAGTATTTAACTCTAAAATCAGAGCTCCTTTGGAACTGTCCAAAGGATTAATATTAATAGGAGGAATGGTAGAATGTTAGACGTAAAAGTTTATTTGTTACCACGTTTCATATTTAAGAAGACATAAACTAGTGTTTTTGTTGCATTTGTATTTTTTTAAGTCTAAAGTTTTTAAAGACGAGTTCTTCCTAAATAGTCACTCACCGTAAGATAAGTCCAGTTTCTCGACGACAAGCATCATGTGCCCACATGTACGGGTTCTTGCACACGGCGAACCAATCTCCCTTGAAGTTACGTTGCAAAAACCCTTCGGTGTTAGATGTAGCAAATAGCTGGAAACGCATTAATATTATGATTACAATTGTGTGGGTGCTAGTTCACCTCTGCCTAACCCTTCAGGGATACAGGCGTGATTTATGTATGTTTGTATGTATGTACAATTGTGTGATTGCATAGTGCTCAATCTATTATAGGACATTAGTTTGCATTTGAGACATAATTACAAATCATCAAGAATTAAATAAAAAAGTACGATAAATACGAGTACATAGCTTAGTTTTACTCCCTCTAAAATCTGTAAAATAGCACAGTATTTCCGGTAAAAAATTTTTGCTAAATTAAAAAATACTGTTAATAATTTTTAAATAATTATTTTTTTAATTTAATTTCAATTTAATTATAAAAATTAAGCAGTAGACATTTACTGTCGAGATTTATGTTACTGGATCGTAATTTTTTTTCAGAATTAATTAAATTTGGATATCGAAATGAGTAGGTATTGTAAAATATCTTATGAATATATTTACCGGTTTCTTCAAAAGACTCGGTGAAAGCATGTTGCAATCAATCTCATCTCTATTGTTTGGACAGTCCATAACGTTGTTACACCTCTGCTCTCTAGTGAAGCAAGAGCTTTTAGTATTCACGTCCAAGTCTTCGCAACTAAAAGCATTTTCGCCGCAACCTGTTTCACGAAAACGTAAAACATAAAACATTTTCAAGTACCCAATGCTTTTGTGTTGGGCCTTTTATTGAATGCTAGACAGAAATCTACGTCATCGAAACGAAACTTTTGACTTAGATGTTTTCTTCCATTTAGTGTTGTTGGGTATTTATAATTTTGTATAAATCAATAATCTTGTTAGAACAACAATTTAAGATACTTCAAAGAGTACCTACTATTCTAAATAAAATATAATTTAATGTTACTGCCAAACTTAATATATATTAAAATGCACATCTAGCTTATTTTAAATTAATAAAATGTACCAGTAAACTTTTCGATAATTCAAATAAACTAGATATGGCTCACTTTCTTATGAGTTTTAATTTTTACCATAGCATCCCATTTCGTCTTCACCAAAAGGACAGTCATAATAACCGTCACAAAGTCTGAATTTATCAACTCTGGATTTGCAACTGCACTTTGATTCATCACTGACGTCAAGACAGTCCACTTCTCCGTTGCACCACTGATTTTCTGAGACACAACTGTCACCATTGTCACAAGGTAGTGTGCCTGCTGGACATTGAGAATCTCGTCTTGATGAACTTGACGTTTTTTCTGTAGTGCCAATATCTGGTCTAAAAATAAATACATATTATGAGAATTAAGGCAATACGCTTTAATACAAGAATCTGATGATGAATACATCTGACAATAGACACATTTATTCGTATATTTTATCAAAACTATTAATAAGGTAGCACAATGAGCTCAATAGAGAATACCACTTGATTATCCCATATGATAACCAAAGTGTCCTAAAAGGGACTAAGCGAAAATGTAAATTTTAAATAAGTTTCGGCACAAACGGTCCATTGTAATTATAATAGGACTGATAAAGTCTGCTCACACACTGACAGTATAAATTAGTTACGTTTATTTTAGATAGGAGTTAATAAGTGAGGTATTTAATTTCGTTGGAATAGTCTAGTAATTTTAAATTATTATTGTATTAAAGTAATCCAAGTGATTATAAATGACTTTAACACATTCACTGCTGATCATTTGGATCCCAGTGGAGGCAAGTCGGACTACTGAAGATTTGATCTGAAACTCGGATCCAAATATAATCATTGTGTGGCACCTGTCGTGATTTTTATATTAAGCCCTTAGCAGTGAATGTGTTAATACAGGCGACGTTCTTATACTTACTTTGGGACCAAAAAATGCATAACAATGTCAATATCTTGAGGATGTGGTGGCATCTGAGCTGGCTCTACATCACGTGCTTCATTAAATACTTCTCGGTATCTAAAAATAATAAGTCAAGTGATAATACAAATTAAACTTAATATAATATCACTACTTTTTTTAATTATTTAATCATACAAATGTGGTTCAGGGTATCCGTAAGACTGGTGGGGAACATATTCTGGATGATGGCCATATAAACCTGAAATGAACATCATTTTATTTATAATATTGTATGCACGTTTCTATATGTAATATCATAACTATTTACTTTAATCTAAATTTCTTAGCGAAATAATTAACCTTTTAAATGTGGGTGTGGTTTTAGAAGACGTGCGAGTAAGCATGTGTCGATTAATGGATGTGCTGGACTTTGATATGGATGTGGTGGACCTTGGTATGGGTGTGAAGGTAAATACGCTGGCACAGGCTTGACATATGGCCCACTAGGGTACTCGTAAGCACCTCTACCATGAAGCAGACCTTCAAAATTGGGTAACAAGGAATCTCTATTTGTAACGTCATCAGGTGAATGTATATCACGAGCTTGTTGGGATTTCTTGATGTTCTCGCTCTTTGGTTCTAGTTTAACTTTGGAATTTACGTCACTGTCTTCGTGTTTATTATCTGTTACAGATTTCAATTTCATTACAAGATTTTTGCAGATTTCATTTTTGTTATCGGCATTGCATAAAACGCTATGATTCAAAATAGTTTCCCTAGCTTTTTGGTAATCTTTATCTTTGAACTTTGCTATAGTTTCATCAGTGGTTTCCGAAACGCCCACATGCCTCTTCTTTCTTTTTTTATTGTTATTATAATTGGAGGTGTTATTTTTGACTTGTAAAGAAATTTCTAGGTCATCTTTCTGCAGAGTAACGTTGGAAGGATTTTTTACATTTGTAACTAATAAAATCTCTGTTGTATGTACATTATCTGAAAATAAAAATTGTATGTATGTAAAATTGTACATAAATAACTATGTAATATTTTTTAAATTGAATTTTTAAATAATGTATTTATTTACCTGTATCATCAAGTAGCTTCGTCAAAACTAGGAATGACACGGCGCAAATAATGATTAGCACCAGAAGTATTGATATATTTCTCACAAGACTAAAAACAAACATGTCCCGACGACGTCTAATATTTTCTGAAAAATAAAAACAAGTGTTACAACATTTAGCATTATTTAAGTATATCCTCATCGAATTTTAAAATTAATTGAACCTTACCACTACATTCAGCCAGTGTCATTGGTGGAAGCCCTAGCTGGTCAAGGCCTTTATCAGTTTTTGAATTCTGTTTCATATTCTGTGGACGAAATTCTTGTTAGTAATACAGTCTTTTTGAACTACACATAGAAACTATAAAACGTTGCGTTGGAGTACATAATGGTTTCATACGTACTAGTCAACATTCCAAAAGTCTGGTCTGTAAGCATAATAATAAATTTTTTTTTGTATAAATTAAGCACGAACCAGAAAAATTATAATTATAGGAAAATGAAATAGTTGCATAACTAACTAACAGTCTCAGCTAACGAATTTGAACTTTCTAAAAATTATTTTATAAATTTTGTCAATCTGCGGTGCTGACGATACAACATTTTTATTGTGCAGACACATAAAAATGACCCAAATTGCTAGTTAAAGATTAGTTTATTACACGCGAGACAATAATTGCGAGAGACACAATTTTCCGTTCAATAAAAGCGTTTTATGGTTGATACGATTATCAGTCTTATTTGGTGTATACGAAAACAGTTCATCTCCGAATACAGGCCTGGCCCAATATAGGTAATGGAATAAAAATTATTGCAACCTTAATAAGATATTGACGACCCCAGTGAGCGTCAAGAAACTGGTACCTACTACGACGCGCGTAAACATGCCTAAGTATTTACCGTCGCTACATCAGCTACAGCTTGAATAATATAACTCCATAATATTCAAGACAAAATATTTTTTATTTTAGCAATCGTAATCCTCTATTTGGCTTCTAACTTCATGGAGATTTTATTTTGCTTAATAGATTTTTTGTTTTCAATTGATTGTGTGCTTTGCGCAAGAGTTTACTTTAAAACAATTGCAATGGCAATCTGTCTTGATGTTTGCATTTTGAACTATGCTTAAATTGGGTAGTGATTTGATAAATAATTTTATGAACGATGGTCTCGAACAGATTATCTCAAGAACGTTCACCAAGATTGCCTTGTTGGAAGCAAATATTTTTGTGATTACATCAAATCATTATTCATGTAAACGATCTATCCACGAATATGAATATACACCAAGAAAAGTAGTTCCACAAAGGAAATACAAATAATTCCTATGTCTTTATAAAATTACAAGTATTTACCTAGTACTTGTGATTTTTACATTAAACCAAAAGTGTTACTACTTTTTAAAATAAAATAAAAATGCTCGAAAAGACTCTTGAACCGATATCAACACTCTACTTAACGAGTGAAGCAGCTGAAGTGGAAAATAGGGATGAAAATCCATCTTGTACGGGAACTTTTCTTCTCCATTACATTTCAGCCAAGACCTCGTCTTGTTTTTCAGATAAAAAGGTGTCGCTGAAAAGGGTAACGAGCCAGAAGAACTTCGAGGACAAAAAGAATTTTCAATCAAAATACACAAGTGACCCAGGGGCATATTGAGTAAAAACCAGCATTTAAATTCTTTTGCCAAGCAGACATATTATATACATAGGGTGATTTCCGTTAGAGTTTAGTGAATGGTAACCACATACAACGATATATCCATACTAATATTATAAAACTGAAGAGTTTGTTTGGTTGGTTAAACGCGCTAATCTCAGGATCTACTGAATAAAATTGAAAATTTATTTTTGTTTTGGATAGTCCATTTATCGAGGAAGGCTATAGGCTATTTAGTAACCGACATTAATGCGAGCGAAGCCACAGGTAACCACTAGTGTGAACATAATCTTCTTAAAAACCTAGGTATGAAGTAATTTTATAATATGAGTTAATAGTATAGCTACTTTCTGTTCAGGGTGGCCAGACCGTAGTAAAAGAAAAAAGTTAATAAAATGTACAGTTAGACGTCGTGCAGCACTTACTTTAGAATTTAAAAAAGACGTGCCGTATATCTCTGCAAGACCATTACACGCCCAAGATTAATGAATTCACGAGCTAATTATTGATAATGCAGCTACGTGGATATATTGCAATGGAAAAACTTATGCATCAATGACAGTAATGCCTTTGACAGCCAGTCAGTCGAATAGTCAGATCGCTGGCTATCAGTAAGAGGTCCCGGGTTCAATAATAAAATGTTTATGATGAACGCAGTCATTTGCTCTTGAGTCATGGTTGATATTATGTTTATTTGCAAATGTTTATATTACAAATGTTTATGTGTAACTTTTATAGATTCTACAATTTGTTCGTCATTTAGTATCTATGCCACAAGTGCTTATACTACTCATTCTGGACCAGATGATAAGTGTGAGTAAAAGAAAATTGTGATGATGGCCTTTTGATCCACAATTTAAAAGCAAACACATAAGTTTTTAATAATTACCGATTTCTCCCTTCAGCTTTGCCTTCTGTTACAATAAATACATACAAAAATCACGCCTAAATCCCCGAAAGGTAGGCAGAGGTGAATTAACACACGTTTCGCCAATTATGTTATGTAATAGGTGGTGAGCCTATTGCCATTTATCAGGCACAAAAGTCTCAGTACATTGCTAGGTGGTATAAGAGGAACGCTGCGGCGCATTTCTCATAACTGTTTTATCCTTAGTCGCCTTGTACGACACCCACTGGAGTGATTTGGGGTGGTGACAATTGTATTCTTTACTCTGCCGACACCACACACAATAAGTAAATGCAGTAATCTATATAAAAATATTTGTAAAACTATTAGTTTTTTATCTACTTACGTGTTTTAATTTAACGAAGACGGGACGTTATTCACAAATTATCACAGAACCCACATATCTAAAGTTCCCCCACTGTACACGAAACAACTGAATCCTCCACACTGAGTCGAAGCATTCAAATTTGCTGATCTGCAAGTTGGACATTAAATTATTCGTCAGCATTTGTATTGTGTAAAGGAGAGGTTGTAATGGTTTGTAAAGCATTGATTAAATTTAATTAGTACAAAGATTTTGGGGTTAGAAAAATAATTTCGAAAAATTATGATCTTGAGGCGGGAAAGATCATAATTTTTCGAAATCCCGCCTCAAGATCATAATCATAATTTTTCGAAATTCTTTTTCTAACCCCAAAATCTTTGTACTAATTTTTCTAACATTTATATAATGTTAAAATTAAAATCGAATAAATTTAATTAATGAATAATTTTTATACTTATATATTTTAGTAGGTGTAATACTATGGTATTTCCACGTAACTCGCACGATTCGGTTAAGTGGAAATACTAAAGAATATTAATGTTATTTCAAGCTTTCACTAGTTTTTGTTTATGGAAGAAATGTGTCCTCATATTCCTGTTTCCACAGGGAAGGCCTTTGCTTCAGCAGTCGGCACACTAAAAGGTTATAATTATGTAATTTCTTTTGACATCATTTTAACCTCTGCATCTTTAATGTAAAGGTGTAAATAGATACAGTAATACTACATAGAAGTCATTATCCGATTATTATAAACTGCAATCACGTGGTGACGCCATAGTAGAATACAATTGTCACCACCCCAAATCTTTCCCGTGGGTGTCGTACAAGGCGACTAAGGATATATCTGAATATGATTACGAATGGGCAGCAGCGATCCTCTTATACCACCTAGGCTAGCAATGTACTGCGACTTTTGTGCCCGATAAATGGCAATAGGCTCGCCACCTATTACATGATACTTGACATATTTGGCCAAACGTGGGTGCTAGTTCCCCTCTGCCTACCCCTTCGGGGATATAGGCGTGATTTATGTATGTATGTATGTAATCACATACTTGAGTCTCAAATTTCGTTTATGAATTATATCTTGATGTTTCCAAGTCGTCATTCAAAGAGCAGTAATCTAAATACAAAATAATATAGGTAATAACAACACTGATATACATATGATAAAAGTACAAGAATCTGGAAACTACTATTACTAGTAGTTGATCAGTTACCATGTTTCTTGCAATAACATATGTTTATATTAGAATGGTGATTAGCATCGACTTTTAAAATTTTACAATTTCGTGACTTAGCATTCCAAGATGAGGGAATTACCGTTTTTCCTCTTTTTAGAATGTTTACTGAAAATTTTCATAATTATTTGCGTATCAGCTAGATATAATATTACCCTTTATAAATTATATTTGTTAAACATACAAAGTAGCATAAATTAATATCAATCATCATTCAAGAACTCCGATATATGAACGCACCTTTATCTAAGTCATCGAAAATGTATTGCGACGATGACCTGATATTGATTTCGAAACGCTATTTTATTGTTTCAGCAACAAGTTTCTATTATGTCGACGGACTGCTTAGTTTGTAATTTTTGTTCTTCATTCCACACTTTGCGCATGCAATTTAATACGAATATTTTTGGAGCAATCACCTTGTTATATTACATAAATTGCGCTTGTCAATCTCTTAAGTTTAGGTAAAGGTGTATTTAATACATTAACATTTTGACCCCAAGTCTCTCCAGTGGGTGTCGTACAAGGCGTCTAAGGATAAATCAGTGATGAAGAATGGGCAGCAGCGTTCCTCTTATACCACCTAGCAATAGTACTGCGACTTTTGTGCCCGGTAAATGGCAATAGGCTCGCCACTTATTACATGAGATCCAACATAATTGGCGAAACGTGGGTGCTAGTTCACCTCTGCCTACCCCTTCGGGGATATAGGCGTGATTTGCGTATGTATGTATGTAACATTTTTTTACCCATTTTGCCGATATAACAATCAATTAGAATGTCAAGAAGTATGTATACATTCATCTCAAAGGTTAATTAAAGTCTTCTTTACTTTGTCTGTCTATTGAACACGGCTGCGGCAGTTTCGTTCATGAATTAATTCTGAACATAGCCATTATTTGACGTTAAAATAGAATTTGCATTTCAAGTAACCTAAAGCTCAATTATCGTTCCGATCTCAGCGAAGTGAGTTATACGTAAATGGAGATGAGGGGGATAAACATGATATCTAGAGGCGAGATTAATTTGGGACAAATTTCGAAAACAACGTAATACTGTTTCTTGATTTTGTTAATTTATTCATTACATTATTACTAAAGTAGTTCGTGATCACTTTATAGTGACGTATTTGAATCAAGTGATGCTATATTGTATTTTGACGTTGGAAAGGCAATTTCGACTGTAAAACGGAAAGAAACTAGGAGAAGCATTAATAAACACGAATACTTCCTCATGATAAAACATTTAAAATATTAATATAATAAAATAAATAAAACAAAATAAAACATATATTAAAAGGCTACCAGCCACATGCAGAGTGAGTACAAAAAATATATTTTAAAATTATTCACAACCAATTAATTTTTTTATGCTTTATTATCAGACACCATACAGATTTACTGATAAACACAGGGTCACATTAAATAAGAAAAAATTCTATAGTCATACGAAAACACCGTTGCATACAACAAATCAATTACGAACAAACTGTTTCTGGAAGCTTCTCCTTTATTAGTTAATTGATTTTAATCCTCTACCATCTCTCTTGTATGTACACATTGTGGTTACCAGAAAAGGCTTATTTCAGACTAAACTATTCATAATGGCTTTGTTAGTAGGCTCTCGATCTTGAGGTTGGATATACTTAATCAAAGTAAACTTAGCTAATGTACTCTTGTGGGTAGAATAAATGGTGTAAGTAATATAGAACAAGAAAATTGTAAGAGAGAAAATTCGATAATCAACAAAGTTCATTCATATATCGTTTCTTCTGTAAGGAACATTACTGCTATAATTTAACATTTTATATTTCAATTTCTGAGGTGAGGACATTTTTTTCTTTGTGAACATGATGTCTTATCCCTTTTATTTTAATGCGATTTATATCTATCATATTTACCTAAGTCGTGCCGTGTACCGTGTGGTGACAGCAGAAGAGAATACAATTGGCACCACCCAGTCTCTCCCGCGAGTGTCGTACAAGGCGACTAAGGGAAAGACAACAATGAGTAATGGGCAGAAATATTCCTGTTATGCAACCATGCAATGTGTACTGCGATTTCCATTCCCGACAGACGATTATTGACGAAATGTGGGTGTTAATTTACCTCTGCCTTCCCCTTCGGGGATATAGGTGTGATTTATGTATGTATGTATATTTCCCATTAAATTAATGGTCACTTATCCAATGACCAACCCTAGCGAACATTGCTTAGTTAACGCAATCGCAGGCCGAGCGCGCTAAAACATTATCGAGCTCCTTAGTTTAGAGGCACGTAATATTTTTTTTGTTTACAAACGAAAAGCCGTAATAATATGAATTATAGAGATCCTCTTCATTCATGAACGCAAAAATTCCAATTATGTACAGCATCTTTACTTATCGTTGTATATACCGCTGAGACGAAAGGAATTGCGTCTCGGTCTCGGAACGTTTTACGTGATCTGAATCTACGTCACCGTCGATGCAAGTTGCAAGATAATGTTGCTGTGTCAGAGCTATGTAAACAATATATCAAATAACCGTGAAATGTTTGAGGTAGTGAATGAGGTATGTAATTTCTTAAGTCCTAAATCATCAATCAGTAAAATTTTGAGCACTGCATATAAATTTAAGTGGACTACAACTTAGTAAATTGGTTTCAAAAGAAAAATATAGTAAACAAAACCAGCACCTTAGCGCGTTTTACAGTACATAAGGCGAGGTGGTAGATACCTATTCCTATATATACAATATACCTTTAATCAGTTTAGTACAGTGAATACTTCATTAGTCCAACAGATCAAAGCAGATCACCCTCTTCGCATCCCACGCCAAACTTACACAATTATTTTGGATATATACAAAGCGAGAGATATCAGTCATATTAGTAAATTCGTAACTATGAAAATCATATTCCTCATTAATGAAACTTCAGGCAAGGTCTGTCTTCCTGTCTCCGATCTATTAAGCGTAGGTATCTATCGATCGTCTCGTTGTATTTACACAAGACGCAGTGAACAAATGAAGGCACAATGATAGTAATAGCAGTAGTGATAAAGTTATAAAAATATTACAGTTAAGGCGTCAGTAGAAACTAAACCTTAACTTTCTGGGGACTTCACAACGAGTTTTTTCAATTAATTATATATACATTTAATGTACTATTATATTTTTACACAAACACTACGAATATTAAGTATTCGAAACGTGCCATGGGTTCAACAATAACAATGCCAAACATAAATTTAGGTGATTTAAATCAGTTAAAGTCATAAATAAATACACATTTAACATAAAACATTTTATTCATTATTTCTAATGAATAAAATGTTTTATTTTGCAACAATATTGAATATAATTATGTCTAACTCTTAACAAATGTAAAATAAAATTTGTTTGTCTCATTTAATGTGACGAAGACAAGGGTAATTTTAGAAGAAGAGTTTTACTTAACAAATCCCCAACCATAACCCGAAGATTAATGTGGGGCGAGACCATTAGCCGCCTACACTAAACTGCACCGAGGGCCGATAAGCCAGTCACACAGGCAGGGGTTAACTTGTAGTGGGAGTAAAATGGATTAAGCTTAAAATGAAATTTTATTTCAGTCTTCAATATTATGTCGATAATGTGGAAGAAGAAGACATGTTGTGCCGACCCCGCCTAGAGCGGGATAATGGCAGGAAGAAGAAGATGAAGAATATTATGTCCATAATATAATAATAAATAATGAACATATTTTTTTATTATAAAACAAAACGAAAGGCCTGGAAATTTGTGCAGTAACGTCCCTAGAAAAATAGTCATCAAAGGCGGCCCTCAAAGGCAGACAAGGCGAGCTAAAATCATTACGAGCAATACAGGAAGAAAATTTGCATAACAAAGCGTGACACTGATCAGCTAGTTTGTACAGTAGAGGCTGTCGTGTGTTTGAATTGGTCTATTATGCTTAGGAGCTTTTGATCGAATATGGTAAATATTGAATAGGGGATTGTGTGGTGGTAGTGCAGAATACAGCTGCCACCACCCACATTTTGCTCTGCCGGTGCAGATACAAGGTAACTAAATGTTGAAACACAAAGATTTCACAGCGATCAGCAATCAGGATCACTGTCACACAATGTTGGCAAAAAGTGACAATATCTGATTTATTAAACACAGAGTTGGGTTTCATTTCGCCTGAAACCTTTCTCGAGGCAAGGTCCCCGCTGTCGTGAGAGGATGCATAAATGCACATTTACCCCTAGCAAAAAAAGGATTCGAACCCGGGACCTTTTGGCCGACAGCCAGCGTTCTTCTCTTTCGACCGATCATCGAAACAGGTCATCACAAGACCTACCTAGCTTGTATTAAAAAAAAATCATCTGATGACAAAAATACTAAATTTAAAGAACAGAAAAAGTTCTAAGGGCCTGTTTCACAATCGACAAGTAAGTTCTAAGTAGCTTACTTCGCAGATCATTTGACAGTTGTAATATGAAATATATGTCAATTGATCTGCAAAGTGAGCTACTTGGAACTTACTTTTTGATTGTGAAACAGGCCCTAAGTCTTAGGGACTGTTTCACAATCGGCAAGTAAATTCGAAGCAGCTTACTTCGCAGTTCAATTGACATATTACAACTGTCAAATGATCTGAATGAGGGCCCATAAGAGTTAAATCAATTGGATCGTTATTGTTGTAATTGGTAATAAATAAACCAATAGAAAAAATTACTTTACTCTTTAAGTTCGAAGTGATTGCAAAACAAAAACAACTTTTCTTGTGGGCAAAAAAGAAAGTAATTTCTTTTCAATTTGTCACAGTGAATACATAACATGAGCGTCGTTGACAGGTAACTGTTGATAATATTCTAGTGATCACAAATGAAAAGATTATGATAAATAATATAATATGAAATATGATTTTAACATCTGGTGAAATGTGGGTGTTAATTCAAACCTGTCAAACTATTCGGGGATAAAAAGGCATGATTTATGTATGACTTAATGACAGAGTAAACAAAATAGCACTAGCATATTTTTATGCCGTGTGGTGACGGCAGAGTAGAATACAATTGTCACCACCCCAAATCTCTCCCGTGGGTGTCTTACAAGGCGACTAAGGATAAATCAGTGAAGAGGAATGGGCAGCAGCGTTCCTCTTATACCACCTAGCAATGTACCTACTGCGACTTTTGTGCCCGATAAATGGCAATAGGCTCGCCACCAATTACATGGGACCTAACATAATTGGCGAAACGTGGGTAGTTCACCTCTGCCTACCCCATCGGGGATATAGGCGTGATTTATGTATGTATGTACATTTTTATGGGAAACTGGAAGGAAGGTACTAGAACATTTGACCTTAATTCTATACGACTACGAACCAAGCGATACAATATATCACGAGAAAATAGCTGTCCACATATCACAACGGTACAAAACACAGCGTATCACCATAGTCACGGTTACGCACAATAGTGCAAGGCCATTCATTAACATGATTTGGTTTGTGAATCCAGGGAAAATCGTTCGCTTTCTATGACGCGTTATGCATAAAACGCAAGGGGGTTATCTTGGTGTTCCATTCTTCGTTGTGACCTAGGCAGTAAGCACGCAAGCTGAATTGCTAAAATAAATAGTGTTTATTTAAACAGATTTATTTTATATAATTATAAGGATTAATGTGTAAGTAACACCTGGGTGAGAACAATAAAAAGGTATGTAAATTATTTACGGGCAAAAATAATGTGTCCTCTTTCTGTGTTCATTAAATTAAATTATACACAATGTAAGTAAACTTGTGCAAAGACACAGTTTGGAAAAAGTCATTGTTTTTTTTTAATTTTGATAACTTTAAATAATTTATTTGATATTATTAATAAATTATTTTAATATAATATTTAAATAGTGTATGAAAAATACATGAATTTTATGAGGTTTTCCGGTCTGGTAGTTAAGGATTTACAATTTAAATGTCATCTGCTTAAATATAGTATGATATGCGCGGTGAGATAATATTAATTATTTAGTTGAAGCTTTCAGTTATTACCCCCAGGTAGGTAATTTTATTTTAATGTTATTTCATAGTCCAACTATTTCAAAGAGTGCACTCCATCATTGCTACATTGTGTCTTGTTTTATTTTTTACGTTCTCAGGATAGTTAGCTACAAACAAATTAGTTTTGCACATAGACCCCATTTTGAATATATTATTTTTTTAGAATATGCAATTTGATACAACACAGTCTTATAACTCAAAGGTGCTATCTCCATTATATAACTACTTTTCTGAAATATATCGACGTGTTTATCGTTAACAACTTTAGTATCAAAAAAGCTTACCTCAAAAGTCGTTTTAAGTGTCATCATTATAAAGTTAGGCCTATATTGCTTTAATTAAAACTTTATCCTGGTGAATATTTATTTTTCATCATTATTTTCGATAGGAAGGATGCAGGTTCCATTGCGAGCATAATAAAGTATAAAATTATACTCTTGTGTATAATTATTACTCCCATAAACTCAAGAGGGGCAATAAAAATGTAAAAAAAAACTTTCCCCTCAAGAAATTAATCGAAGAGACAGGTATAATAATATATTTTCAAATTATGTTATATAAGGGATAATATCTGATTTAGGCAGTATATATCTTAAAGTGGGGCTTTCCTCGCTGACCGGTAACTGTTGAGATGTGACTAAGTAATTCGATATTTTACCGTCGTTTTCAGCTACCTACCTTTCCTTTCTATGAAGTTCTTTCTTATAAGTATTAAGTGGTGTGTTTTTATGAATGGCATTTAATAAATCACTGCTAAAACCGAAAGTAACAAATTAACATAAAAAAAAGTATAATGTTGAAGTAGTGTGTGTCGGGAGTTCAGATTTTAACCAAATATGTACGACTTACTGCCGCACTCAGAGACGTCAAATAACTTTAATGAGTACTTAATGTCAAAAATTTTCATTTAAATTTGGACCAAAGACCTGAGACTAGTTTTGAATTGTCATTTTTTGACATTCAGTACTCATTATCATTAATTGACGTCTCTGAGTGCGGCAGTAAGTGTAGGAAGACTCTAGAAAGATAAAAATGCACAAAAACTGTTTTGCACTAGATTTCTTTCATTTAATAGTTTTAGCTTACAAGGCATTGAATTTTGTTTTTTTTAAATGAGAATTATACCCACGTTCCATTTGCATATCCGGGAGTTAATGGATTATTTTCACCGGATGGTTAACTTTGAGCATCAAAATCCATCCGTAGCACTTGATGAAACCTATTGGGGTTCATGAGTCAGATTCGTCTGTGTGGATTTTTTTCGGCCTCTCAGACTATTCCGAAGTCTCAATATAAAAACTATGTAAATGGTCGTAGTACTGAGGTAATATTTCTTCATAATAATTCACAAGTGAAAAGGGTTCGTAGTTTCGGTACACATTTTTGTTGTTGAGCATAAATTCTTTATTCTGACTTAGAGTTCATTTTGCTTTGGCGTATATTTCAAGCTTGGTATAATACGCAAGGTATCTTGGGAATTCCAGTTTCATCGGAATAACATAATTCTGCAGCTCAGAATTGGAGTGGAATGAATGTATAGACTTTAAACTAATAATAAACTTATGTATTATAATTTTATTTTTATGTAATTCAAAATGTGTTCGCTGTGCTACCTACCAGCCCGAAAAACGGCTGCATCGTGGTTTTTAATATGGGCAATAATTATGTAAAATCCGCGTCCAAAACAGTAGGATGTTTCATATTAAGACTATAGAGGAATGTCCAAATTTCAATCTTTAACCTGTTTCAGGTTTCAGTCTCAAGAGATGGAATTTATATAAAGTCGTTATTGACATAATGCACTCGCAAGTCATGAAAGCCGCGATCTTCTCGTTTTTCACGCTGGCCTTAATTTCCGGTTGCCATGGCGACCAGAAAGATGAAACCGACGCTTATTTGAGCCGCTTCATTGCTGATCTGTGGCTAGAAGGTGCTGACGTCATTAAAATAATATGGAGGGATTGCTCAAAGAAAGTAAGTTTAAATATTTATGGTTGGAGTGACTTTTTATCACAGTGTTTGTTATCAAACTCTACTGAAATGGCTTGACCGATTAGGTCATAGGCTATTTTTTATATCTAGCTAGGTGATAGGGGCAAAACAACGATTTCCGAGTCAGCCAGTACATTGTATATCTTGTCTTTATGCAATTACTTACTATTATCGTCGTATTTATAACTCGTAAATAATGAAATCTTATTAAATATATACGGTGACCATTATAGGATAGTTCTTAGTGTCATTAGGCGATGTTTTTAATTTATACTCTATTATAAAAAATCTACTACGAGAACATTAGAATCAGTTCCATTGATAAAAATGTTAAGCTATTACTGAATCAATTTAAGAAAAGCACTAAAAATACTTTAACTTGATTATCTCTCTGAGTACTGACTCAGAGACTTTAAATATTATTTTTTTACCTTCCAGTCGTATTCTGAAATTTTTATTGTTCAGAGCACAGCATTAAGGTTGGTTGAATATGAAATAGCATTTTCTTCTGTTTTATCTGTAATTTTATTATTTTGAAGTGTTTTATTTTTCTCAGTGCTACGGATTACGAGATACGATGAAGTTAGGGAAGGGGGCCCAAAACGAGAATGTTGCCTAAAGCAGCTACTCTGGTGTATATATATTACCTTTTTCTATATTATATATAGCCCTTTTCTTTTTTTTTACCTTTTTCTTTATCTCCAAGTAGACAGACGGAGATTTGTATCTTCACATGACTTCTCAAGGAAGCAGTCAATAAGGCTGACAGGAATATAATGAGAAGTTTTGATAATTATTTTTCTCTCTCCACGTTCGTTTTTCGATCTCCGGCCTACATGGTAGAAAGAGTATAGTCCCAAAAAATAAAACTACTACGTCCAAATTTAATAATATAGTAATACTCTGTAATAACTTTATCAGGGAACATTAAATCTCAAGACTTTATCGAAATGAATCCTATACTTACGTTAGATTTCCAATTGCTTGAATTGGATTATTCAATTTTCTATTTCATTTTTCTGGTCGAAATTGTAAGTGCCGGAGAATTTAATAATTTATAGAGAAATATAGGCTTTTGTGAGAAAGAGCACTATTTCTTACGATAGTCAAATTTCTTGATGTTTTGTTATAACTTTGTATTTAAATTTTCATATACGTATGTGACATGAAAATTTAAATAACAAAGTTATAACATGTCCGTAATTCTATTGAGGTTTATGTCATTCGCTACTTTAGGGTAAACTATGTTCATGCAGTGCAATCAATTATGAAATTTGTTAGGGTTGCATACCTGTCTACGTCACATGTAACGTGGACCGCAACGAAGGATATTTTTCTCCTTGATTACTTATAATGACTCAGTGCTTAACTTGTTCATCAATAATAAGCTTTCCATTAGTAAACTTATTCAAGATCTTTGTAATGATTTCTGTTTGATCCCGTATAAGCGGATTGTCTTTGGTGCAATTAGCTTCAACTGAATGTAGGTAACTGCTTTCTTTGTTTCATTCTTTCTTTGAGTCCAATACTTCAGAGACATCTTTTTCTAGAACAGTTTTACTTATTCATTTATTCCTTAATATATAATAATGTTAATGTATAATGTATATTATTATGAACTTATTTGTGTTATAAGCAATTGTTCTACTGAACTTGTTTTTATTTGAACAAAGCTATATTTGCAAAGTATTAGCAATAAATGTCATACAAATTTATCTCCGTCTTTATGAGTACAACCATTCTCCTGTAAAATGGTTAGGTAGTGTCAGTCAGGCGGCCGGCAGTATAATTTCCGCCAAAACCTTCGGCAGTAAGGGTTGAAATGTTGTCATCTCCATGACATATTTATCACTTTTCTGTGTAATGGATGATATGAATCAAAAGGAAGGCGATGGCTTGTTAACGTCTAACCGATATAAATGGAAGAGGAAACATAATGCGCTGCCCCAGATAAACGGGGCACATGATAGGAAAATAGCGGCTGTCATAGTGTTAATCATCATATCTTTTTTTTCTTCTTCTTCTTCTTGCCCTGTTCCCAGTCTATCCGGGGTCGGCGCAGTATGTTTCGTATTCCATTCATATCTGTCAGACATCACTAAGCCGTCCCCTCCCTTTGAATTCATATCATACATCACACCGTACAGGTGCTACTACATCAACCCTCTTTGGGTATATTTCTCTAATCATCATATATTTTTTACCATACAGTATTTCAAAGTTACAATAATTGTGTATGTCGCTTTGTTACTCTGATGCTAATCGGAGCACTTATGTTACTTGTGGCAAGACACTCAATCTCCCAATCTTACAGTTAGTGGACGTCAAAGATGTTATCGACCACAAAGAGTACTTTCCGAAGTTCGTGCGGTGCATGAAGCGGAAGACCCTAAGAGCCCTCGACCGGTCTCTCAGCCCCGATATCGTGCCAATCGCAGACGGGGTCAACCTGGTCAGATTCGAGTTGGTCGATCGCTCCGGTAATATTGTACCTGAAAACGAGACGAGGTAAGCGAGTGTTTTTATTTTGGTTATACAGTTAACGTGTTTCTTATGATTACCTATTAATATATGTTTTTTTTTTCTTCTGAAAATGTTCAATAATTATTCTCATATTATTATTTGGTCGGCCTTGGCTTAAGCAGAAAAAATTCTTCTATTTCTTATAAATCAATCTAGTATTTTTTTAAAATTTTCATTAGACATGATTGAATCAGGACTGGCTGGTTTTTAAGCCATAATCTTTTTCTGACAGCAACTCTTTCTTACGAAGTATTTTAAATCAATATCAAAGAATATTAAGATCCTTTGAAACCCAACAAATTTATTTTCATTGCCAATTTGACCCGTGCCCTTGATTGAGCTTTTAACAAAGATTTCGAGTTAAGTTTAAATGAAGCTTATAATATCATGTTATTCTAAACAGGCTCTATTCGACATGAACCGGGCGGATCGTATTTCAAAATTTCTTAGATATTGGATCCAACTAAAGTCAAAAGTTAGTATTTGTCTAATTGGTTTAGCTAGTAAACACCTACCCCGGCGGGGAATGACGTGATGATTATATGTATGACGTATATAAACTTCCGAATCTAGACCAGGTATTGGTAATATAGATAATCAGCTGATGTGAAAACTGGATGTTATGGTAATGCAATTTTTAAAACATATCAAGGCATATAGGTAGTTAATTTAACAAATGCATTTATTTTTAATGCTTACACACTTAAGACACGCCTGTTATCCCCGTTATAACCCTGTTATAACCTGAAAACAATTTACTTTTCTGTACTAATTCATAGGACATTTCTGATAAGATTGATTGCGCAAAAGGTTTTATCAAATTTTTTTATTTTTATTTATTGCGATTTATTGATGTGATACGTAAAGTGGAGTTATTGTCGGCTAAGATTGGCTCTTAGCCTGTCCTGACCGGAGAGTTAAAAACCTTTTGTAAAATATTTCAAGTTTTTTTTTCAATTACAATCATTCAACATCAGCAAAATAAGTCCATCTTTCGTTCGAGTAGAATGACAGAAATATATAAACTGAAATCACCTGAAAAGCTCATTAATTAACTTACAAAAATCCAAGTATTCTCATCAATATAGATTTTGCCTCTCGTCGAACACAGGAAAGTTGAAAATCAACTGTCAGAATTTGGCAGTGTTAAACAAACTGCATTAATTCACTGACCTTTATCAAGTATGCTGGACTGAAGGTTGTCACCCAAAAAATGATTCCATTTGATTATCGCCTTCTTGGCGCTGATGGCACTGGTGTACAGTGTTGATGACTACGGAACTAATAACAGAGATGAGAGAATTCAGTACCTACAGTGCGTCCACAGTTATTTTACCTCTGACACTTGTCATTATCCTGCTCTAACAGATGGAAATGTCATATTAGTATCCTTCTCTCACCTAAAACGTAAATGGAAACGTCAGAGGTAAAATATCTGTGGACGCACTGTACTATTGCAACAAACGTCGTATTTATTACCCTTGTAGCTCGAGGAGGCGCTTCAAATCGGCACACGAAACATTTCACATTTTAGTAGACGTATTCAGTCCAGCGTACTTGTCAGTGCCTTGATCTGAGAGCCGTAACGTCACAGCCACCCACTCGTAGCAATCGCCCGATTAGCCCTAATAAATGTTTCTATTACTGCTGTTAAATGGTTCCTTGCCCCGACTCAATACGTTTTTAGCGCAGATGTAAATGACGTTAGTCACAGAACTGTTATTGGTCAATATCATTGTAGCTAAGCAATATACGAAAATTATGTCTAACGGTCCATAAATATGTATCTTATTAACGAAAACCTACAGATAATTTTATTCATATTACTATAAAATGAAGAGAAAGTAACACAATGATATCTCAAAAATCTATATTACAGAACAAAAATCGACATGTTACATTTTTAATGTACCATGAATAATGTACTTATTTTTTTTCATTAATACTATGTGTATTAGAATGAGGAAACATTTTTGATCATTATATTTAGGAAGGCATCTCTTAAACTGAAATTGGTTTTACAGTCCAGCGGGGTTTAATGTAAGCCGATTGCTTTAGTCTACCCGTCTGTCTCACACTTTGCTATTATTCCCAATGAGTGAGAGTGACGGGTAGACTAAAGCGATAGCAATTGCTACATAGTAACCCAGCCGGGCGCCCTCTCTTTGGACTGCATAAATAATAATTTATTTCTTATTTCCTTGCTGACTATTTATTCACTCCCGTTGATTTCCTTTCTGTTCTGCTAAAAAAGCAAATCAAACAAATTTGATAAGGTAAAAATAAACATTCAGAGGTAGAAATGAAAGGTAAAAGGGAAAATCTCGCTTTGTTTGAACGACGGGCCTTTTTCATAAGTTCATTGAAAATAGATTAACAATTCAGCTAGCAGTTTTTTTTACCTTACCTACGTGTACACCTGGGGGCCTACCGCCGAACTCGATTGCTAAAGCAAAAGCTATAGTTTATGACGTCATGCTGTCATTTCGCACCAAATGTAACTAAACTATCAGCGATAGCTTTGAACAAATGATCACCGAATGATTTTGTATGAATTTGGCACAAAATCTGTACCGCCTAAAAGTTCAGGAAGGCTGCTATAGCCGCAAGCAGTGCATTGCAATATAGCAATCATCAGCAATCGAGTTAGGCGGTAGGCCCCCAGATTTAAAAAAAAGTGGATTTAGTTAGCTGGGACTTTAATTTCATAACAATAAGAGCACGCGTGACTTTATGAAAGCGAAGACTTGCAACTGATTCTGAAAAATGATGAATCTAACACACATTTGAAATATTGGTTGAATGTATTTCGTTTTAATAGAATCTGTGTTTCATAAAAAGGTCAATAGTGCTTAGAGAATATTTGAAAGTAAACTTCTCAAATGTTATTTAAAGGTTATTTTAAAATTCTGTTAAGGATTGCAGTCATTTGATAGCAGCAGACCTTTCACTGGAATGAATAGAAAATGGAGTAGGTAAACATGGGTCTTTTATTATTTTCATGAGAATAGACATTAAATCTATTTTTAATAAAGAGCCCTAACTTCGTGTAAAGCAGTAAGTGGATATTCTTTGATTTATTCAAACAATATTAATTTACTGCTTTACGACGATGACGGCAGAGAAGAATACAATATTGTCACTGTCTGTCACGTGGGTGTCGTACAAGGCGACTAAGATTTATAATAATATATAACTCTTAGTCGCCTTGTATATAATAATAATTTCTTCGTTCCTTCCTCGCGTTCCTGGTACACCATCTAGTAAATTACTGCTATTAAAGTTCCCGATGAATGGCAATAGGCTTGTATCTTATCACACGGGACCTGAATTAAGCTAGCGTAATGCGGTAGTTAAAGCACCTCTGCCTGCTTACGGGAAAAAGGCGTGTTTTATTTTTTTCCTATGTATACAAGGTGTTTGGTTCATGCTATATCAAGCCGGCACCTACCCATGCTAACATAGTCATATAAATACTATGGTGATACCAAAAAAAAATATTTGTAAAAAAAAATTTGAATTCTCCATACAAATAGTTGGATCAGAAAAACAAAATGTATGAAAAATTTTAAAAATCTTTTTGAAATAAAACAACTTTTACGGATTAGACTCGCGTATATTTAGATGTTTGGCATTATTATTTATTTATCCCGACGTTTGGATCACTTTACAGCGGCCGTGGTCACGGGTGACTAAAGATGACAGGTGTCTTCATCGTAGTAAAAGTTGTTTTATTTCAAATGTGTAGTGCTCGTGCAAATATAAGAGAACATTAATCTTTTTGAATTTTGAATTTTTACTATTACCATAGTATTTATATGACTATGTTTGCATGGGTAGGTGCCGGCTTGATATTCCATGTACCAAACACCTTGTATATACAAAGTACACTTTTACAAAGTACATTTTTGTACATATATTAATATGTACAAAAATGCACACCCGGCTTGCAATCACAAAGACTTAGTCGAGGATTATATTAAAGTAGACGGTCTTAGTTGTAACAGTAGGATTATTATGGAACGGATCCCCATTATATGTAATCTAACGTACCAGCCACGATATTGAATGTCTTATTTCCAACATCATGCTTATTACATTTTCTTGAATAGTTATTGGATTTACGCTTACACAAGGACAAGCAACATAATCTAGACTAGCTGAATCCCAACTCATTCACTGTAAGACAACAAAACATGATAATGAAGTAAATATTGACATTGACATTTTTATCAATTGCTCTTTATTTTTTATAAAAAAAAATATAACATATTTTTTTTATAAGCAACAGTGCTATGACGACGTGAATAATAGAATTTTATCACGCCTTCGGAACCAAAAAAAATGCTTCCATAGAACTGTCAACCAGGTGGTATGGCCCATTCTCTCTAGGTATACTATTCCATTCACAGAGAAGGCCTGTATCCAAAAGCACTGGTGAGATGAGATAAATAGGGACTGTAAAATTAACGCCGCGTGGTGACGACAGAGTAGAATACAATTGTCACCACCCCAAATCTCTCCCGTGGGTGTCGTACAAGGCGACTAAGGATAAATCAATGATGAGGAATGGGCAGCAGCGTTCCTCTTATACCACCTAGCAATAGCAATGTACTGCGACTTTTGTGATCGATAAATGGCAATAGGCTCGCCACCTATTACATGGGACCTGACATAATTGGCTAAACGTGGGTGCTAGTTCGCCTCTGCTTACCCCTTCGGGGATATGGGCGTGATTTATGTATATATGTATGTAAAATTAAACCGTAGCTAAGACGATTTAATTTCACAAAAAAAAACTTTTTTTTTTATTATTAAAATAATACAAAAAAAAAGTTTTAATTATTAAGTTAAAATTATTAAACACAAATTTTGTTTTGTATTATTTAAGAACGCAATTTTTGAAGTTAATTCTCGTATTGTGTTCGTGAGTAAATTCATGAGAATTGTTAAAGGTTGAAATCCCACTGTTGAAACTCTGCCGATAGAAATTTAAAGACAGATTGTGCTTTATTCACTATGGGGTCCCATTTTTAGGCGTTACCTATTACTGATACAACGGCAATCGTAACTTACTAAGGGCCAGTTTTTTGGTTCACAAATTTAAGTACAAAAACCGATGGACAATAACATTTAGTTTAATATTAATTATTGCTGTATACCAGTCAGAATCAAAAGCGCATAATGCTTTTCTAATAAAATCTGGCGGCCTAACACATCGCTGAAATTCAACAGTTTTTATCGGTTACAATCTTTTACAAAGTAGAAACCCATCTTATCGAAAAAAAGAAAGAAAATTCGAACCAATCGTCCATTTATCTTAAATATACAAAAATAAATTCTTTAATAATGTGTTTTTTTATAGCGCTTGGAGTGAAAAAGAATTAGAAGAAGGAGATTGGAGGACGCTCGCCCTACAACGTATGGCGAAAGTATTAAGAACACACGTTGTAAAATTTGACCTCGAGAATGCAAAAGAAGGCACGGAAAAAGGTACGAGTTAATATCTGAATACGAGTATGCTTCTTTATCTTTTATGAACATTCATCTGGATTACGGATAATTTTTCGTTTCAATCTGTGCTGAATTTTTTATTATGCATATTATAAGGACTCAAGTTACCCAAAGAGATTTGGTGCCAGAAAAAAACAGGGTATACAGATATTATACTAGTTAAAAAATTATTCGTAAAGTTACATTTTATTTTTACAAAATTTTTTACTTATTTTCAGTCGAGTATCGAGGCAGACGTCGTCAGCAAATGATGACTATGATGATGTTTGGTATTGTGTCAATTGGGATGGTTTTAGTACCAATGGGCTTCCAATTCCTCGCCGTTTTAGGTGGAAAAGCCCTTCTCTTAGCCAAGATGGCTCTCATATTGGCATCTATACAAGGACTTAAAAAGGTGAGTCCTGCATATTTTGTACCTAAATTGTTATTTATAACACTGATGAAAGTAATCTTAGGAACTGACACAAATGAAAGTGAACCCTTAGAATGTTAAGAAGTTACACTTCTCAGTCGCACGAATTGTTCAAACCTTATGAAATATTCAAAATGTAGGCACTTGGAAACACTTCATACTTTTTACTTTTTCTTTTTTTTGTGTCCGGTTCTTTCTCCATTGTGTTGAAATCAAAAACTTTTACAACTGTGTGAAACGAATGAATAAGTAATCTTTGTGTTGATCCTAAAACGAAATATTCCATACATTTTTCTTTAGTATATTTAATAAACATGTTGGTATACCTTATAAGCATTAACCAAATAACCCTGTGCCTGAAATTCTCGCATTAAGTTTAGTATATAGTTTGGTGTCAATATATTTATAATGTACTAACTTCAAAAGGTAACATTCTCTTTTAGGTAGATCATAATTATGAAGGGTTTCATGACCGGGGGAAGGTATGATAACCTGACTCACAATTTTGTTTCTTCTCTTGCTCTAACTTTCTAATATTTCTTAATTTTTTATTAATTCTTACTAAGTATTAGTATTAAATGCAGGTCTAAAAAGCTTCTTTAATAATACAAAATAGTCATAAATAACGAGGTTAATACCAACTAAAAATAATAAATGTTTCATATCACATGCTAGGCTTAAAGCACCTTACTAAATATCACCCCGATAATCTGTTAACAGATGTTCTGTTCCAGATTGCTTCAAGTCCGATAAACTACGGCTTGTACCACCACTCTTATCCATACGATTACTACGAGAAGCGAAGCCGCAACGACTGGCCTCCGCCAGCCTTGATGCCGGCGACTCCACCGCCATCCATGTCGGTGCAAAACTGGCCAAGCAGCGACATCATCAAGATTGATAGGACAAACATAGCGAACGAGGCCAAAGAAAACAAGCACATAGAACCTGTCACTTGGAGACCAGAGCTTCCTAAAGCTGTTAAGCAAGAAATGGAAGCGAGAGTATACCCGGTCTACGCCACACCTGAAGGAACGCAAACTGTATTTACATCTATCGATGCTCCCGCGTCCCTGACTGACTTGACGACCAGACCAGGCGAAGTACAAGCGGAGTATGCCCTGGAATTGCCCTACAATGGACTCCGTTTTCAAAGTCCCACTACTGTCGTTTCATCTTGACGTGTTCATGCAATTGTTCCGAGCTCTATTTAACGTTGTTGTTGGAATTTATTCGTATCTATCACAAGTGCTATACCCGAATAGACAAGTATTTTATACTATTTATTGATTTAGTTTAGTAAATGAATTAAGAATGAGCGGTGGTTTTTTATTTTCCTATCTCAATAATTGTATTAAGCTATTTCCTTTGTGACACGTAATATTATTATAGCTTTTAGGCATATTCACTTAATATTTACGATATACCAGTATTATGTTGGATTATCTTAAGTAATTTTGTTTTGGTTTCTTCTATCTTTTGAAAGTAAATGCTATCAATAAAAGAACACTTTATATTTCTATCATATTGGATATCTATTTTTATCATTATTCGTTCAATCACAATTTAAGCTAGATCAGTAATATTTGTTCCGATCGCGAACATAATATCAAGTACACCAGACATTTTGGAAAAGAAAAAATCACGGGAATACCGATATTTATTCCTGACAATAAAAAAGATATCATTTCGGGCCTCTATATATGAGACTGACTTTAATAGCAATATTGTTGTAGTAGCAGGAACGCAATAATCCTCCACGCTAGACCAGGTCGTATTAAGCCCGTTATGATCATGTCAGCTCAACTAGGGTAACCGTCGGTCAAGCTTACCGCTGCTCCTCGGTCATCATCATACCAGATCCTCTGCTGATTCAAAAATATGTCATCTGGCCCAACTATAATATTAAGGGTACCAGAATTTATTGAAATTACTACAGTAAGAAGTAAATACATAATTTTTGACCAATCACCAAATCACGCCTTTTCTCAAAGGTGGGATTTGCTTTTTTCCACTAGTACTCATAGCGTGGCCTTAAATGACACGTTTTATAAAAGGCACTTCAACCTGGCATAATATTGGTCGGTAGGCAGCTAGTCTCACTACTGACATTCTAAACGTATTACATGTTCATTAATAATTTTAAAAACAAATGAAAATAAACGAAGTCTCCTTAGTTTCTACTTCAAGGAAACCTGCTAATAATTTTTATCTGCTGCAAGCAAAAGCTATTTTGAGCCCTAGGATATTCTAGATTATTAGAAGTGAGAGCAGTGTTAAGGCAAACAAGATGCAAAGTTCTGTGAAGGCTACAACAGACTAACTACTTTCTCGAGCTTTATCAATCCTTAAGATACATACATAAATAAATCACGCCTATATCCCCGAAGGGATTAGCAGAGATGAATTAGCACCCACATTTCGCCAATTATGTTAGGTCCCATTTAATAGGTGGCGAGCCTATTGCCATCAATCGGGCACCAAAAACGCAGTGCACATTGCTAGGCGGTATAAGAGGAACGCTGCTGCCCGTTTCTCGTCACTTACCCTTAGTCGCCTTGTACGATACCCGCGGGAGAGACTTGGGGTAGTGGCAATTGTATTCTGCTCTGCCGTTAACACACGGCACGGAGTAATATACGCATATAGAAAATTGCACAAATGACTACATATAAGTAGTTTATAACATTCTATGGAAATTGTCGTAAATATGGTGCACACTAGGCGTAAGGGTGTTTATGGCTTCTTTAACCGCTCAAGATTTTTAGTTTTATGGCTGCAACGCCAATAATGGACATTAAACACTTAATGTATTTCTTTTAAGGTAATTTTCCAAGCTCAGTTGAAAGAGCAAAACAGCATGGTTTTAGCAGCACATAAAATAATTTATTTATGAATGTTCTTATCTAAGCAAATTTCTATATTGCAGATTGTAACTAGACTTTTTTATTTCAGTTGCAAATGCATCTAGTTCTGATTAAGGACTGTTGACTAATGTGATAACAGTTTCAGTAAATAAATAAAAATGCCCTTAGTGGTTTCATGTTTACATCAACACTGTTTAATTACTTTAGCGTATTGCAACTTGTGTATAATTTCATAATGACATTATCAGTTTAAGAAGCAGCATCGCAGTGAAAGATATACCGCGATAAATCTAGGAAATGAGAACAAAAACAGTTTGTCCTTAAAACAAGTAGGCCAGTGGAAAAATATAAAAAACATTATTTACACCTAGATTAGGTATGACGTTTGTAGAATGTAACAGTTGAAAACCGCGAGCAAATCTATTTCCATAAAAGTGTAGTGATTTTAAAACAATTAATTAAAATAAATTCTTAAATCACGCCGTAGGTTAAGTTTAAATGTGATTGGTACTGTGTAATGGAGGGTGACTTCTTTACCGTATTATCTACCTACCTACACTTTAATAGCAGTATTGCTAGTACTAGAAACGCTGCTGCCCAGCCTCCTATTTATGACCTTAAGTCGCCTTATAATGCACATCATCTCATCATAGCATCTAGCCCAGTGTGATTAAGTAGCATAAGCACTTATGCTATGGATACTAACATAACATAACATAAACCACACCTATATCCCCAAAGGGGTAGGCAGAGGTGAACCAGCACCCACGTTTCGCCAATTATGTTAAGTCCCATGTAATAGGTGGCGAGCCTATTGCCATTTCGGCCACAAAAGTCGGGTAGTACATTGATAGGTGGTATAAGAGGAACGCTGCTGCCCATTCCTCATCACTGTTTTATCCTTAGTCGCCTTGTACGACACCCACGGGAGAGATTTGGGGTGGTGACAATTGTATTCTACTCTGCCGTCACCACACGGCTACTAAAGACGTTGGATATATTTTAATTATATAGTATAATGACAACAAACATCAAGTTAGAACAAATGACTGTGTTCGTCACAAACATTTACCTCTGCTACGATTCGAACCTAGGCCCTTTTGGCCGATAGCCAGCGATCTGATCATTTGACCAAACTCATCGTCAAAAGATACAGATAGAGATACGTCTCCACTATTCTATATCCTGTACTGCATCGCTCTGTGGTGATCAGTGGCTCTACAGGGCAATGGAATACAATCTGACAGATAATTTTATTATATTTACAATAGTTTTAAATAGTTGTCACCTTTACGGTGTGATGGATGATATGAATCAAGAGCAAACATACTGTTCCGACCCCAGATGGACTGGGAACATGGTAAGGAGAAGAAGAATAGTTTGAAATAGTTAAAACGTATGAGTATAGACGTATGAGCACACACAAGTAAAGCTATTGTTGCGCATGATGATGACAAAGCAGCTCTACTGCCAACTCCTTATTTTCTTCGAGGTCCGCATGACAGCAACGTATGGTGACTATTTCCGCGCTGCCATCACACTTCATATCGATAATGTTTGCTACAGAATACAAAAATAAAATATTAGTACACTGCAAAAACGTCTTACTTATATTTTATTGAGAACGCTGCCGTCCGTCTTAATATTTATAATATTACTAGCAAGTCTACCGACATCATAAATCTCCAGAATTTACTTAGTACACTAAGGCCACAAAGCGTTATTACAAGAAATATTAAGTTTTCAAAGGCTTTATTCCCGGCACCCTATTAATAATTTGCTCTTTTTATGAACTAAGCCAATGAAGGCTGTTTACCGTTTTGAATGATAAAATTATAACAAACAACTTTAGACTCGAACAGGCTTATACATTCTTTTACATTGAAATGAGATTGGATCCTCTTGGTATTTTTAGGATTATTTTTCCTATATTACGTTTCATCGTTCAATAAACAATATTTGTATTAAAACCCAAATTTTATGATAGGGCCCGACAGGAAATACATATCTATATACATCTCTTGCTAAGAAATTCATGTTACCCTTAGACTGCATCATTATCTTTCTTTCAAATAATCTGAGGTCGGTATCACTCCACTCACTTCCTTTTGATTCAAACATCTGAAAGATGTTAGTGATAAATGTATTGAATATTGGTGGCAGAACATGTCGAGAGACTGATGAATGGAGAAAGCGATTGGGATGAGACAATATTAGAATCCATGCTGATCATGGTTTTGATTTAGGTTTTAAAATGCCTATTTAATATAACAAACATTATTAATTAGTAAGATGATCAAAAATAAATACTAAAACTAAGTATTAATTTGTATTTATCTAAAAAATCATTTGCCTAAATTTGTCTCTGATAGGTAAGAGAAACTTTAATTTAAATTTAATATACAGTGGTTATATAATAAAATATGTCTTAAGCTTCAAATACACTTTCAATGAAACATGACTGTTTATTCAAAACAATGCGGAACACTTACTCGTTGAAAGTTAAAACAATGGAAAGTTGTCTTAAATTTGTTATACCGTTTATTCAGAAAATACTGAAATTAAGTTTAAAATTGCAGTTATTTAACAGTGTGAGGTTTGTATTGGCAGAACATAAAATACAAAATTCCATTGTAAATAAATTGACCTATAAAATAAAATATCTCTATTCGATTTTAATTTCAACATTTTAAAAAAACTTCTCATCAAAGTAGGAAAGCAAAAATGACGTACAGTCTAAATTACATAATGTTATCATAAGTGGTTAAATAATTTATACATTTAACCAACCTACCAATATTCGAAATAATTTACTGGGCATTAGAATTTTGATCTCTCAGTGTAAACTTTTTTAAGATTTCCTAAGTTACGTTCGGTTATTAAATATTAACATAGCTATAGAAACTCCGATATTCCGAGAGCACATACTACGAGTATTTGTACGTGTTACTTGTACAATAAATCAAGTTATACTACGTGACACAATACATTGTACCAATGACAAGTATTCGCATTCGAAATACTCACTAAATTAGTGAAGCTTAATTTGTTCGAATGGAAGATCCGGGAATCGGTGGACTGTTTAACCCTTTATTTAGGCACTAAATTCTGGAATATTCATAGATTTTCAACCTTATCTCCGAATCCTAGAGTTTAAAATGCGATGAAACCGTACCTGACGGGGCTCTCATAGTTAACTCTACCGTTAATATTAATATTGGAACACGTTGTGTTCTCATAGTCAGAGCTTTGGAGTTTTGGGCCCGGCAAGTCTTTGTTTAAGAGGAACCGGTAGAATATACAAAAGTTTTTTTTTTTATATCTACATAAGAAGTTTATGTGAAGAGAAATAAATACACTGTGACGGAAATGTTTAAAACACCTTTGGACTGCATTCTTATCCTAAAATAGGTGTTCTTTTTTTCACACCACATAGAGTGACAATATTTTTAAACATAATTTAATAATTATAATAAGGATATTAATTAATTTATTTAAGATTCTGGAAGAGCCGCCTTTGACACACATTCCAGTGTATCCAAGACGGCTCTTACATAATCTTACCAAATATGACTGGGCAGAGAAAGAAGTCTGAAAGATGGCCGTGTGGTGACGGCAGAGTAGAATACAATTGTCACCACCCCAAATCTCTCCCGTGGGTGTCGTACAAGGCGACTAAGGATAAATCAATGATGAGGAATGGGCAGCAGCGTTCCTCTTATACCACCTAGCAGTAGCAATGTACTGCGACTTTTGTGCCCGATAAATGGCAATAGGCTCGCCACCTATTACATGGGACCTAACATAATTGGCGAAACGTGGGTGCTACTTCACCTCTGCCTACCCATTCGGGGATATAGGCGTGATTTATGTATGTATGTATGTAGAGAGAGAAGTCGCAGTGGCGAAGGTGAGTGTTGACATGTTGTGAAGGGGTCCCGACTCCCCTCTCTGCCAAACTATGTTAAGAGTTCGTGTCATCTATGATATTCGCATATAGATGTCATTCCATTTAATCTTGGCATTGGTCATTAATCTTTCCGTTAGAGATATGATAGTACATCTTGTCAAATGCGCGGACCGAATCCACTTAACCTATTCCACGTCTATTTCATATACGCATTACAGAGGTACGATAACTGTAGTTTGGTATAAGATTTCAAACGTCGTTTCAGTAAAATGGTTACGCTTAACCTCGTTTATGATAAATTATATTAATTTTCTAAATAAACCTGATGAAAAAAGTTGTATTTCCTTCGTTTAGAGAAATCTTTTTAAGGTAAAATATTCAGATTTCACCCCTATAAATTACGTTTCACTTTGATGTGTCAGTTTGAAAGTTACCTCTCTCATTCAGAGATATCTTAAAGTTAAGCTGTTTCCTTTTGATGAAATTGTTCATTTGATGTTGATTTTGCACGCAGATATATTCCTTATGATAGTATTTATAAATGTCCTGTGATTTACCAAGATTCCAGAAAAACATAATATAGAAAATTTCGATGACAAAATTGTCTATCCATATCCATTCTTCAACTCTTTTATTCTCAACAATATTTTACAAATCAAATATTGTGATATTTTTCGTGTCATGAGAAAAAGCAGAATACAATTGTCACCACCCCTTATCTTTTATACAAGGCAACTAAGGGTTAAGACAGCGACTAGGGATGGGATATAAGAGGAACGCTCCTGCGTTCCTCTTATACCACTTAGCAATATATTGTGATTTATGTGCCTGAAAGAAGGCAATAGGCTTGCCAAGGGACTTGATAATAATTAGCGAAACATGGGAGTTAATACACCCGTGCCTAACCCGTCGGGCATAAATAGGTGTGTTTTTATAAGTATATATGTATATTTTTCGGATCACATCAAAATCACCTAGTCTAGACGTTGCCTCGGTCACGTATATATTCTTCACATTATAAGAACTATGTCTATTTAGGTGCGTAATACGCTATACCTAGTCATCTTCCCTTTGGTCTGTATAGACAGATCTGTTCAACCTGCACATAATATGAATAGAATGGCACTTGCATACATGACAAAACTTCACGTTTGCTTGAGATCTTATCGAATAGGAATCACTTTTATTCCAAAAAGAAATCATAGACAAATACGCCATTGACAAAGTAAACAAAAGACGTAAGCACGATGGTACCTTCTACCGACTGCCATAGAATAGTTTAATATAGAAGTTGGTATTTACAAAATCATTGCTCCGCTAGTCGTAGAAAATATTTGCGGAACAAATATTACGAGCCGATAACGTCCGCTCGTGCTACAAGCTGATAATATCATAATTGTAACCAACTAAATTCAACAGACTCCCTAGCGACCAGATTTGATATGTGTCTCCTTTTCACTCCGTATACCTTTCAGCTGAAAAGTGTATTTTATTCAAAACTAAGTGTTTATTGTTCACTATTGGAAATAGTTTCAACACTATTTGTAGGAGAGTGCTCTAAAAAAATGTGACTATTGTGATTAAAGTTGGTTTTGTGTTAACTTTCGCACGGAAGTGTTACGTGCGGGTGTGAGGGTGAGCGCAGAACTGGTTGCGCAGTAACATTTCGCACCCCTATAAAGGGATGGTACACAGTACCCATTCACAAGTTTCCCGACACCCACTCAGCACGCAGGATAGCTTAGCCAGCCAACTTCGAGTTTCGCGACTTTGTGGACTGTACTGTGTCAACATGAAAGTATTCTTCTGCGTTATTGTGGTGGTTCTAATAAGCGAAGGCATCAATGGGCTCCTACTACCGGTAAGTTAACAAAAGTTCAAGTTGCATCGGAAATTTCTTTACACAGCACAGTGATAAAAGTTATCGTATTCGAGTGACGGCCTAAATAGTTATAATCATTTCCTTAATTTCCATGCTCCCAAGTTGGCATAATAATAAATAAACGAATATTTCTTACACTTACACCTATCTTAGTTAGTACTATGTATGTAATACTAGATGACGGTCAAATTTAAATATCGAACCCAGAACCCGGGACCTCTGAGCTGACAGCCAGCGATCTGACCATTAGACCAATTAGCAGTTAGTAAAAAGCCTTGTAACTAACGATTAAAATAAAAAAAAATCTACAGAAAATAAAAACTCGCTACCACCGATTCACGATATTTAATCATTTTTACAGAATAATTTTTTCTACCATCGAAAAATATGGACCCATAAGTTTCGAAAATTAATTTTAACTTTGTCAACTCTCAGAGTTCGTTTACTTTTTCGTTCGTTACGCAAGAAACTTGTTTTTATTAGATCTGCGACCTTGTTTTGATTCAATTTGGGCTTTTGCTGTTGTAGGAAAACTTCAGAAATCACTTTCCGAACCCTTTAGGGGTTGTGTTACACACAGTAAGTAATTAGTCCTAAGTAAGATTAATGCATTTATATGAAACATATAGAAAATTTGAATTAATCATGATAAAAACGGCGTGTTTTAATGATTTTACTAATATTGTGGAATATTATAAGAAATAACCATAATCGTTTCCATAAAATTCATAATTTACCAGTGAGAATAAAATTAAGATGAATTTTTTCTCTATCTCTCCCATATCAAAAGGTTTCGCAAATATATTTTAGAGTCACTGACTTACTAATTCAAATTGTGTAAATAATACCAAAATAAGTTTGTTTCCTTTTAGTGAAAACGGTGACCGCCAGAATTAAAATTCACTCAGTTTCATGTAGGCTAATTTGCCCCAAGCTATTTTATGATCTCCAAAAATAATAAATGACTTTATGAGCAGTAGGTATGTCAAGAGAACCCTTTTATGCGATAAAGAGTTAATAATTGTAAATGTAAACACACCGCTTTATTTAAAAACTTTAAGTGTAAAAATACTGTGTATTTTTAGTAAAGTATCTGTTTTTACTAAGTTCTTTATTTCCTTTAATATTAAAACTATATCTAGATTAAAACTAGATATAGTTTTAATATTTAAATTAAATATTCCATATTGAAAAATTACTCGATTAGAGCAATGATCAGGTTTTTAACCTGATCATTGCTGTATGACATCAAAAATATGAATCAAAATCATTAAAAATATATCAAACGCAATTTCTTTTTTATACTGATCTCAATTTTATATGACGAGACATCCACCGAATATGAAAGACAAAAAATAAAAACAGTTGACCAACAACACCGTTGCAAAATAATTTACGCCCGCATAATCACTTGTTTTGCAATATACAATCAGTAATCAAAAGCTTTCAAAATAAGCTTCTTAACCCGAACTTATTAAGATAAACTTTGTCATCAACGCTGTCAATATAACAATGTATCAACGTAGCATTTTTAGAGTTGTTTCAGTTATTATATAAAAAATAAAGCAAATTTTATGGAATCCTTATTTTTCAAAGATTGTGTTCAATATGCTGTATAATATGAAAAAAAAGACAAAATGCTTTTAATTTATGGGATGAAAACGAAGGTACAGATAACAGTTGTAAAATATGCAATTATTCAGAGTTCTTCCGTGCTTTATAATCCACCTTCTGTAGTCATAATATCCACCAATTCACACTGTGCACCAATTCGTGTGGTAGAGCATTCTCCCTATATTCTTCTATCCGTAGGGCAGCCTATATCCCCGAAAGGGTAGGCAGAGGTGAATTAACGCCCACGTTTCGCCAATTAGGTTAGGTCCCAAGTAATAGGTAGCGGGTCTATTGCCATTTTTCGCGCACGGTAATCGCAGTACATTGCTAGGTGGCATAAAAATAACGCTGCTGCCTATTACTTTTAGCTCTCTTAACCCTTAGTCGCCTTGTACGTCACCCGCGGAAGAGCCGCAGGACATCCGCGGGAGAGACAAGAAATGGTGACAACTGTATTCTGCTCTGTCACCACGTGACCTATTTTTGATAGGCCCTTCTACTAGGAGACTAGTGTTTTTATATGAACGCGTTTAATTTAAAAGCTGATAATTCCTTTGAAATCCGTACTAGAAATTTAACTATTATTAGCAAAGTTTAATTTGTGGCCGCGCAGACTTGATTCAAATTAACAAACCGACGTAACAAATTCTCTTTGAAAACTTTATGCAATATAATGTGATTTCAGGCGTTCCTACAAATTAGAGTTTCGAATAAATTATTTTTGGCAATATGGCTTCTTACCAAGTGAAATAGTTTAAAAAATGTAATACATTTTTAATTAAACGACCAAATGTCAAAAAATAGAATGTTTTGTAATTTATATTTCTACACTAAATCTAATTAATGAACACTCGGGCTTCTGGCTGGCCTTGTTTCCAGATCTCATTTCCTGTACTCACAATTTAAATGTAACACATGATCGCTTCTGCGTTGAATGCTTTTAACTAAGAAGATTGTATTGATTTTAATAATAAACTAGCTCGCACGACAAACGTTGTTTTGCCCTTATCATCTAGGGGTCATACACAATATATTTTTATAGTATTCTACCAAAATACACACACATACACAGAAAATTTCATAAAAATCGGTCAAGCTGTTTCGGAGGAATGCGATAACAAGCGGATTTTTATATGTTAGATTAGGTATTATAGATTTTTATATTTATATTCTTTTAGACAAAGCTGAAGATCGAAAGAAGGCGAAATTGATCACTCACTCGAATTGCCTTTTGGGAGTGAAAAAATAACATCAAATGCGCCGGTCACAGCTCACATCAGTGGTGTCGTAAAAGTTGACTAATTGCTCAGTGAATACCAAAAATTACATTGGGACAACCGAATGGGGGAGGGCAAACCACCAACAACAGCATATGCAAAGAGGTTGGTGTCAGGTAAGCGGCTGATTGTAAAAAATATGCCAAAAGCTTGAACAGTATGGATAATTATGGTCCTTCCCATCACCGTTCTGTACATTCCTTCATCACTAGCATCTTTTCAGAACTAAACTAATTCTAATTAGTTAAGTCAAATGAAGAGACCAACTTCATTCAACTTAGATTCAACTTAGCAATACCCTTTTAACTGTCATTACTTTAGCACCTTAGTACTATAGTAAGGCCCTTTTCGGACTAGGGTTTTAAACGCAGCAGCGATGAATGGAGGTGATTAGGTCAAATGGGGTTCGTTCCTGTAATTTATTTAATTGCCATGAATTCTGTGGCAGCGTCAAGCTATTTATTTGACTAAAAGCTACGCTACCAGAAATGCTTAATTAGTCCGTATTGGGCAAACTGACTCAAAATGAAAAAAAAATAACAATAAAGATATGACGTTTCTGAAGTTTTTCCAACTGACTAACAACTTTGAAATGAATTTTTCCAAACTTTTTTACTACTTTTAGACTTAGATTGTTAGAGACTATTCCTGCAAGTTATCTCTATGCACATGCATGTAAGAATATAAAAATAGTCAAAACCCACCACGCTGGCCCAGTGAAAATTGTTTGAACTGCTACGTATTATATTTGTGGTCCCATCCAACATTGCTAGTTAACGCAACCACGAGCCAATCGATAAACTCTAATACAAGTAAAAAGAAAACATTTTGAGCTTATGAGAGACTTATTACACAGTCAGAATTTGTATAATCTCCTACCAGATTTATAAATAAATAATTGTACTTTAGATAAATAAAGGGTTTAAAAGAAAATAAATGGCAATAAGAAACAAATTATATTTTTGTTAACTTTCGTGACTTTGTTTACGAACAATACAACTATAGATTTCTACTCAAAGTTAGAGTTATGCATTTTTTATTTGCTATTACACAGACATACAGTAAAATGTTACCTAGAACACATACATAGCAGTAACATATCAACGAAATAACTAAATATGAAAACGTGTCTGGTTACCTGGAAAAATTACCGAACTGTGTGTAACTTTCTAAAAGCAAAAGCACTCCATACGTTTGATGTAACGAAATAAATCTCACGTAATATACGAGAACACAATCTGAGAACTTATTTTCCTCACCTGACCAAAATTTAATACACTTAAGTGTACGTCCAAAACACGCTTGATAGATGACGATGGATCGGATATTTATTTGATGCAGTTATAGACATTTATTTTGTGTTAAATTCACTATAAGCCTAGTGAAACAGTGATAAATCGTCATCATCATCACCACCAGCCCTTTAATACTGCTGGGGCACCGGATATCCCCATGTCGAGTAGAAGATTGTGGGATAATAGGCCATAGACCACTAAGCTGGCCCAGTGTGTTTAGTGAGTATAAACGGGTACAGATGCAGCAAGGAGAATCGAAACACATAGAAACTCAATAATACTATATTTTTGGTCACCCATCCTTAGTGAACATTACTTAGTTTACGCAATTGTATGCCAAGCGCGCTAAGTTACTGCGCCATCGAGCTCCTGATATGAATTGTCCTTAAGCTTCTATGGAGATGAACTATATAGCAAAGGAATATTAAAGGGATATTTTGTTTTTTAGAATATTTTAGGACATCAGGGCCCCTCTGATTTTTACTCTGTTTTTCCGTCTCCAGTCGGAGAGTTTTAGTTTCTGGAATCGCAGACCGAAGTCATATTTCTATCTATTGCTCAAACTATCTGTAGCTTAAAAACTACCTTGTATGTAAATTTATTTTCTAGTTTTGCAATAGAGAAATATTTTGCACCGCTCCAATTTACTATTATTAGAAACGTGACCCCTTATTTCAAAAGGTGTAGTGTAAACTGAAGTAACTAGTAAATTTGACTCATCATTTCAACCACAATATTTACGACAGTAATTTTTAAATAACATTTACAAAAACTGACTTTTGTCTTTGGTGTTTTTTAATATTAATATATAGTGTGTGTGTGTGTATTTGAAACTATTGAATTTTACATACGTCTATTAATCACGCCTATTTAACCCCGATGTGGTTGGCAGAATGAATTAGCAAGTTTTGCCAATTATTAGGCCCCATGTAATAGGGGCGAGCCTAATGCCATCTAACGGCTACCTAAATAGCAGTATATTGTTGTAAGAAGAACATTTCTGCCATTACTCATCGCTATCTTTACTCTTCGTCGCCTTGTACGACACCCGCGGGAGAGATGGAGGGGTGCTGAGTTTCCTGATCGGTCGTCACCACAAGCCTTTACAAGGTTATACATACATACATAAATCACGCCTATATACCCGAAGAGATAGGCAGAGGTGAACTAACACCCACGTTTCGCCAATTATGTTAGAGCCTTTTGCCATTTATCGGGCACATTTACGAGGTTATAGTGATTAAAAATTAAGAAAAATTATCTACAAAGGATAAACTTGATCAAATAATAGTTGCACGTGGATCATGTTAACAGGAGTTACATCATTTACCGCTATACGCGTAAATGGACACGTAAAACCGTTTTTGTCGCTAACAAAATTGGGGCAGTCATTGTTACTGACATGCCTCTTCCAAACTCACATGAAACGGCTTTTGTTTGACCATATAAAACATTCCGTGCTATGCATTTATTATATTTGTTTCATACTAACTATATTTAAGTAATAACAGAACGTAAATAATAAGAACATGATGATTATTGTTATTATGAAGATCAACTATCGCTAGTCTGATAACGCTATTCATTTTCTAGAATTTTTTTTATGATGAAGGTAAACCGTTATAAAACTGTACCTAACTTATAGTTTCACATTCACATTTCCGTTTACATGGTCATACATTACGCTACCCAATTACTGGTGTTAATAAAACAATATGACATAGGTATTTAAATTTAGTAAAATAAAATATAGTCAATAATAAATTTACATGGTTAGCTTATAAATCTTAAAATATTTTACTTCTTTAAACATTGTAGTAAAAAATATCCAGCTCTGCCTTGCCAATCTTAAAATTGGCTTTTATAGAAAAAAAAAATTTATTATTAGAGGTTAAGTATGAAATTGCCGTTCTATTGTAATAGGTTTTTTGAATTGACATAGAATATTACTTTAAACTGCTACTGACTTTTATAGAATTTAAACTGATGTAGGACTTGAATACGAATAATATCGATGACGAAGTGTTTCCTTTCCTCACATAGGTGATAAAAATGCATATTTTTGCTATAAATACTTAGGATTAAAATATTATTAAAATGCCTATTCTTTCTCATACCTTTAACATACGAGTACGTTTTTAAACTGGGTACCTATCAATAGACTATGGTAAAGTTTTATCATAAACCACTCACATTATCTGACTCAACTTTAAAAATAACTTTTCTTTAAGTCATAGTTACTAATCTCGCTGTCTTTGCAAAATCACCCAATCCATCTGATGATTACAAATTTAGCATCAACGGACGTAGATTATCAAACAGAGCAAGAAAAAAGTCTGATCCTTCAAAGAACTGAAGGTTTTAATACAGCGCTGACGAGGCTCATTTCCGCTGGCGGAATCTCTTGCATCGTGTTTTGTTTTTTTGTCCGCAGGTCATCTATTGCCCCTCAGTAGGCACATTACGCGACTGATTTAAAAGCAAATAAATCACACTAACTTGATGTCCTCTTAAACAGTTTAGCTGCCGCACTCGGAGACATCAACTAACTTTAATGAGTACTTAATGTCAAAAACATTTCATTTACATCTAAGCAATAGACCCGGCAAGAATAGCGACTAGTTTTGAATTGTAATTTTTAACATAAAGTACTCGTTAACTTTAATTGACGTATCTGACTGAGGTAGTAAAACTTATATCTGATACCTAACGTGTATCTACAGAAAGAGCATTTGTAAAACAGACTTTTTTTCTAACCACTTTTTCTTCGTATATGTTACTGTAAAAGCCCGAACCACAGTAAATCCTAAGATATTCCGGTAAAACCTAAGATTTACCAACTCTAAATGGTAAATGTCCGAATAGTTCCGTGAATATCTTTAATTTCGGACTTTTAACACCATTCATTTGGCAAATCTTAGCATTTACCTCTAGGCACGGTATATGTTGAGAAAAAAAGGTTTGATTCTTTAATAACACACACCACTGCCACTCGCCGGCCGCTCTCGCGGCACGCTCCCTTTGCTCGCTCGTCTCGTACTGTTCGTTGGCTCATATATAAATCTAACCTAATTAACTTACTAACCCATGTCGGTTAATAGGAAGTAACATATAATATATTTACATAATATAATATTAGATGAGTTTGCTTTCGTACCCAATTGATAAAATTCGTTATCCTTTACATCTATCAGAATTGCTAAAGCGTTATTCAGGTCTGTTTTAGCTGCGACTCTTACACTTTTACACGTTATGATTATTTTTCTTAACATATACCGTGCCCAGAGATAAATGCTAAGATTTCCCAAATGAATGGTGGTAAAAGTACGGAATTCCACGGACTTCGGACATTTACCAATAAGAGTTGGTAAATCTTTGGTTTTACCTGCATATCTTAGGATTTACCGTAGTTCGGGGTTTAACAGTAACGTAATTATACGTTTCTTCTGGAAATACCGTCAAATCATAGTGTAACAATCGATTTAATTGAGTATTTAATCTCTTTTGAACAGATTTTCTAGTTAACGTTTTTTTTTGGCTACGAAAAAGAGATAACTAGGACGAATGACAATGAATTAGGATATTTCATAATCATTTTTTTAGTTTTGATCCGTGTTTGCACAAACGTGTATTTTTAGTATTTTCTTAAAATGCTGAGGCTTTGAGAATTCTTTCTGTAGGTCTTCTTTAATACTTAGGTTAGGTGCTAGTTTAATACTTTTTTATTGAATCAATAAGGAGTTCCAAGACAACTGAACCCCTATATCGGCCGTTTTAGCAACTAAGTTTCGATGGCATTTATCGAATAGGTTCTTTCTTCTTCGTATATAGTCGGATACGCTGAATATGCAATCAGTTGCGAAGCAGGAACAGTTGCTCATGTCTGTACGTACATACACGACCGTATAAATTTTAAATACGTTCTAAAACTAGATACTAATGCAGATTGAGTTCATTCAACTGTCGCAAATATGATACCGCGTTTTTGATTGATGAGTAATGTCGACATTTCGCTCAAACAGAAATATTTGTGTGATGTTTTCGTTTGAATAAATGCGATCAACTCGAAACAAAATATAAAATAGGCAGCGTGACAGTAAAAATTGACGTTTATTAATTAAATCTGGATAGGTATCATTCTCCTAGAATTCGTAGAAAGAATAGTAACGTACTTTATTTTAAAATTATTATAAATATTCCAGCACTTCGTAGAAATCAAGTAACTTTACTTCACTTTTGGACTTCTGTATTTGTCACTCACGCTGAGAGCTTAATAGATATCTTTTCAATCAAGAGCACCGACTGTTGGCATAGGCCTTCCCTAAGGATCTCAAACTCTATCGGCCCTGCGCAGCTCGCTTCCAGCGGCTTCTGCGACCTTAACCAGATCGTCAGTCAACGTTGTAGGATGATGTAACCACACTACATATACGTGTACCATACGTGACCACTCAAGAAGTTTTACTCTTCGAGCATAGCCCTTTCCATTCTTCCACCTTCTGTCTGACCATATCCAAATTGTCCTACTTTCAACAGAACACTGATCGCCATGATTGCCTATCCTTGCATTTGAGTCTCCCATCATATTATTGCTCTGATTCTCAGCTCAGAGCTCAGACTTCCACGGTTAAAATTGTTTTGTAAGTGTTTAATAAGTAGGTACTTAAAGTGTTTTAGAAATAAACCTGTATAAAATATTGAAATATTTATTAAGCTGCTTTTAAAGGAATCGAACTTTTGGTAACTCTGCTATAACAGTGGTAGTAGATACATTACAAAAAATAGAAAATAGCAATCATCATCATCATCAACCCATGTTTGTCCACTGTTGGACATAGGTCTCTCCTAATGCACGCCACTGCTCCCGATTTTCGGCCACTCTCATCCAGCCCACTCCAGCCAGTCTACGAATGTCATCATCCCATCTTGTCGCAGGGCGTCCTACATTACGTTTACCGAGTCGCGGTCTCCACTCAAGAACTTTACGGCTCCAACGGCCGTCAGTTCTGCGGCTAATGTGACCAGCCCACTGCCACTTCAGTTTTCTGATTCGGTGGGCTATGTCGGTAACTCTGGTTCTCTGACGGATTACATCATTTCTGATACGGTCCTTCAGAGATACTCCGAGCATAGCCCTTTCCATAGCTCTCTGAGCGACTTTAAACAGGTGGACTAGTCCAGCCGTGAGTGTCCACGTCTCGGCGCCGTATGTCATAACTGGTAAGACGCACTGGTCGAAGACTTTCGACTTGAGACATTGAGGGATGGGTGACGAGAAGACTTGACGAAGCTTACGAAATGCTGCCCAGCCTAACCGAATTCTTCTATTGGCTTCTCTCTCGAAGTTGTTTCTGCCTAATTGGAGCGTTTGTCCGAGATAGACATATTCTTGAACAACCTCGAGAGGTACTCCATTAACAGCCACCGGACCCGGATCAACGAGCTCGTTGAACATGACCTTGGTTTTATCCAAGTTCATCCGGAGACCGATGCGTTTAGAAGATTCGGCCAGGCTGCTCACCATCTCCTGTAGGTCTTGCAGGGTCTCAGCCGGGATGACGATGTCGTCAGGAAATCGAAGGTGTGAGATGTACTCGCCATTTATATTGAGTCCACGTCTTTTCCAGTTGAGCGTTCCGAACATGTCCTGCAGCGCAGCGGAGAAGAGTTTCGGGGATATTACATCCCCTTGCCTCACACCGCGGCGCAGCAAGACAGGCTCGGTCTGGCCATTCGGGAGTACGACGGACATATTAGCGGCGTCATACAGACATCTCAGCACCTCGATATATCGCCAGTCAACTTGGCACCGCTGCAAGGCCTCAAGAACAGACCAGATCTCGACGGAGTCAAAAGCTTTCTCATAATCCACAAACGCCATGCATAGGGGCTGGTTATACTCCTTGGTCTTCTGTATAACCTGCCTCACTGTGTGAATGTGGTCCATGGTGCTATAACTCCGCCGGAATCCCGCCTGCTCCGGCGGTTGTGCTTCGTCAAGTATTCGTGCAAGGCGATTCGAGATGACTCTTGAAAACAACTTATAAACGTGGCTCAGGAGTGAAATTGGTCGATAGTTCCTCAGTAAGGTCTTGTCGCCTTTCTTGAAGAACAATACGACCAAGCTCCGATGCCACGCCCTTGGAGTTCAGGCTCTATTGAAAATAGCAATGTCTGTACGTAAATAACACTATCCCTTGCATTACAATATAAAGGATAATAAAATGAAAGCATCCGAAATGGTTTGTTAAATTCGGATCATCCAATTCATTTGCTGCTTATTACTTCGGCGCTGAGTAGGAGACATAATACTAATTTTCTACTTATAAATATTTATATTGCGATAAAGGCCTCATATTAAATTGGGCCCTTTTGGTGGGACAAAATTTTCTTTTTAATATATTTGTCAATATGTAGTATGTGCTAAAGAAAACCGAAGTCTTGTTTAGGCTCTATTGAGCTTTTAGTCGATTGGAGCTTTGTTTAAAAAAAAGGTGTCGTGAATAATTTACCATATTATGCTGTATCTTTAAGAACGGCTCATGGATATTAATATAGGATTATAAAGGTATATGTAACTAAGCATGAGGTTTATTTACAAAAAAATTAGTTTTACTGCCGCACTCAGAGACGTCAAATAACGTTAATGAGTACTTAACGTCAAAAAATGACAATTCAAAACTATTCGCTATTCTTGCCGGGTCTATGGTCTAGATTTGAATGAAATTTTTGACATTAAATACTCATTAAAGTTAATTGACGTCTCTGAGTGCGTCAGTTAGACTTTGTAAATAAATTGTACTATTCGCCATATTGTTCACATATATGCAATTAATCTGGACTATAAAAGTATTACACTATAATACGATATAATTTTAAAAAGGGTGCTGCTGTTTTGAAACGTTGGTTTTGAATGAATTTAATAAAGACTTCTGAACACAAAATAAAAACTTAACCACAGAACTGACTGTTTTTTAATTTCCTTACGCATTTGGGAAGGCATACCACGTCTTCAGTATTTAATTATGATGTTAATAACATTGTAATGTCAATTCTTAATATTTCAATCCATTCTTGGAGTTCTTAGTTGGCATTTTACGTCATCTGTCTGCTCGCGGAATGGTCGCTATCAGTGGCGTTCGCCAATTAAAACTCCCGGCATAAATCCACAGTTCTGGCGACTTCTTATTTAGACTTAAGACTCTTTAGACTTAATAATAAATAGGTAGAATTCTTGAACCTATTTATTGTTAGTCAAAAAGGTCACTTAAGCCAAAAAAGTACTACTTTTATGTGCGTGGCACCACTTTAGCACAATAAAAATCCAAAAATTCAGTAAATCAAACAGATGTCATTAATGTTCTCCAGAATTCTTTATTTAAATTCAACGCTGTATAAGTAAAGGAAAAAAAAATTATAAATGTTTTCTGTGAAATCTTCTTTTCTCTGCCCTGTTCCTATCTGGGGTCGGCGCAGTATGTTAATAATAATAATATATAATAATAAATCTTTATTTGCATAAAACATGGTACACTTTTGGATGTTATCATTAAAATTAAATATTGCACATGTACGTTTAATCGATCTATCGATAAGCAAATATTATTTCGTCGTCATTATAATAAAATTGTCAAGTTAAAACATATAATTCAATTCAATAAGCTGCACAATTAGAATAAAATTAATAAATATAAGGAACACAAAACACATCTAACGTCAACAACACATAAAATTAATGTCCGATTTTGAATGATATTATTTAGAATGTCAAAATTAAAACAAATAAAAGGGAAACACACAGCACACATCGCATAATAATATGTCATTCAAATTCATTATTGTTTTATGTTTCCACCCATGTTGTATGTTTCCTCTTTCATTCATATCAGACAGACGGCATCAAGCCTCCCCTTTGATTCATGTCATCCATCACACCGTAAAGGTGCCAGTGATGAATGAATGTATAGAAAAGAGACGGAACGGACCATGTCGAGAGGCCGATGACCGGAGAGAGTGATTGGAATGCCAACATTCCAATCCATACCGCTCAAGGTTTTGGCTTAGGTTTTACAGCCAGCCGCCTGCCTGACACCAACCCTCTTTGGGTATGCTGTTGTTGGTGGTTTGCCTTTTTTTATATGTTAGACAGGGAAGCTCTTGGCCTTGTCCTCTTGCCTGCTTATTGGTCGACACCGGGCAATCTCCCTTAGTCGACTTTTGACAACACCATTCTACGTTACCTGTTCGCTCCCAGGCCAGCATCACTATAATATTATTATAAGCCGTGTGGTGATGGCAGAGCAGAATACAATTGTCACTACCCCAAATCTCTCCCGCGGGTGTCGTACAGGGAAACTAAGGGTTAAAACAGCGATGAGGAATGGGCAGCAGCGTTCCTCTTATACCACTTAGCAATGTACTGCGATTTCCGTGCCCGATAAATGGCAATAGGCTCGCCACCTATTACTTGGGACATAACATAATTGGCGAAACCCCTTGAGCTATATAGGCGTGATTTATGTGTGTATATAATATAATTGCCATCGACGATACGCTTAGGGTGGTATTGGCGTTTCGATAGATTCCTATTAACATGTATTAAGATATTCCTTAATTAATTAGTCATACAAGTTTCTACGTCAGCGAAGTTATGACGACCACCCACCTTACTTGGAAAATAGTTCAAATGACATTTACATTATAATAACATCTAACGGTATTAACTAAGTAACTGTTTATCTCAGGCTAATATAGTACCTACGTATAGATAATGGAAAAAAAAGTATAGTATTATTAAATAATACAATCATAAATACTTTTAAATAGGTAAAATATTGTGTGCTGAAAATATGATTTAATAAGGTGGAGGTCAAAACAACATAGCGTTGCTTATCCAAAGAGGGTTGGTAATTAAACTAAACCAAAACCTTGAGCAGTATAAATTGGAATTTTGTCATCCCAACCACGTTCATCGGTGTCTTGGTTTATTGATGAATGAACGTGTCGAAAAATTATTGAATAGACCGCTAGAACGAACCCAGATATCTTGCTCCCGGCACACAATACTTCACTCAGTCAAGATTATCCAAGTTACAAACATCCGACCATCAAAATATAACATTGTATGTTATAATATAAGAATATCACAATTGCTACCTAACAATGACAACGCTAGCAGAATAACTAACAAGAGTTTTGCAAAAAGGATGAGGTCTCAGCTGACCTGTGTGATTCAATAATGCTACTTTCCTCCCATAATCAAGCGATGAGTGAACTTGTCGAACAGAATTGAAAAGTAGCGTGTAGGTGTAATAAGTTTTTTATAACTTTACGAACTCCCTAAAGAAACGCCCACGCAGTTATATGTGATGTGCATACATAGGTAGATGTTTGAAAATAGGTACGAAAGAAACTTCGTTTATTTAGTAGATTACCTACTTTGTTACATGGTGTACTAATACCGTAAAGGCATGTAGCGCAATGTACCCACTTAGCTGATTGTGAGCTGTACAGCTGTAGGACTGTAATATTTTCTCACTCATTGTTGCAAGCATCTTGTTGTTTCAAGGATTTTAAAATAACAGGTTCGCTAATTAGAATTGCTGTGCTAACAAAACACATTCAGCACTGGTTAAAATACTTTTTCATCCCACCATCTCGGAAAAGGCGTTTTTGCTCTTCGATATCCGAGTGCAAAAGCCGTTTTTATCCTCTAGAGGTTAAAGTAAATTTGAATTTAGAACATCGTGTGCAATGAGTTTGTCAATTCAAAACATAATTATACCTATTTATTTCTACCTCCATGGTGCCGAAATTATCATGCAACCTATTTTAATTTGTTAAAAACTCAGACTCGGAACCTTCTTGGTGTACTTTTTTGTAATTTGCTTTGCGCGCGCCATTTTCTTTTCACGTCATAAATTTGTTAAAACCTTGGAGTTCCGTGACGGTCAATTCAGCTTGGCGTCAATCTTGCTTTAAACATTTTGATCGTCTACAATGCTTGCTTGATGCTTGAGTCAAGCATTTAAAAGCTTTTTAGATTTGTTTTATTTGTTTACGCTAGCAACGGAACAAAAACATACAGAAAATCAACGTGCTTGACTCAAGCTGATTGACCGCCTCGGAACTCTATTAGGGACGGTAATTTTTATTAGGTACTTACATGTGTGTCTGGATAAATTTTGCGGGTGTGGCTGGGTGGATGGGTGGGTGTTGGAGGTGTGTCTGGGTGAATGGGTGTTTTGTGGGTGTTTCTGGGCGAATGAGTGTTTTGTGGTTGTTTCTGGGTGACTGGGTGTTTTGTGGGTGTTTCTGGGTGAATGGGTGTTTTGTGGGTGTTTCTGGGTGAATGGGTGATTTGTGTGTGTTTCTGGGTGAATGGGTGTTTTTGGGTGTTTCTGGGTAAATGGGTGTTTCTGGGTGAATGGGTGTTTTGTGGGTGTTTCTGGGTGAATAGGTGTTTTGAGGGTGTTTCTGGGTGAATGGGTGTTTTTTGGGTGTGTCTGAGTGGATGGGTGTGTATTGCGGGTGTGTATGTTGTGGGTGTTTCTGGGTGGGTGTTGAGTGTGTTTGGGTTAATGGGGGGGTGTTGTGGAAGTTTCTGGGTGAAAACAGAAACTGTTGTAATTGTATTTTTTTTTGTATTTTGCAATTTCCTCGTTGGGGGGGATGAAAAGTTACGTGTTGCACTCGAGTGCAAAGATTTTTCACCTTGTGCTCTTTTGATTCCCTCGCTATCGCTCAGGATTCTAATTTTTGAATCACTCGCTACGCTCGTGATTCAATTTTAGAATCCTTCGCTAGCTCTGTCATCAAAATTGAGCACGCGGTTAAAAAACAACTTTGCACTCACGTACAACAAATAACTATAATACTTTTGAGAGTGGTATACATTAAGCAATCCACTAAAGGGCATGGCTAAACGACTGCCCCAGACGTGTATAATAATTTTATACGTACTGGTAATATTTAAATATTTATTAATTAATTATTACAAGTTTAATAAGCTCTTACAACCGTTTTGAACAAATTAAATAATTAAAATTTCTTAGATTGTTTTATTATGCGTCAGTACTGACCTAGTAGGGATGTTTATATAATAATGATGTATCGACGAGAATGATATAACGTCGAAACGGTGACTTATATCACAAACAACGAATCACTAACGCAAACGCACCTCGTTGTAATTTATTAAAACCAATATAATCTAACTAGCGAAACAAGTGCACACCAAAACTGTTTCCATAAAATTATAACAAACATAAACAACAATTTTTAATAATAATTCACACAAAGTAAACAGAATCTATAATATGAATCTAAATAAAACCTTAAAGCTTTACCTCGTTGTTCTTTTATCTCATGCAAATATCTATTATTCTATTAAAACGACTAAATATTTGTAAATCAGAATATCGGTTATGTAAAAAATTCGTATAATATCAATACGATATGATATCTAACTAAAATACGTTTTTAGTTACGTTTCGTTATATCGGTCTCATGTCTATTTAACAGATCTATCAAAGTTGAAGTTTGTATATGTCGTGGTATTTGTATATGTTTTGTTTTCGACATATACATAATCGGTCTCATGCAGGCCTAACACAGACTTGGACGAAATCTCCTTACACCACTTGACAGGGTGTTGTCGCGGGATTGAGTGGGAATTAGAGCGAGATAAAAGTATTTTCTTTTCCCTGAAGAGATTTTGTCCACGGATAGTTAGATGACTCATTATAAAATTTAACAGGAAACATACTTTGCCGACCACTGATAACCTGGAAACATGGCAGTAATATAAAGATGATTAGTTTTAAATAAATAACTTTTAAAGATTTGATTTTTATTTTAACACTATATAAATGATAATATATGTACTATATACATATTCTATAAATATTTTAAAATTTCTAACTTTGTTAATACCATTTGTCAAAATAACACGCAAAACCAATTTTTGTTCTTTAATTTACTATAGCACTTCATTGAATGATAGCGCTACAACACATTATTGCTAAGCAATAAAAACCAGCGGGTGATCCAATAAAATAATATGATTATTGTTTTGTAAGCATTCTCAGATATTAAATTTGCTACGGTTCAATGTTCAGAATATTATAGCAAAAAAAAAAAAAAAACCTGTATCATCAAACCCATTTTTTTTAATTAAAAGAATAATTTAATTACCTATGAAGATATTTATTAACCATATAAAATAGGGCAAGAAAATATTATAATTTAATTAAAACTTTAATTGAAACTAAGAGTAACAAATCATTATCATGGCAGGGGTGTAATTAATATGAAATATCAAGCTTATTTTCGCCGATATGAGAGCTCAGGGAGATCATTATAAATTAAGTAGGATCGTGCAATTTGGAAGTAGATTTTTATGTTCAGATATAAGACCACAAGATTCACTAAAGTCGTGCATCACCTCACGTTCCATTCAATCTATCGTACGTTCTTTATTTGTTCCCCAAACCTGTGCTCTTTCCATTTGCAATACCGACGGTAATCGCAAAAAGCCTACCACTCTCTCGTCCCAATCAATCCTACATTTATGTTCATTTTGATCCTTGACTAAAAATAGACAGTTTTACTCACCACTTGTTCATACTAGCTATCACAGTATTTTTAATATAACGCAATATGTATTGCTCATAACATACTTGAAATACGATATTCGATTTCTGCCTACATAGAAGCCGTATTTTTTGGCGATGAAGTCATAAATGGGCGATTTGCAATACTTTTGTGGTGTTACTGCTGCACTCAGAAACATCAATAAACTATTATAAGTAGCTACTACTGCTTGTGCCGTGTGGTGACGGCAGAGTAGAATACAATTGTCACCACCCCAAATCTCTCCCGTGGGTGTCGTACAAGGCGACTATGGATAAATTAGTGATGGGGAATGGGCAGCAGCGTTCCTCTAATACCACCTAACAATAGCAATGTTCTGCGACTTATGTGCCCGATGTATGGCAATGGGCTCGCCACCTATTATATGGGACCTAACATAATTGGCGAAATGTGGGTGCTAGTTCACCTCTGCCTACCCCTTTGGGGATATAGGCGTGATTTATGTATGTATGTATGACGTAGCTACTAATACAAAAAATGATTTGAATCAAATTTAAACCATAGACCCGGCAAGAATAGCGACCAGTTTTGAATTGTCATTTTTTGTTTTAAGTACTTATTAATGTTAATTAACGTCTCTGAGTGCGATTTATGTGTTTGATAGATGGTAATAGGCTCGCCACCTATTACATGGGACCTGACTTAACTGGCAAAGAGTGGGTGTTTAAAACGCCTCTGCCTACCCCTTCGGGGATATAGGCCTGATTTGTGTATATATGAATGTAATAATTGCAAAGATTAATTAATAGGTAACTTACCTATCATAATGTAAGATTGATTACTTTTAAAAAAAAAATCTTATCTTTTAAGACTAGTGAGTTGTTTAGTAATGCCTTAAGTTGGGATACAATTATAACCCATGCAAACATTGTCATTAAATATGAAGAGATGTGACGTAGATGATAGTGAAATAACTAACTGTAGCTTGTCATGGAAATAAGGTACAGTCAAAAGAATTTTGGTTTACCGCAATATGTAATTGGCATTGTCTTCATGTCATCAGGCAGCTTATTATAAACTTTAATTGCCATAACATAGCTGTTCCTAGCATATAACGTAGTGTAACCAATGGCAGTATTTGGGTAATTCATTTGGTTGGCAATTTATTTGGGTATCTACTATTTACCCTACATTCTTTTTTGAAAAGGTTTGCATGCAAACGGACAAAAACACAAATCTCATAAACATAAAACGATATAACAGTTAAAACGCTTAATTTTTTAAATAACGGTCTACAAGAAGTCATTATATCCACATTACAAATTGCTCTTATACATGTATGACTTATGATATGACAAGAATTTCCCCATTGATCGGAGAACTATTAAAAGGTTTGATTGACTTTTGATTTGACTTAGGTTTAACTTTGACTTAGGTTTTACCTACCCACTTAGGGATATGGATATGGGGGCCGTGTAGTCTATTCATGTAGGCAGAAAATAAATTTTCGTTATTCATGCCACTTTCGCGGGTGTTTTAAAAGGCAAATGAGAATTATTAAATAACGGGGAATGGGCCGCAGCGTTCCTAGTACATCACCTAGTAAATTACTGCAATTTAAGTGACCTGTGAAAGGCTTACCCCCTATTGCATCCGACCTGGGGGCCTACCGCCTAACTCGATTGCTGATGGTAGCTATATTGCAATGCACTGCTTACGGCTATAGCAGCCATCCTGAATTTTTAGGCGGCACGGATTTTGTGCCAAATTTATACAAAATCGTTCGGTGATCATTCGTTCAAAGCTAACGCTAATAGTTTAGGTACATTTGGTGCGAAATGAGAGCATGACGTCATAAACTATAGCTTTTGCTTTAGCAATCGAGTTAGGCGGTAGGCCCCCTGGAATAAGCTGGCGAAATGCGGGTGTGAGGAAGGCGAGAAAGGATGTGATTTGAAATTTGACTTGAAACCATAATCACAAACATTGTATTGTAACAGTATATGAGGTTTATGGATATTATTTTTAACTCTTCTTCTTTCAATGGGAAAGACATGCTGGATATTCATCACCATCATCACCAGGCCTTTAATGTCCCCACTGCTGGGGCACGGGCCTTCCCTATGGATGAAAGAATATAGGGAGATTGGGCCATAACCCACCACACGAGTGCGTGTTGCTGGGTATTAACGACTGCAGATGCAGCCGGGACCAACGGCTTAACGTGCCTTCCGTAACACGGTGAAACTTGAGATAATAAATTTTTGGTCACCCATCCAATGACCGACCTTAGCGAACATTGCTTAGTTTACGCATCTTAGTTTACGCATTCGCGGACCAAGGGCGCTAAGCTACGCTAGTGAGCTCCTCTTGCTGATGCTGGATATTATAAGAAGAATTTAACTAATAATTGTGTTTTAAAGCAATCACGCTGACAATACAATGAGCGTGCTTTTCATGTTGAACAAAGACGGTTTTTAAAAGCAGTTCCGTAAAATTTGCGGTAATACCACTGAAAGCTATTGTTTTAAAAGTCAAAGTTGAACTCATTTGTTTAGCATAAAATGAAACAATTCTGTTCCTATTTTGTCATATTACTGCATGACTGCGCGACATATTATATTCTTAAGTTGTTGTTTTGTGACTATTAATGTTGCACAATCAACCTCATTTCGATGAGCTACGTAGATTGTTGTCTAGCATTTTTTGCATATTTGCAATTGAATATTATCACTTATTTAATCGACGAAAATATGAGCAATTCTAAAATAGACTACATAAGCCGTAAGAAATATTTAAATATGTATATTTTTAACATCGTATGCCGTATTCCAGGTTGGCATGGAAGCGACAAAATAAAGTATAATACATAATTGGAAATAATTAATGCAAAGATTATAATTACTATTATTAATTTACTATTTGAAAAACTTTTGTTTACTTGAAGCTCGGTTAACCATTATGAGCGTCTTATTTTGGCTATATCAATGGCGAACGTATTTACAGTAACAGAAAAACAGTGAGTCACAAACTGTCAAAATTTGCCTAACGATTTGTAATTTTTGTCGATCACATTAAAATGGTCATATAAAAACATTTTTCTATCGTTTGAAGTGCGTGTTCAAAGTATTGTGTTCATTCATGTGTTTCTTGAAAAACATACAAACATAAATCACGCCATTCTGCCCTAAGGCAGAGGTGTTTTAACACCCGCGCTTCACCCGCGTTTCACCACTTTTAGTGGATAGTGCATCAGAAACGCTGCTGGCTGGTTTTGTATTGAGTACTCATGACAACAACAAAAAATTAATGCCTACAGATTACGGGGCTAACTTTACTTTTTTTCTTGTTATTTTCATCTCTCTCTTGAAAGCCATGTAGACATGGAAGTAATCATGTGTAACCACCTTACTTTTTATTTCTGTTTTGCCACTCAGGAAGCAATGTAGCACCATCAGAGCATCACTTTATAAACATCACATCCTCGAGTTTAATTTTCCGAAAACTAATGAATGAAATGTGAAAATGGCCAGCTACAATTCGGTTATTAAGTAACAGTACCAGGTGCCGATATTAATACTGAAGGTCGAACTTACGCACACAGGATAGACAGATGTACTGATATCGATTCAGACTGCCATAACGATGTTGGTCAAGCCCAGCTTTACTTTATCTACCCACCTTAGTTTTAGGGTTACTTCAGATGGGTTGATGGGTTGTTTCGATTGGATTTTGGTCATGGGGCGATTATTACTAATGTATTTTTAAAGACAGTGCTGATGGCAGTATGGAATACAATTGTCACCACCTAATCTATCTCACGGGTGTCGTACAAGACGACAGAGTTAAACCAATTATTTCTCAATAAGATTACTACAGGCAGCTGCGTTCCTGATACATCACGTAACAAAACTCTTAATATTAAATACTACTGCGGTAGATGACAATAGGTACACCCTTTTTACATGGAATCTGACAAAGCCAATGACTTCTCGTGTTAATACACCGCTGGCTACTCGTAATGTATAAAATACAGACACAAACCGCCCTTTCAAATTGTTTGTTCAACGGGAACATTTATCATTGTATAAATTCCAATTCGTTGACAATCCTGAACAAATGTTGGTAAGTGTGTATTTCACTTACAGGTTAAGGGTTACAAGTACCTCCTAGTATTTACACTTGGATGAGAAATCTCCGTATCGTGCAGACATATATTATGCTTAGCGGTCCATCTCAGTTATTGAATAGAAATTGACTGTTAAGAAGATTTCCATTCGATAATGGATTTGACAGAAGAAGTAGTAGACTGGGTAAAAATATGCGATCATCAATAGATTTCAAAGTAAAAATACTTACACATTCTAGGATATTGTATACTTAGAACCTTTTGAACTCCAAAAAAATTCGCACATGGTCGGTTTTTATTAGCTTTTCCACGATATTGGCATTGCTCGTCTCACCAAGGACGGTCAACTGACACCTACTCAGTTTTTTAATAGACCGAACTTGTGAAAGATGAATATAACATGTACACACACGTCACGCCTACGTATTCCCGAAGGAGTAGTCAAGTACGAGTCATATTTCACCTGCTTTCTAGTGAATTGTATTAGGGAATGCCACGTCACTTGGTAGAAAGTGGATAGGGTAGGCCATACGCGAGGATGAGTGGGTTAGCTGGCTTTATAAAGCGAATACAAATTTGGTTGGCAGGATTGGGTCAAGGACGCTGCCTTTATACAACGCTTTCCGCTATACCCACGAATATGGATTCTATTGCAACGGTTCCTGTCGGTTACCTTGCCCATTGTTGAAATAAAAAACTTCCAAAATACTGTTATTTAGCTTATCATCATCATCACCAGCCCTTTAATGTCCCTACTGCTGGGCCTTCCCTATGGATGGAATAATATAGGCCATAGTGGCGGAGCGTCCATATAACCCGATTCCCAACAGCCGTACCAAACGAGCGAGCATAAAAAAATCATTACCATAATGCAAGTACAATACCATTTTATAAAAAAATAAAAAAATCTATCAATAAAATCTTATTAAAATTAGTATTAAACGCGCGCGAAACAATATGCAACACAGGTACATACAATTCGCTCCCGCTCTCTAGATTCCTTCAACTAACTCGCTAAAGTACCTAAAGATTGCCTACAAGCCGGCATTTCGGCAGCCTACGCGCTTATGCATCGATACACTACGACACACGCACACATTAGTAATAAACTCCCACGAAAACAAGTTCCGTCAGAAGTAATTATTTTAGATCTTATTACAATTGCCATAAAAGCGGAATTTCACTGCACTGAACTGCACTCAATATCGCGGTCGTGCGCTGCTCCAACAAGCCGCTCCGGACCGAGTTGAATCGTCCTTCCCTTTTTAACACTGCTTTTGTTTGTATAATGATCTCTCATTCTGGCCTTGCTGAGAAATACTCATGACGGCTCCCGTCATGCCCACGGTCTAGGTCGCGAGTATTCTGTTTTGAAATTTGCTTGCACTCACATAAACTTAACGTAATTAATTAGTTTTATTGTATTTTTAGCAGTAATTCAGTGAAATAGTAAAATTTAACTAACCTGTGTTGTTGTTTTAAAGGTGTATTGTGATTTTGTGAATTGTGTAGCTCTGCAGGGATTTAATTGGTAGGTTTTAGTTTTTAAATAATTTTGGTTTATTCTCTCTCGGCACAATAATGGCCGCTTTGATGCACATAAATTGTTGCCTTACCGATTTCTTGCTAAGTAAAGGAAAGCAGTTTTCAAAGTTGTCCTTTGAAAATAAAAAATATGTACATATATATACAGTTAGGTCGAGCTCGTCCAAATATGTCAATAGATTACAAGCGTAAAGACGGTTTTTTCAAGCATTTCCACAGTTCTTTTTATGATAAATATAAATATAGTTGGCTTACAGGCAGTTGTTTATTAAATAAAATGTTTTGTTATCCGTGTCTTTTGTTTTCTGATTCAAGCAGCGTTTGGAATAGAACGGGATTTTCTAATGTTAATAATTTATCAAACTCTGCTAAAAAACATGTTTAAAGTGAGAAACATATGCGTCGTTGTTTAGCGTGGCATGAATTTGGAAATAGTAGTATAGAAAACTATTTTAACAATAATTTTGACGCTCATAACCGCAAAGTCGAGCATAATCGTATTCTGTTAAAACGTTTCATAGACACAGTTTGTAAATGGTATGTGTTTTTTTGGTTTATCGCACACTGTAGACCCTTCCACACATACAAACACATGCACTACAGTATACAGACCAAATTACGAGCTTCAAAGAAAGTTTCTGCGAGTACCCATTTTTAGTGGGTCCTAATTTTTACTGTCGCTTGCCTAACTTTTTTTTTCACGCCACGCCACTATGGGCCATAACCCACCACGGTGGCCCAGTACGATTGGTGGGACTGCGGATGCAGCCGGGACCAACGGCTTAACGTGCCTTCCGAAGCACGGAGGAACTCGTGACAATAAATTTTTGGTCACCCATCCAATGACCGGCCTTAGCGAAATTGCTTGGATTACGCAATTGCAGGCCAAGCACGCTGTGCCAGTGCGCTAGCGAGCTCCTCAAACTATTTAGCTATTTAGCTTGGTAAGGTTTAATTATGCAAGCTAGTGGTATTAGTTCTAAAATAGAGTCAACAGCAAATATAAGCTGATAATGTGATAACAGTAATTTCTAAATTACCAACAATCTTCTTAGGGCACCCGATTGCTGGAAGGCTGACCACCAATAACAGCATACCCAATTCACATGGTGATGACAGTTGATTCTTAGTTCAATGGCATCAAACTATGCACATAACAATATTTTGAAGTGCCATTTTGCATACTTTGTTGACAATAATTAAATTAATTTAAATTATTGGTGGTAATTCGGCAATTTCAATTTGACAATTACGTAATACCTACGTAATTTTTTACTTATAATATAAATAATATTATTAACAAATTACATATTACATTCTATAATCTTCAGTATAAAATGCTTCTGCGAACATACAAGATATAAACATACAAGGTTTGTTTTGGGTTCCGTTTTGAAGTATCTAGGTATCGTAGATTTAATAATTGGAACCTATTACGTCGAAAATATTTAGAGTCACTATTTATATTGTGGCTGAGTTAGGGGTGGTGACAATTATGTCCTGGTCAGCCTTCACTATATGACATAAAATTTTAAATATACACATAATCACATAATTGTATTGAACTGCATATGAACAGGAAAAATTAAATTATAAGTGTGGTGTGAAGTGGTAGTTTTTTTCTGTACGCTCTTGCCTTTTGCATTGTCACGTATTTCATACATAAGAAAGACTTTATGTTCGAAAACACTCAAGCACGAAGTCTTCTCTTGAATCATAATGCCTTATCAACAAAATAATACTCGACTCTTTGTACTCTCGCACTCATGCACAGACAAAATGTAACTTTAACGGATTTTTTTATATGTATGCTACGAACATAAATCACGTAATAAATAATCAATATGTTATTATTGAAAATAACAAAACCTTTAAGTTCACATTTTAACTACACAAACTAAAACATTTTCCAGTGTGGTATCAAAATTGCATTATTCGCCAGTATTGCAGGTTTGTTAGGGGTTGTCTGGTTGACACTTGTTTTAATTAAGTTCTTAATCAGTGTTCCTTTGTTCCCAGGGCAAGGATTACGGGCAAATTCAGGGTTCTGCCATGTTTTCGCGCTCATTTACGAGAGCGCGCCGTCTTCCAAGGCCTACTCATCGTGTCATAGACCCTACAGAAGGTATTGTTTTACTTATCTATTAATAATTTTATTATTATATTTTTTCAGTTGAGAGACGTCCGCTATTAAACGACATAGGCTTTCCAGATTTATACCGATACGAATTAACACTATGCAGCTCAAGACTGAACATAGTCTATTTATATTTATTATTTATTAGTGAAATACGCTCAGACTTCATTTAACATAAATTGAGCTGGGCCGGGCTTAATATTGATGAACTATCTAGCCTAAATTAATCAGCTTAAGCGCTTGTGTTATGGGGACTTGGAGGCGAACAAAATGATAATAAGTAATTATATTTAAATTTTGATAATATTATATTACAGCCGCGTGGTGACGGCAGAGTAGAATACAATTGTCACCACCCCAAATCTTTCCCGTGGGTGTCGTACAAGGCCAGTAAGGATAAATCTGAATATGATTAGGAATGGGCAGCAGCGTTTCTCTTATAACACCTAGGCTAGCAATGTACTGCGACTTTTGTACCCGATAAATGGCAATAGGCTCGCCACCTATTACATGGGACTTGACATATTTGGCGAAACGTGGGTGCAAGTTCACCTCTGCCTACCCCTTCGGGGATATAGGCGTGATTTATCTATGTATGTAAGTGTATATATTACATAAAAATAATATAAGAAATCATGCCTTGAAAATAAATGTCTGTGTTCATCACACAAACATTTCCCCCTGTCTGCCTGTCAATTGACCATTCAATCTAGAACCAATGCTTTCGTAAGCCAATAGTCGTGATTTTATTTGTTGAACAAACATAAGAAGGAAACTCACATAAACAAAAAAATGTATAACAGGCGACTGTTGTTTTAATGTTTCATAATAATTTATTATGTTACGGTAGAATTTACAGATTTTATTGTTTTAAGAAAAAAAAACGTATCGCAACTTATTTCGAGTTTGTTCGTATTTAGAGACAATTATTATCAGTAACCAGAAGCCCATTACGAGTGAAGTAGGTATCCAATTACATTTTATCATTGTGCTACCCGGCAGATTTTGAGTGACATGAAAACGTTTCAATGCTCCGTTTTAATTAGATCTATGAAGTAATAAAGCAACCAATATTCATTAACAGCACCAATTTCTGGTCGGCTTTATGCATCGACATTAGATTATGCATTATGCAACGATTCTTGAATAGCCTTCACTGGAATAGTATTTTTAATATACACCTCTGCCTGTGATTTATGATTATGATGGGGAAAAACGTATATATAAAAAAAAATAATGCTTAGAGTTTTTATTGTAAAAAAAGATTAGTTACATTTTTTAATTTGACAAGAAGTAAAGAATTGAAATAGAGAAAATTGTATAATTATACACGATTTTTTCTTTTACGCATCTGAAACAAAATTTAACGATTTTTTTTATTTAATTTATCTGTTGATTATCTGGCAAGTGGTGTTGGAATAGGTTTCATATTATGTAAAATAATAAAACAGCTATGTAAACCTATCTAAATAATAATATACAAACATCGAAAATCCTATACAAACTTTTGCTATTAAAAAGTAGCTTAAGAATCCCTTATAAAAGACGACTCCACTGAACTCACCAAAAATACACATTTGAGTAAGTTACATAAATCTCGGGGGTCCTTTACGAGTCCCTGATTCGTGGAACTTTATTAGGCACACTTAATTTATTCACTTTGCGTTCATGTGAGTATAACATATTGTTACTAAAATATATTTTGGTACAGAATATAGAAGTTTATGTTGTATATATTATACGTTTAGAGATGTAGGTAATATTATTTCTTGTCAATTACCGATATCAGTTTTATGCTACTAACTGTACACATTGTACGACTGTACTGTATACATTGTCGGCTTGGTCAGATGGTGAAATCGCTAGCTATCGGCCAAAAGGTCCCGCGTTCAAGTCCTGGTAAGGGCAAATATTTGTGTGATGAACACAGAAACATTACTGACATTTCTTCTTCTTCTCTCAGCACTTATCCACTCTAAGTGGTATGCTACCTACTCTGAGTGCGGTCAGTACAACATATCGACGTGATATGTATCAGACGTGAGTTTAGCATAAACTCCATTTTTCCTCACAGCCATCTTTTACACAATCCATCCATCGCTTCTCTGACCTTCATCTATCTTACCCGTATGGGTCATATTTCGTATATTTTATTAACATATTCCTGGTTACGTAAAATTCATCCCTCCTCCTCACATGCCCGTACCACGCTAACCTGTTCTCCCGGTCATTCAACAATTCTCATCGTGGTCAATATGGCTATCACTCTTCAGCTTTATAATATAAGTATTATATATTTTTCCATAATCTAGTTCGCATACCACAAGCGCTTATGATAGTTCTTAGGCTAAATGACAGTTGTCAAGGTAAGAAATGTGTATTTATTTAAATATTGTGGATTAAACTGTAGCCTTTTTCAGATTGCTTTCTTGTTACTTCTGAAGAGGGGGAGCTATTTTTCAAGTCGCCATCTGACGAGCCCACTGTGTGTGGCATATACATGATAGCCGATCCCGACAAGAGGATCCAGGTGACATTCAACTACATTGACGTGCCGTGTGAGAACGGCGGTCTAGTTGCGGTAAGTGAAATCCTAACAATTTTATAGAAAGTCCAAATGAGTGCTAATTAAGACTAAGTACATAATATTACATCATACCATTTTCCCCTAAGGGGTGGGTGGAGGTGCATGAACATCTATGTTTCACGTTATTTATTTTAGGCTCAATAGGCTCGCCTCCTAACACACCCTTAGATCATGTGATAAGAGGCAAGCCTATTGCCATTCACCGGAAACCTTTATCACTTTAAATTGCTAGATGGATCACCAGGAAATCTGCTGCCGATTTCTCTTATTACATGTCGATATTATATAACTCTTAGTCGCCGAATACAATTAATTACAAAGAAAAAATATCAGATAACTTTTGAAAAGTTATCGTCCTCGTTATACCTACTATTGTATCCATCCATGACCATCTTCTCCCGTTCCCATGTCTTAAATATAACGATCTAAAACGTAACACACCTTCAGATATAAACTTTTAAAAATTCAATTTTGAACCTTGTTCATATTCCACTTGTGAAATCTTTCTAGAAAGTTATGGAAAATTATAGTCACATTATGCTCACCCAATATTGAAACTCTCCGTATAGTGAATAGTAAGTAGTTTTTATTATCATACTTTGATATTCTTGTGGCCTTATGTGGGTAAACTTTTTCATTTCTTTACAAAGAGTGCAGTTTCTCTTTTACATGCTTTAAGTAATCAAGATACGAATTAACACTATGACTAGTGAATAAAATTAACCTACTAATCTGGTAGGGCTTCCTGTCAGAAACTACACAAATATATATAAATAGTTTCTGTTTACGTTTAAGCAACATATATTTCTACAAGACTTAAGAAAAATAAGCACCATTATACATTAGAAGTTAATTTGAAATTGTTTTGTTACTTTCTGCATTTGTTAGTACATAAACGCAGCACTGACACTTTTACCATGCCTAAATAGTTATTTGTTGTACGTGAGTGCAAAGTTGTTTTTTAACCGCGTGCTCAATTTTGATGACCGAGCTAGCGAAGGATTGAGTGATTCAAAAATTAGAATCCTGAGCGATAGCGAGGGAATCAAAAGAGCACAAGGTGAAAAATCTTTGCACTCGAGTGCAACACGTAACTTTTCATCCCCCCCAACGAGGAAATTGCAAAATACAAAAAAAAAAAATACAATCACAGCAGTTTCTGTTTTCACCTAGAAACATCCACAACACCCTCCCATTAACCCAAACACACTCTCAACACCCACCCAGAAACGCCCACAACATTCACACCCGCAATACACACCCATCCACTCAGACACACCCAAAAAACACCGATTCACCCAGAAACACCCACAAAACACCCATTCACCCAGAAACACCCACAAAACACCCATTTACCCAGAAACACCCAAAAAACACCAATCCACCCAGAAACACCCAAAAAACACCAATCCACCCAGAAAAACACACAAAACACCCATTCACCCAGAAACACCCACAAAACACCCATTCACCCAGAAACACCCACAAAATATCGAATCACCCAGACAAACCCACAACATCCATTCAGACACCTACAACTTTCACCCAGTCACACCCACAATACTCACCCATCCATTCAGACACACCCACAAAACACCCATTCACCCAGACACACCCACAAAACACCCATTCACCTAGACACACCTCCAACACCCACCCATCCACCCAGCCACACCCGCAAAATTTATCCAGACACACCTGTAAGTACCTAATAAAAATTACCGTCCCTAATGGAGTTCCGAGACGGTCAATCAGCTTGAGTCAAGCACGTTGATTTTCTGTATGTTTTTGTTCCGTTGCTAGCGTAAACAAATCAAACAAACCTAAAAAGCTTTTAAATGCTTGACTTAAGCATCAAGCAAGCATTGTAGACGATCAAAATGTTTAAATCAAGAATGACGCCAAGCTGATTGACCGTCACGGAACTCCAAGGTTTTAACAAACTTATGACGCGAAAAGAAAATGGCGCGCGCAAAGCAAATTACAAAAAAAGTACACCAAGAAGGTTCCGAGTCTGAGTTTTAACAAATTAATATAGGTTGCATGATAATTTCGGCATCCATGGTGCCGAAATTAATAGGTATAATGTTTTGAATTCACAAACTCATTGCACACGATGTTCTAAATTCAAATTTACTTTATCCTCTAGAGGATAAAAACGGCCTTTGCACTCAGATATCGAAGAGCAAAAACGCTTTTTCCGAGATGGTGGGATGAAAAATATATTTTGAAAGTTTAATAAATCTGACACCTTAACAAATGCTCGATCTTACTCCAGAAAGTTAGTAAAGTTTGTTCTTCTGTATTTTTTTTCCATTCCCTTTCCACACTTGATATATTTCAGGAGTAAGCACAGAAAACCCATTATTATAACACGAAAAGTTATTAAATGGGTATTTCGCATACGTTTCTAAATTGACTTATTGCCAAGCTGTTGCCGATATATCTAGTATGAAATAAACGATATGGTATTCTTATTACTATACTTTACAGATTTTAAATACTAATAATTAGTATAAAATCATAATTTTTAAAGGCATTTCTTTACTTAAATTGTGTGATTCCAATTTTAGAACCGGTGTGACAAGACAATATTAACAGGACTTGCTTGTTATTTTTGTATTATAGTGTATTCTTGTCTGATATTGATATCCTCCAGGGACTCACGACCGGATATAAGAAAGATTAATTAGAAGCCAGCAAAACCAATTGCTTTTTTATGTAATACATTTTCATTAGAGTCAGTAAATTATTTGTCGATGAAATAAAACAAATAGATGGCAAAAGAAATAACTCATTGTGATGTTATTCAAAAGTGTGAGAGAATTCTATACTCATCACGCCTACATAGAGAAGGCCCTGATAGAACATTATTGTGACTAGTATAGGAAGCAATAGCAGCCAATACACAGAATATTAAGAAAATTAGTAGGACAACTAATAATTAATAGTTTTTCACATTCATAATGAAATTAGTTGTCCCTTTCTGCCTTTAGTCTTCCATCCATCAAATAATGCCTGTACCATAGTAGCAGACACATTATATCATCATTATAACTTTTTTTTGAGTTTCGTATTGTAGATTAAGATTATATTGAAAAAATATAATCTTACTCTACAATATGTGTATCCCTGACATATGTCACTCGGCCCCCGTGTGAGAGGCCCCGTCCCCGTCCCGTCTGGGGTGTTTTCCCGGTACGTATGGTCAGACCTTAAGTTTTTATATGCTTTCAGTGGGTAGATGGGTGGGAATTGAACGGCCAAGTTTGGCCGGCAGACACATGGGATGACGACCGAGTCGTGGAATCTTGCGACAGGCGACCAATGCGCAAGTTGGTCTCGCGACAGAACGCAGCTCTTATACAATACAGAGTGCCGGCCCGGGGGAAAGGCTTCGCTGTTACTGTCCGCCACTTGAGGAATGCACGACGTAAGTAGTACATAGTGCTTCTAACATACCATTTTAATGAAATCAGTACGTCGACTGACAAATCATGATTTGAAGCGTCTATTAATGCACGTTTTATTGTCTTTTGAAGAGAAATTTAGAACTATGCTAAAGATCAACTTTGGTTTAAATTTTTGAGACAAAAATGTTTAATGTGAAAAAATATTTTCTATGATGGTTTAAAATTGCATAGCTGAGCATTTACACTATATTTGATGGCCGGCAATCAGTGATAAGATACGTGATAAGTGTTTAAATCCTGGTTGGAGAAAATGTTTGTATAATCGACACATTTTTGTTTTCACGTTTGTATATTTTAAATCATCATCATCATCACCAACCCTTTAATGTCTCCACTACTGGGATACAGGACTTCCGTACATACGTATGGAAGAATTTAAAAACAATAATTTTAGTTAGCTACTTCAAAAATGTGCTAAAAAGATATTTATTTTCTCGTAGCATGCAACGTGATGCTCTTCGGTTCTGAAGGCGTGTACACTCTACGTAACCACGGTGAGACCGGCAATTGTTCGCTAATTGCCGTATCACCTGCCATCGTTCGCGTCTTAGACTTAAACGTTGGCCAAACTCAGAAGAGGAGTATTCTAGACATTGAGACTGGGACTATTCACCGGGTAAGTTAATATTGTTTTTACTTACTACTTAGGTACTAAAGAGTCATCTATGCTGGCCTGGGAGTGAACAAATAACGTAGAATGGACCAGCCCCGACTCATCCTATGGGTGTCGTAAAAGTCTACTAACGGAAATTGCCCAGTATAGACCAATAAGCACCCCAATGGTCGAAGGCAAACCACCAAAAACAACATACTCAAAGAGGGTTGGTGTTAGGCAGGCGGCGGGCTGTAAAACTTAAGCCAAAACCTTGAGCAGTATGGATTGGAATGTTGTCATTCCAATCACTCTCTCCGTTATTCACTCTCTCCGTTCATCAGTCTCTCGACATGGTCTGTTCCGTCTCTTTTTTATACATTCATTCATCACTAGCATCTTTACGGTGTGATGGATGATATGAACCAAAAGGGAGTGGATTGCTTGATGACGTCTGACCGATATGAATGGAAGAGGAAATATACTTTGCCGACCCCAGATAGACTGGGAACAGGGCAGGGAGAAGAAGACTTTGGTACTTTAGCAATTAGACCCAAGTTCAATAAAACGTGATGATAAAATTGCATATTATTATTTTATGCTTACAGGCATAGTTTCTTTAAAAAATTGTTTTCTTTACACCGCCATTAGAATAGAGTAAAATTTTGATGCAATATTATCTATTCGATGAGAGCAATTTATTTTTTTATTTCAACATTATATAAATGTTAGAAAAATTAGTCCAAAGATTTTGGTGGTTAGAAAAAATATAGAAATAAATATTTATTTATCACCATTAGCCCTTTCAGCCTCTCCAGGCCTAAAAAACAAAGTCTACCGCACAGGTCCAGTGCTGGCAAGGTAAAGGTATATTTTACATTATGCTGTTTTGAGGTAATTTATTTGTACACTAAATATAAATTGTACGCAATAAGATTCTAAATAGTGCCCAATTTTAAAATCAAATTAAATGTTAGCAATGTGTATAATCATAGGTTCTAATGTACAGTCACTGGTACATTGTCATATAATTATGGATCCTTCTTGAATTAGGATCTATAACAATTCCATAAGTTTAGTTAAATCTGGTAGAGATTTATTACATCCAAGTATTATGATATCACACATAGGGTATGTTATTATACAAATTATCTCCGTTTAGCAGAACCATTAAAACTTGAGGTAGTCATTAATATTTTCCAGTGAACGCTCGTATACTTGCTAATTAAGTTCTTTGGATAGTTTCTCTTGCCTGCTCTTGAACTAATTCATTACAGAGCGTCAACTTGTCAGGTACTACAGTTAAATGTTTTATTTTCTATTAAATACTAAAACAATTTTAATTCTTTCTTCCTCTTTTTTTTATTTCATTTGATAGCAAATTAACCTTACTAAAGAGGTTATTTCGTAACACACTACTAAATATAAATGTAGTATTATAATTAATGAATAATTGAAATCTGAGATTTGTAGATGAGATTACCTCTATCTACAAATCTCAAATATTCTTCGATACCGCAGTGGAATATTATTAATAATATATTTACTTTAGAATCGACACTTAATTACAGAAAAACATATGGATGTCAAAAAGATAACGTGCGACAATTAATTGCTGTATTTTTGGAAAATAATAATTTATAAACCCATATCGAAATTGACACCTTAAACTAATTTGTCGACGTGTAGCAAAATATTAGATTTAACTGCACCCTCTTTACTAAGTGACAGTTTAAGACCTTCGTTGCTTTCATATCATAAGAGTAACACAACATTGTGGCATCTAAATTGTCTACAAAGGTCACAGGATCATTAATATTGATCTATGATATTTTGGCATTTATAATATCACTAGCTAAACTAAAAAATATCTTAGCCCAAATACATCGATAAATATTGCCTCACTTTTTGTGCAATATTACGACTGTCCGTTATTCACATCATAAATTGTTATTAACGACTCTACGGCTTCCATATCAAAGAACCCAACTAAGTTAAAATAATAAGCTTTCCTAAGCCCTGACTGAAATGCCCGAAGTTCTGTTTAAACTCACAAACTACACAAGGCGGATATTCAACTTGCGAGCTATAATAACCAGATGCTGATGTCATAAACAGAAACTATTATATATCATACTTAAAACTTCGGTTTCAATGCTTAAAACTTCAAACTAAAATTTCGAGAACATCAAATCATTAAAGTTCGACAAACCAATAATTATTTTCTTTATTTTTATTTTATTTTCTTCGAATAACTATGTCCTTACTTATTTTCAATGTTAAATTAACAATAGTAATATTCTAAGGGCTATTGAAAAGCTAATTTATGAGATTATGTAATATATTAATGCCCAATGATTTATTTGTTTATATTCTTAAGCATACTTATGTTATTCAAGGACTTTAAAAGTTTCATACAGATAAGTTAGAAGAAAGTTGTCGCTTGTTGCGAGTACCACTATGTGGTATGGTTTCCTTGTACCTCAGAGTAAATAGGACTGGAGTAGCCATTAGTCAATTTCTCGTACATATTTTTCTGCCATTTTTTGCGGGGGGTGAGGTTACTACTACACTGAAAGGCTGCACACAGATACAAAAACTTTTTGCGTATTTACAAACACACACATGCATAAAACGACACACATATTTAAAATTCACGCAAACATACTTAAAATAGTGTGTTAACGTTCTATTCAAACACACGAATGTCATTGTGTGAGTAGTGACATGACATAGCACGAGAATATCAATATCGATAAATCAGTTTCGTTCAATGAATGAATGCATTAATTTTGCGTTAGTATTCTTACATTATTAAAAATTAAATGATGATTTACACGCTTACTTTACAATCAGCCTTCTTTCGATTTTGCAAAGACACTCATATATGAAATCTATCTAAAACTTTGACAGATTTCGAAAGCTATATCAATCAAATACAAATTTATACTTAATAGCTTATTGCATTTAAAAAGTATTTACAATAGGTGTTATTATATATTTTCACTTTCAGAAATCACTGTGTGGACCCTTTCGCGTATAATCATAATGGAAAGGAGAAACCCTTAAACATTATTTTTAACAAAGCGATAGTGAATATAGTTAGATTTCTCGTATGATACTGGGAATTGTTAAATTTTAAGGGGAATCAAAAATCAAAATGTGTGGATCTTAAAAGTTAAAATAGTACATTATGTTACTAGTATGCTATGTTGGTCATTATATACGATGCATTATTGCAAGCGCGAGCCGCAAGCGAACGCGGTAAGGAAACTGAGTGTGTAATGACCAATGCATATGAGTTGCATACGACGTTTTTCAACACAATTGCGAGGAAAAAACAAACTTGTATTCTATAAAATCTTCTTCTATTGTTAGATAATTTCTGAAACTGAGACGGCTCAAAATTTACAGAACAAATAGTACTTGTTCTTGTATATGCCCAAGAGACTATTACAAGCATCAACCCATTTTTTTCGTGTTCTTTAGGAAAACTGAAAATTATAATTAAAAATTAGCTGTTTCGGGAATGTGAAAGCTTACAGTATAAATACTAGCAATTAGGATACCGGCTAGGGGCAGAGGTATTTTTGCTTGAACTACACATACCGATCATTTCTGATTTTAATACTACAATAATATTTTCCAAAAGCTTCATTTATGTACGGAAGACTTTGGTGCCACATACCTAACTCCTAGTAAATCGAAGTATTGCACTTGGACCACCGGGTTTTTTAAAGGAGCTTTTAAATATCAATAAAATTAACTTAAATGTTGACAATGACATTTAGCTATCATCATACCAAATGGGATCAAAATCCGTCTCGTAGTTTATGCATGATGCGTGCACAAACATACATACAGACAAAATGTTAAAAAATTGGAGATTTTACTTCCTCTTCTCTCATACATACATACATAAATAAATCACGCCTATATCCCCGAAGGAGTAGGCAGAGGTGAACTAACACTCACGTTTTGCCAATTATGTTAGGTCCCATGTAAAATGTGGCGAGCCTATTGCCATTTATCGGGCACACAAAAGTCGCAGTACATTGCTAGGTGGTATAAGAGGAACGCTGCTTCCTATTCCTCATCACTGATTTATCCGTAGTCGCCTTGTACGACACCCACGGGAAAGATTTGAGGTGGTGACAATTATATTCTGCTCTGCCGTGACCACACGGCAATTACTAACATCATATATGCCATTTGGCTTAAGGTCGACTTGACCTGTTTTATTCTATATCTCTATAGTTTAATTCTAGGATTTCAAAATTAAAGGAACTTCAATTCATAAAAGTATCATAAATTTAATCCATATTAAAAAATGATCAATTTAATAGTCTGAATAAAATGCCGAAGTTAATGTATAACCTCAGGAACACAATGTATAGATTTAAATCATAATACATATTTTAAATTTAATGTTACTTTCATTCATTCATTCATTCATTACTCCCTCGTAAAATCGCAATATCGATGACGTGACATCACTATTAATGAAGTGCAATTCAATTAGGGTTGCTGATTACAACAAAAAAAAACAATTTGTGCTGTGGCTCGAAAAAAAATTTAGGTTTCTCAGAAATAATCGGCTGTGCTGGTACCTTTTTACCCTTGCTTATTTTATAAAGTCAGGGACGCTGTATATGCTTCAGCATAGGTACTCTTAATGTTTATGAGCGCCGCCCAGCATGAATAAAGGGCAAAATAGTCTTATTCTTATTTTATTTTATTAATTCACTAATGATTTTATATTTCCATGTAGTGTGGCAAAAAATAAGCTTCAAGCGGTGGCAAAAGTGTAGGTAGGTATGTACTTAATACTAAACTAAATATAAACACGCAACGTATATTGTTAAAACGAAATTATAATTGGTAATTAATTAATTGGAGGGTAGGCTTTAAAACATACGGACAGTAAAAATAAGACTCCGCATTTTACAATTATTTATTAATTAATTACAGTGAATTTTTTGCAATTGTTGCTGTTATATAAGTATGCATTAGTTGCAATAAATACCTGCTAGTGTTATCTCCTTCTCACCTGCACCACCTCACATTTTATACCACACAATAATAATTATCCTACCAGCACTAATTATGGATGGCATAAAGAGCTCTTTGGACACACTGGCTGACTCCTTCACTGCTCGGATGATAGCCTTTGAGAGCCAGCTCAAGAAAACTTCACCTCAGACGGCCACAATTGCTACCATCTCAGCAGAGTTTGAGAGCTTCCGTACTTTTATTCTGGAAGCTCTTAGGAACCTTGAAAAGCAGGTATCTTCTTTGGCACTGGAGTGTGACAACTTGGAGATGCGTAGCCGTCGCAATATGCTTCTCCTACATGGTGTTCCTGAGGCTGATGGTGGAGATGTTACTCGTGACGTACTCAATGTGGTGGCCAAGCATCTATGCATTCCACAATTCAACGGGGATGATGTGGTCCGGGTTTCTCGCTTGGGGCGGGAAGTACTTGACAAGCCACGTGCAGTCTTGATAAAGTTCTCATCGGATACTGTACGTGACAAGGTCTGGTTTGCCAAGTCCAAGTTTAAGGGCTCCGGTATCACAGTATCCGAATTCCTGACGAGATATCGACACCAGATTTTTTCCGCTGCTCGAGGTCGTCTTGGAGTCAACAGATGTTGGACATTTGAGGGCCGTATTATTGCTCTTGGCAAGGATGGAAAGCGTGCCAGGATTGCCTCGATGGCTGATATAGACAGATTATGTGAACCATCAACTTCGACTATGGCTACGAGTACACCCAATACCGGCGGAGCTAGTGCCAGTGGAGTTGTCGCGCCTGGTGTAACTGTACCCGATCCTAGGCGTAAGCGGGCTGCATCTGCAAAGAGGAAATAAGCTAAGTTACAGCTATCATTGAATTGAAATTAACTCGCCAATTATACCCTGTGAATTGTTTTTATTTATTACGTTTTGTTACTGTTGAACTGAGCTCAATCGAATGGATTACTTACCTAGCAAATTGTCATTCAGTCTACCTTTTCTTCTCATGTGAACTATACGTATGTACTCCCTTTCTTGATGTTACGTCTTTCATACTTAAACATGCCATTGTGAATATAAATAATATACAGTACACATACTTTGTGTTGCTTTGCGTAAGCGCATGTCTATTGTTTTGTATTGTACTATAGTCTTGTATAGACATAATTAAATTAAACTTTATTTCGTTAGTTTGTGGGCAGGTTTTCTGTGCCTTCTTTCCCAGAGAGTATATAATACACTACGTTTATTCTTTCCGTTTGTTGTACTTTGTTAGTCTGTCACTGTCCCATTGACAACTATTTTTTTTTTTGTTTTTAATTCTCTCTACTTAGGGAAGGCAAAGGAGTATAGCCTATTCAGCCTTATCTTCAAGTTTTCAAAATATTTTGTTATTTCTTTTCATTGATGCCATTTCAATGATATTTTTAGTTTAATTTTATTTTATTTTTATGTTGTCATATAATTAAATCAGCTGGTTTTGTGTACCCTAATGTTGCACATTAATAGAACCGGTGTCATTGATTTATATCTTTATTGTTTTAGTTTGTAAAATACTTCTTAATTATTATTCTTCTATTTTATTTCGTTTGTTGAGCAGTTTCTCTCAGATAACCTGTGGGTATTTATTGTTCATTAATATATTTATTTATTGTTTATTTTTTATTTCTTTATACATATTTTATACTTATTATTTTATATATTTTTATTTTTCTCGCATTTTTGTATTTATTATTGTTAATTATTATTAGTATATACATACTACTTATTTATTAGCATCACACCAATGAATTGCTCATTAGATGATAGTGACTTATTTTTTTCTTGTTCCTCCTCTGATACGTACTCTGATACTCAAAGTTCAGATCGTTCCTTATGTGAATGTCTGAAAGACTCCTTTTGCGATGCCGCGACGAACTTCAATGTAATTCATCTGAATGCCCAGAGTATACCGGCTCACTACCCGGATATGCTTGCGTCCTTTGACATTGATAATATACATGCGATCCTGATCTCCGAAACATTCCTTAATCCCAGCCTTAGTTCGACGTCCTATTCCCTACCTGGCTACCAGTTAATCCGTAATGACCGTGTAAGTTCTTCACATGGTGGTGTTGCAATTTATCTTCGTTCTGGCATTTCTTATTCCATTCTATCTAAATCTCCCCAGCCACCTCCACCCAATTCCGCTGAGCATTTGTTCATAGATATCTCATTGCGCCACACTAAAATTCTCCTTGGTGTTTACTACAGTCCATCATTGAGGATTGATTACTTTCACTCATTTGAAGTATTGCTTGATAACTTTGCTTCGTCTTTCGAGCACGTTGTAATTATGGGTGACTTTAATACATGCCTCATCAAAAACGATAATCGTTCTAATAACCTTCTTTCAATTGTTAATTCTAGAAATTTACATATTCTTCCTACTAGTGAGACCCATCATTTTCCAAACTGCACACCATCACTTCTTGACTTAATGATAATATCTTCCCCTAACCATATACATAGATTTGGACAGCTTTCTGCGGATGCTTTTTCCTATCACGATTTGATTTACCTTTCCTACAGAATTCGTCCTCCTAAGGTCAGGGCCAGGGTTATGATGCATCGTAACTTTAGTAGCATTGATCTTGTAAAGCTGCGTGAAGATGCAACTAACCTGGACTGGTCGGTGGTTCATAATGAAGCGAGTGTTGACGGAAAGATTGAGATATTTAACAATTTACTGATACAGTTATATGATATCCATGCTCCTATTCGACCTGTTAAAATGAAGCACCTTCCAGCTCCCTGGCTTACCGATGATATACGGAAGTTAATGTTAAAAAGAGACAGGGCAAAATGTAAGTACAAATTTAACTCAAACACTGAAAGATTGGAAAAGTACACTCGCTTAAGAAATAAGTGTAATACGCTGGTTAGGGATGCTCAAAGACGTCATATACATAAATCCGTCGAAAATGGCGATCCTTCTAAAGTATGGAAATTCCTTAGGACCCTTGGTGTAGGTAAATCCAATAATGACTCTTTGAGTACATCCCTTGATATTGAGTTACTTAATAATCATTTCTCTTCGGTGTTTCCAATTGATCAGACTAGGAAATCCCAAACCATTAGTCGACTTTCAACTGCACCTTTTCCTGTTTTTACCTCTTTTAACTTTAATCAGTTTACGCAGTGTGATGTTGAGAGAGCCATTACCTCGATTTCGTCGAGTGCGGTTGGTGCTGATTCTGTTAGCCGGAATATGATCTTACCCTTAATAGATATCCTTACTCCAATCCTTAAACATATTCTGAATACGTCTATCTCCACAGGAGTATTTCCTTCCACTTGGAAAGCAGCTTACGTCATTCCTATTCCGAAAAAATCCAATCCTGCTACTTTCACCGATTACCGTCCTATCTCGATTCTACCCTTCCTGTCAAAAGTCCTTGAGAAACTCGTCCATAACCAACTGTTATCTTTCCTCAATAAAAATAACCTCCTCTCTCAATTCCAGTCTGGTTTTCGAGTTGGCCATAGCACAGCGACGACCCTTGTTAAAGTAACGGATGATATTCGACGAGGAATGGAGAACAAGCAACTCACGCTGCTGGCATTGCTAGATTTTAGCAATGCCTTTAATTCCGTTGACTATGATATTCTTGCTGCCATCATGCGTTCTCTCAACATATCTCCACTAGTGATGGACTGGTTTAAAAGTTACTTGCATGGACGTAAACAGCGTATCCGTATCGATGAGACTCACTCCGCCTGGACTGACATCCATGCTGGAGTCCCGCAGGGTAGTGTCTTATCTCCTTTGCTGTTTTCCATTTTTATTAACTCTGTAGCTGAATCCATCTCATGTTCATATCACATTTACGCCGATGATTTACAGATTTACACTCAAACTTCTATTTCGGATTTGCCAGCTGCTATTTTATCTTTAAACAGTAACCTTGGCGCTGTTGTGGAATGGAGTAAGGCTTTTGGTATTACTCTAAATCCACATAAAACGCAGGCTATTATCATAGGGAGTCCATTTTTCATTAAATGTATTGACTTTAATTGTATTCCCTCAGTCATTTTGAGTGGTATACGAATCCCATATGAAAAGAGTGTAAAAAATCTCGGTATCATCCTGGACCAATGCTTAACATGGAAACCACAAGTTGATGAGATCAGTAGGAAGGTATTTGCAGCATATGGTTCACTCAGACGCCTCCGTAACTTTTTGCCGATCAGCACTAAAGTGAATCTTGCCCAATCACTGTTACTCTCTTTGCTGGATTATTCTGACGTATGTTATTGTGACCTTAATGAAGTACTCCTTGATAGGCTTGAGCGTCTGCAGAACCTATGTATAAGGTTTGTTTTTAACTTGCGTAAATTCGACCATGTGTCGTATTTTCGCACTAAACTAAATTGGCTTACTATCCGACGGCGCAGGGACTTACACGTTCTTACACTCCTCTATTCCATTCTTTTCCACCCGTCGTCACCGGGTTACCTTCGCGGCTTCTTTACATTTCATTCCTCTTCTTTAAGTCGCCCGTTGCGTTCTTTGTCCAATCTTACCCTTAACTTTCCTTTGCATAGTACCAGTTTCTTTTCGTATTCCTTTTCCGTGCATGCTGTCAGGCTATGGAACTCTTTACCTGAAAGCATCAGACGAGCTCGCACCTTGGATTCTTTCAAGCGGTTAGTCACTAGCCATTTCCACCAAACCTCTATATAAGTAGTTTTAAGTACGTTCTTATGTTTAATGTATTTTATTTATTCGTTTTGTATTTATTTATTATTTAATTGCCCTTCTGATTTTTATATATTTTCTATTATTCTATTACCAAGGTTGCCTGGAAGAGATTGCTTATAGCAATAAGGCCGCCTATTGTTCATGCATGTCCACTTTTCTTTGTACTGTTGTTATTTTCTCATTCTGTGTGTGTACAATAAAGAATATATAAATAAATAAATAAATAAATAAAATAATACGAAATGACAAAATTACAATTATTTATTAACAACAAACTTTTTTAAATTATTGTCTAATTAATTGAAATGCGATAATGTTCAACCCTAGGTAGTCTCGTGGGGAGTGCGCTGGAAGATCGTTTGATGACGTCACGGCCGACTCCCCACGAGACTATGGCTCGAAATTTGAAATTGTAGTATGCTAAAACATGAAATTATGAAGTAAATAAATATCAAATCTTAAAAATTATACTTAAAAATGAAATGTGACGCCATCTTTTTGAATACTAGATGTTTTCGATTTTTTTTAACGCTAAAAAACAGCACAGGCAGGCATTTTAGTGGGAGCTCTGCACGGCAAGACGTTCTGATTATTGTGGTTTTAAAATGGCGGCTCAACTAGTTTTATATAACGCACAGGCATCCGATGCTTGTGCGTTTGGCAGAGGGGAATGTTAGGCAAAGGCTACTCCAGTTCTATTTACTCCGAGCCTTGTACGCAAAAAACGTAAAAGGATACGAACCTTTTTGGTCATGTAATACTCAAAACACAACTATACGATGTGACGTCACGTCCGAGCCCAATTCACATGTTATATTTTCTTGGAAAATTACTTTGCAGTTTTTACGTAAACGGTTAAATGTGACACATTATTTTAGGGAAATTTTATATCTATCAACACACTTAATAATTTTGTTAATAACCATTTTATAAAGTTAAAAATACACCTTAGTTGTATGAGTTAGTTCTAGGTTTTTTGTTCGATTCGATGGCATTAAAAGCGATACGTATTAATATTACGTGGAATATTTAATAATTTCTGTGGTAAATTCATCAATTGTGGAAATTTGCTATAGGGTTTAGCAGTTTAGGGTATATAATAATGTTCTAGCACAGGCTGGCTATGCTTTGACCTATTATTTTCAACAAATAATGCTGGGTAATAAAAGGCTGCATAATATTTGTGTATGAATTTCCTCCTTACTTACTCAATACTTTACATCTTAATTTGAAATCCATTTTCATGGACAATGAATTCTGTTAACTTGGAAGACTTAATTTATAATATTGTAAAAAAATATTTATAATACTGTATATTACATAACGTAAAAAAACAGCAGCAAAAATAATATAAATAAATATGTTTACAGTCTCAAAAATATTAAAATATGAAATAATACGTCTTCCAAAAATACCCAAGAAAGTCAATTTTAGTATCAATTAATTAAGAAATTTATAAACACTATTTTAACAGAAGAGTAGAATGTATTCTACTTACCTTAGTCATGATTTTCAATTGAATTTTGTCTTCTAAGATTCTTGTTTGTCCCTCCGGGGATATTGGCTAAAAATGTAAACAGTCTTTCATCAGTCTTGTATGCTCTTTGGCTTTACTAAATAGGGTTGTACTCCAATAATAATTATTTAATTTATTTTTTCTACGGATATTGTCTCGGAGAATAAAATTTAAAAGAGATCATATAAAATATTTTATAAATCCAAACTTACCATCTACTATAGTTTTTTTTAAATAAAATTAAAGAATAAAGTACATAGTGACATAATATCTGATCCAACCCTCAGGAACTTGATAATATAAATTGAAAATGTAATAACCTTAATTATTGGAATTTTATTTAAGACTTCGTCTCCAGGGAAGTTTTATTTTTACCCATCTCTATAATTTGAAAGATTCCTCTTTTCTTGAGTCGGCGTTTACGGCGAAAAGTTATTAAGGATTTCATATTTTGTGAATTTTATTCCGATCCATTTAGCAATGCTAAATAGGTAAATATTAGTGTTGAATAAGGACTGAAATTGATAAACTCTTTTTTTTTATAAAATAGATATCTTACAAAAAGTAATTATTATGTAGAAATTGGTTATTGAAATGAAAAATACACTATTCGATTTTAATTTCAACATTATATAAATGTTACAAAAATTAGTACAAAGATTTAGGTGGTCCGCTGCTATCCGGGCAGGTGTCTGACCGCTCGACCAACCAAGACACTCGAGACAAGTGTCTTGGTTGGCCAAGCGGTCAGGCTGCGGCAAAATCATTGTATTAAGAATACATTAAATCAATAGAGACAGGTTTTAAGAAACGTCACAATTTCAAGTTATTTTCTCCCTATATTCTTTCATCCAAGACCTGCGCCCCAGCAGTATCCATGGACATTAATTTAAAATGCCTGTTGATGACGACATCAAGTTTTATCAAATGAATCTATAATTATGGATACTGCATTAGGATTTCCCAAAGGACATTAATTCAATGTAATTAAGGAGATCAAAGAGTTATTTAAAAAAGGAAAGGTATTTTATGTAGTAAACTCATAATACACTATTGTTTCCTTAGTGCATGAAACGAGGTATGGCAGACTACGTGGATATCGGAGGTTCCAGCGGACTTGACCATACAAATATGGAACTCCTAGATAACATCTGCGGATTGGATTCTAGCGAAGGTAATATTTTATTATTTAGTGAACAGAAATTCAAGCACAATGAATCAACCGCAACCCAACCTCTACTGTCCTGCGACAGTTTTATGTCTCGCTAAAATAACGTTACTCGTGATTTTACGCTGTGTGGTGACGGCAGAGCAGAATACAATAATTTATTGTCACTTTTGCGGCTGTCTTACAAGGCAACTGAGGGTTACAACTATGATCAGGAATGGGCAGCAGCGTTCTTGTTATATTAGCTGGTAATATAATGCCCGCTATATGATAATATCCCAATTCATTGAACGTAATTACTAGGGAAGTGTTAATACAATTCTGCTTCAAAAGCTTTAAGCCTCTCACAGACAGACGCGGCCTGTTGTCTTATATGAATGTCATCATACCATTTCCAACCAGCGTGATCAACGATTGCTAGGTCCGCCACCGCCACCGTCCCGCCACCGCGTCTGTCTGTGAGAAGCTTTATCAAATACCCAACGGAAGTAAACAGTTCGTCAATATAAAAAAATCATAAATAAAATCACGTCCTTCTCCCTAAGAGAGACGAAAATTATAAGCATTCCATCGATTCACTGTGCGGGTGTCAGGTCCATTGTGTGGCAGAGAGGTACCTAAATCAGGAGCAGCGCTTGGGATTTAAGACCCAAGTGTATGTTGGCTCATATGAAAAATTTAAGGGCCGAATTAAATGCAAACGATACCATGCTTTCTATGCAGTATAACTGTGCAGATGTTACTAATTTAATGACGCTTTTAAACGGTAAATAAACGAAGGAGCAGTAGCTAGCAACAAACTCACATGTCATATTGAAAATATTGAGCACTCAGAGACGCCAATTAACGTTAATGAGAACTTAATGTCAGAAAGTGTCAATTTTTACCGCTATTCTTAGCGGGCCTATGGTCTAGATTTCATCCAAATTTTTTGACATTAAGTACTCATTAAAGTTATTGACGTCTCTAAATGCGGCAGTTAATCTTACTAAGATGGGGGCTTATAGAAGTTAAATCCTTTCAATACCGATTGTTACGAAAATAACATTTATTTCTGAATTATAAATCAACAACACAACAAATTTTATTGTGCTAAATTTGATTTTAATTTGATTTAAAAGTTATCACAAGAGATTAGATTTTAGTAGCTGAATCTTATAAAACTTTTCAATTACATTTTGGCAAATTATTTGTCTCTAAGAACTTCCCTCGGTATGAATAAACGTAGGTGTAACATTTGTTTAGGATGAGTAAAATTGGGGTTTTCGAGAATAGTAAGTCCCCCGTACATACATACATACAGCAACAGATACACATATGAGGGTATACACTGGCCATTTTCTTTTATTGATTTTCGGCCTTAACCGTTTGACGTAAAGGGGAAAGTTGATTGGGGTTCGATAGTTTGTAGTTGTCGGGTGCACTGTACATTTTGTCGATTGTTAGTTCAGGTATTGAGAACTCATTTCCGTAAGCCGCCGAGGGGCTAGTAACCCCAGAATACAGAAACGCTAATCAAATTTGGGGGACTGCTTAAAAAGTTAAGTGGACATTACCTGTCAGAATTTGTATGGAAAAACGTCAATTTCCACAATACTTAAATGTTAAGCGGGACTGAAACTTTGAATAGCGTTTCTGTATTCGGGGGTAAGAGTTTTAAGTAAATCACTGCCAAAGTTAATGCTAGAAAAGGTGCCTGAGCGATATTTTTAGTAAAAATGTAGCAACATTATGATGACTGATTCTGTCCTGCCACATTTCGCAAACTACATTAAGTATAGTGAGTGGGCCTTTTTTATCTATCAGACACGTAAATCGCAGTATTTTGCAAGGTGGTATAACAAAACCGTTGCTGAATACCCTAATCCAAATGACTGTTAGTCGCCTTGTAGGTGCAGCATCCGTGAGAGAGATTGAAGGTATTGACATAAATTGTATCGTGCGAATCAGTACAAGGATTTCATTTCTGTAAACTCATACGTGACATGCCAAGGACTCGTTATATTGTACTACATATTTAACAAACTATGAATTTTTATAGACAGTTGTAACGAGACAATATACAGAATAATAGAGATGCAGAGTACTAAAATTTTGTTATTCTTTTGGCAGGCCGTCGTCCAGCCTACGTCGCCTGCGAGGATACCGTTATCAGACTAGTCTCCAGTGGGCGGTACTTGAACTCTGTCACCCTCGCCTTTGCCCCCCTACCCATGGAAGACATAGAGCACGCCGACCTCATCTGTGGACTGGACACACTTTAAGAACAATCAGTGACGCGGCTACAGATACCATAACCTGAAACAATTCTATCGCAACTTGAAACCCCTGTACTTCTTCAAATATTCTCATAGGTACAAGTCATTTCTGTTGATTTTTTTCTTATATTGTATGTATTTAAAACTAATAATTCTACAAAAAAAAGTACCTACTGGTAGTGCAAACAGATATAAGTATTAAAATGTATCTAATAAATTTATATTTAAAATAATTATTTGACTACAGAGTATTGTTTTAATCTACAGATGAACTAACGAAAATCTTAAGTTCTTTAACAATTACATTTCATATTGTTTAAAGTTAGAAAACAATCTTATTGTTATTGTAACTTGATCTTATTCATCTAGCACTGTTTATTATTGTAAATGTTACCCACATTTTAATTTAAATAGAATTAAGGTATAAATTAATTTTGTAAGTAGCTACAATCAGTGTTTATATTGTGTCTAGTCATATTTCAAATGTAAATTCACGACTATGCAATACGCAATGTCTTAGAAAATTCTTAATAAAGTTAATTTATCGATCAAGGTTTTTATTTACATATTGTATTTTCTAACCTATAAATTAAAATACTGACAAGTCACATCATCATCATCATAAGTCTATTGACAACTTTTTTCGCTATCTTTCAAACTAAACACGAATACGGAGGTGTAGAAAAAATTTTGTCACCTACTCGATAACTCAACAGGATTGCTGCTTAGCTTCTGTAAATCCAGAACGTTAGCCACTTGTGCCATAGATGTATTTAATATTAGACACGTACATTCGACATCATAACAGACTATACAAAACTGTCAAATTTGTCGTAACGATTGTCAACATTCTTGTATTTAATTTGTTATTTATAAATTAAATAAGCGTCTCGTTGTTGAAAGAGAAAATTTTATTTTGGAATAACAACTAATAGTTGCTTAGCAACCTAGGCACAGATTATGGTATACAACACCCCCACCTTAATCTGTAGGTCGTACATATTAAATTAGCTAACTGTACTTATTCACAATTACAACATAAGTCATAATAAAACACAATAAGTACATACAAATATAAACCAAACCAAAAGTAGAAATCACATCTGAACAAAACAATAGTATAAAACTTATAACTATAGGTGCAGAGTTATACAGGCATAATGACATTAAATTAATCAGTTAGTCCCATACCTATAATACATATATTTAACTTAGAACGAGGAAGACCTTTTGTTAGAACGTCTGCAACCATTTGTTCAGAACGTAAGTAAGATAACTTTATTATTTGTTCTTCTATAAGTTCTCTGATAAAATGATGTCGAACATCAATGAGCTGTTGTCAATTGTAACCACCGTCATTACAATTAGTAGTATGACAATAATTTACCTCTTTCCTTTTTCGTAAATTATACCTGGACTCGGGTATAGCAGCGCTGGTAGACGGCACTGAAACTTCACCAGGCACTCGAGAAGTAGATGGAGCAGGTTCTGAATCGTAGAATACCTCATCATCACCATCTAATTCTAATGCAACCGTTCTCTCCTCCGTCATCGGTGGTGTCTGATGAGTATCATGAAAATCATTATTAGTGAATATAGTGGACTTCAACTCTTTGTTCACGTCACCATTAGAAAAACAATTTTCAAGAAAAACAACATCCCGGCCCTTTATAACTTTTCTAATATTTACAGGATCTCTAAACCTATAACTATTTACATCACTACAATAGCCTACAGAAATATACTGCCTGGCTTTTGTATCTAATTTCTTTCTTTCGCAAAAAGGAATATGAACATACGCACGACAACCAAATGTACGCAAATGTGAAAGATCTGGTTTTATACCATACCATCTTTCATAAGGAGTAGCGTTACTTAAAGCTCTATGAGGGCATCTATTCTTTAGATATACAGACGTACGGTATGCTTCTTCCCAAAAACATTTACTTAGGCCTGATTCGCGTAACATACAGCGAGCCTTTTCGCTTATAGAACGATTAGTTCTCTCGGCGACACCGTTTGAAGAAGGACTATGTGGTACCGTGGTTTGATGTTCAATCCCTTGAGATGTCAAATAAGACTTGAACTCATTATTAACATATTCTGTACCATTATCCGTACGCAAAATCTTAATTTTACAAGAGCTTTGCCTCTCGACTTCAGTTTGAAATTCTATAAATTTTGTTCGAACTTCAGTCTTAGACTTAATAAAGTATACAAATATCATTCTCGAATAATCGTCGATAAAAATGAGCATATATTTATTACCTTCTAAAGAAGTAGTTTCAAGAGGTCCACAGAGGTCTGAGTGTATTAACTCTAATTTACTTCTGGCCTTCTTATACTTGACAGTAGTGAAAGGTTTTCTACATTGTTTACCTTCAATACAAGGAACACAAGGACTACTATCTAAACAAGAAAAGTTTATACCTGTAGCTTTTCCTTTCCTTAATTGTTCAAGACTAAATCTGCATAAATGTCCCAGCCGACGATGCCAAAGATTAGATTTTTCTTCAACAGTCGTATCTGGATTAGTAGTCGTCATAGCAATATCCTCTGACGATACCTTAAACTTATAAAGGCCATTAGAAAATGTAGCAGATCCAAACTTTGTACCTGAAATTTTAATGTCAGTATGCCTGTACAAAGTGCAACCTTTTTCATTAAAAACAACAGTAATGCCTTTATCTACAGCTTTCTTTACAGAAATAAGATTAGTACTCAAATTTGGTATATAAAACACATCCTTAATACTAGTTATCTTAGAGTCCCTAGACTTAGGTAAGTACACATCACCAACACCAGAAGAACACAAACGTTTGTTATCGGCTAGAGTGACTTCCTTGTCTACAAGTGGTCGATAATTCTTCTGATAATTCTGGAGATAATTCTAATAATTCTTCTGATAATTCTGATAATTCTGGAGCGTCGGTGCATATGACGTGTAACTGCGATTACACGTCATATGCACCGACGCTCCAGAGTCAATATACCAATCATTGGCATTTAAAGTAGTACCAGTGCTCAAGGCAGACAGAAGAGTAGAATCAACATTATTTTTCTTAGTCTTATTTTTCCTTTTAAGAGGACACTGAGGACTCTTATGACCTGGCTCTTTGCAATTATAGCAAATAATCTTCCTTTCTTTATTACAACTCTTAGATGTATTTTGAGAACTTGAACTAGCAAACGCCAACTCACGAGATTCGCGTTTTTCCATTTCGTTCAAAAGTTTTGCTTTAACTAATTCTGAAGTAATAGCTACGTTTGAAATTTCTAAAGCCATGACTAGAGGATCATAATCAGAAGGTAGACCTCCGAGAAGAATAGCAGCAATCGATAAATCATCAATTTTCTTACCGATATCAGCCAAATCTTGAGCAGTCGTCATAACAGCATTTATATATTGTTCGATAGAAGAAAATTCGCACAATTGATAGCGGTACAGCTTCCGTTCGAGATATATCTTTCGACCCATACCATTATCCTCATATGCTTTGGACAACGTATCCCAAACCTGCTTTGCGGTTTCGCAACTGCGAGCGTGTGTGATAGCAGCACCATCCAGCGTAAGACATATTTTGGTCATCGCCTTCAAATCACGCATTTGTCGAATTGTTTCAGGAGTATTATCACCTTCAGGGTATCCAATGATGGCATTCCACAAGTTTTCGTGTAAAAGATACATCCGCATTTTGAATTTCCATTGTGGATAAGACGACTTATCTGTCAACGGCTTTGCATTTATAAATGCATTACTCTATGAATTTTCACGAAACACATTATCTCCTCTTTCATTACTCATTTTGATAATTTATATTACAAATAAATAGTTAATGGCCCATAACCTCTTGTATTTAATTTGTTATTTATAAATAAAATAAGCGTCTCGTTGTTGAAAGAGAAAATTTTATTTTGGAATAACAACTAATAGTTGCTAAGCAACCTAGGCACAGATTATGGTATACAACAAACATTAATATGTTTTATAACATATAAGTACAAAGTCTGTTAAGAAAATGTTACAGTGAAAACTGGTGTGATGTTGGCTGTACATACCTAAATGTAATCGTACATTTCTCTATCGCCATAGAACAAATGCCTGTGTTAATCACACAAACATTTTTCAAGGATTCGAACCGGGGACTTCTTGGCCAATAGCCAGCGATCTGACCATTCGACCACACCGGCCGTCAAAGTACAACAAAAAATACTTAATGTGAAAAAACTTATTTAACTTTTAGTACCTATATACTCTGATATACTCTTATCCCCACATACGATCTGAACGGAACAGTAATTTTGCTCGGCAGAATGGCGGCTTCATTTCCGTTGCCAATGACTTAGGTAAACGAAATCTTCATCAGATTATTGCTTGAATTCTGCTTCCAAAACTGGTAATATGTATTATAGGTAGACACTAAAGACAAAATTTCAACCACAATGAATTTACTTAAAGTGTATTTTCATGTGTAAGTCCATTGTTATCGAGTCTGGGTAATTTCCTTGATATTTTTCAACCTGTCTTCGTAGTAGCCGTCAAAACCGCGCAGAGAGGCAGAGTAGAATACAATAACTGTCACTACCCCAAATCTTCCCCGTGGGTGTCGTACAAGGCGACTAAGGATAAAACAGTGATGAGGAATGGGCAGCAGCGTTCCTCTCATACCAACTAACAATGTACTGCGACTTTTGTACCCAATAAATGGCAATAGGCTCGCCACCTATTACATGGGACCTAACATAATTGCGAAACGTGGGTGATAATTCACCTCTGCCTACCCCTTCGGGGATATAGGCGTGATTTATTTAGGTATGTCTTCATATTTATTCGCTTTTGTTAATACTTTTCTTATAATATTTCTCTCAGTTTTCAGACTACTGTCAACGCCATCTCTTAATAAATGCACAAACTTACTTTCACACATGAAGCAAATCTTCAGCATATGGAATACTTAGTTACCTATTTTGTAAATCTTTGAATGCATTAAAATGTTTAAGACACGAAGACCTCTATCTCAATAACTTTTCGCCAATATAATTTTAACACAAACTTTCGGTATGGTTACCTTAACATTTCAGATTCATTTACAATCCAAGTAATAAATGAACGCCTTCTTGGATTGTAAATGAATCTGAAATGTTAATAATAGTTAATATTGCCTTCTATTTTCAATGTCATTGATTTTTAAATAATCTTAAAGAATGGTTTCAACTTAACGATGGTTTCAACTTGAAAAGTTGTCAAAATGGATAGTTCATATGAGTTAGCGTAGATGCCTGTTAGATATTTAATGTTCTGTTGTAGAAAGATATCACAAAGACATGGACATCTTTCATTACTAAAATAATTATTTATAGTTTATAATTTGGACGTCGTTCACTAAAAAGGAATCACTTAATTATTTATTTAATAGATAACAAATCAAATACATTAATGACAATGTGTATACGATAGAGTCCAGAAAAGTGTTTGTTTATCATTTATATTTTATTACTAAACCGTCACATTAAATTACAGAAATTTTTGTTTTTAAAATTTATTATGTTAGAAATCTTCTTCAGAAAATCCTATGTCATTTTATTAGAGTCTTCCTGATCATGTCTACGAGTACAAGTTCCAGTTGTACTTAAGCTCGGAGACATCATAGCGGTTTGTGTGGTCCATCATATTTGTAAACGACACCGTCGATTCCTGTGGAGAACCCAATGTTTTCTGAACATACTTATGATGGGGTGGTCTGGGTAATAAAACAAAATGTTTAATGAAATTTTATTGATTATTTTTCTGGATAGAGACAATTAAATATTTAAAGCAAAAATATTAACTCTATTGTCTAAAAGTATTCAGATAAAAATATTTACTCTCACTACAGTGAAATAAATTTTCATGCAACTGTACAAACGAATTATCATAATGACAAAATCTAATAAACACCTAATCGTTTACGCAATACATTGAAAATTTACGAATCTAATTAAATTGTGAGAAAATAATGGATATTGTTTAAATATTGGTGAGGGGTTAACATGTGAAGGTATAGAACGAAAGTCTAGAGAAAGTACCTAGAGCATTTCAATTAAATTCAAAATATAAAATAGATATTGTCGACGTCATTCGCATTGTTGATTAGAGTAGTACAAAATGAATAAGTGCACATCAATTATGTATACACACAGTTAAGTAGCACCTAATTTGTAAAGCAGTACCTACTAATGGTTGTTGTATAACACATAGTTAGCATCAAGACACAGAACATTGAACATTTATTTATTTTTCTAACATTTTATCAATATCTAGTAAACTACACACTGAATTGACATTATGCATACTCTTTACAAAGTAAACATAACTTACCACTGAGTTTGCTTAACAAACATTATATATATATGTATGTAGTTATTACTGTATGGACACCAAATTAGTAGCGTGCAATTCATGTATCTACATTCTAGTTAGAAGTATTGTATCATCAGCAGGAAACTATTTGGAAATTCCAATAATTACTTAGGTACGTACATAAAATACTAATGGCATTCACATTCAATCTATTCCTTAAATATCACCTAACAGCTACGTCTAGTATCTATTCTGAATATATTCACAATGTATAGACGATTTCAATTACTTTTGACGTACTATTTCCACATACAGACACCAAACCAGATTACAGTACGAAATCAGTGAATATAAATGCTTTAGGCCAGTGAAAAGAAAAGTAAATCATTCGTTAAGAGAAAGTTCTTATACACAAATAGTTGTACGTATTATTTAATGAGATTCCATTGATTTACACGGTTTAAGATTTTATATCTAATGTTGACATATAAAACTATACAGTTATAAATATTACTCTCCACAAAACAAAATAAGGCTATATTAATTTAGCATTTGAAGCACACTTATAACTATGGGGCCGGTTCTGTGTACACTCACTTTCAACATAGTTCGCCAAAGCTGAATTACGACTGTGAAGACGGCGGAGCAAATTTATAAGGCGTATGAATTGATTAACCACGATGCATGAAATGACACAGAGCGTCTTTACTGGTCTAATTTATGTTTGAGTCAAAGCTCTGAATTAGTTTAATTTTAGTGAGTGCATAACAGAGCCCAGTTATATAGATGCTTATTACATTTCAACGTAGATATCTTTTTGACGTAATCGAAACCAAAATTAAGTAATTTAACAAAATTTAAATGAATTTATTACGCAACAGTTAATTTTTCTACTTAAAATATTCTTATTTTTTAGATCACTTTACATCTTACTTTGGACTAATTAAAGCTATCCCATCAACTTCTCGTTCGTGCTTATTTCAACATGAAAGCGATAGAGGTGCATTTTTATTTATGTACTGCCAACAAACATTTCGATCTATAATATATGTATAATATTGGTAATATGGTTCTAGTTATAAGATGTATCTTAATAATAGAAGATGCTTTCATTATGATATCATCATGACGTATGGCGACGGTAGAGCACATTACAATTATTATTGTCACCTCCCGCTATCTCTCCCGGGGGTGTCGTAAGGCGACAAAGGATATACATTATGAGAAGGGGGCGCAGACGTTTGGGTACACCACTTAGCCATACTGTGATTACCGAGCCCATGCCATGTTCATTCACCTATGCCTTTCCCTTCGACGAAAATGTATATATGTATTTATCATCATTATAATGAGGGAGCCCTTTGCCCAGCAGTGGGATCTATCAGGCTAATAAAAGAAGTATTATAATTATGTTTTGGAATAAAGAATACAAAAGTTTGAATTTCGTATTCGTTTGATAATAGACCAAATGTTGTGGAAACTGGTTTTCTTAAAATTTGTTGACAATACAAAGACACGGGGTCTGCTTTAGACAAGATGATATAGCGAATTCATACATTGATGTGTACCACGAATCTACAGTGTGCTAATTCTTGTATATTTACTTAGGTTAAATAAATTCTTACTATGCAATACCTATACATTGTGTGAGGTTGATATGCAGTCATTTATTTACGGATACCTGCATATTGTCACAAAAATTATAGACATAAAACTGGACCAACCAAAAATAAATTGTACGAATAGCCTTTGAACTCATCATGTCTCCCACCAAACACTAGTGGACGTAACAGATCAAACTGAAATCATATACCGATACCTTAACCCGCAAACGGGGCAACTCTCTTTTGTGTAACTTTATAGGATACACTTAAAACTTTATACTTTATTCTACGTATAATAACTATGTAAGAAAATATCGTATTTGATAATGTTTAATTAACTTAAAATCCCGGAGATGCCAAAATATACTCGTATTTTGGAGTGCTTAGAGTTAACGGTTCAGAGTGCTTAGAGAAAACATTTTAATGCTTTATTTTTTTTAATAAATAAATTAAATAGATTTACGGCTGCTCAGATACGTCTTTTGTAATAAATCTTGTCAGGTCTTTGGTCTAAATTCAAATGAAAATGTTTCACATAAAGTACTCATTAAAGTTATTTGACGTCTCTGAGTGCGGCAGTTAGTTATGTAGGTGGTAAAAGTTATTCTTCTTTATTAAAAAATTATCTTACTTATCTGCTAGTATTTTTAGTTCCCAAAAGTGGATGTCTGAAACAGATTTACGGATTAAAGTATCGATTTACTAGTTATTTTTTTAAAAGTTAGAATATTACTTCGCAAGATACGTTCACTATCTATAGCATCACTATACTAAGCCGTCATTTTTTCGACATGTTCCCAATACATTTCATTCATTTCAAGGATAGTAATTGACAATCGCATATTTGAGTACAATACTAAATTTCATTTTAGTATAAAAATTATGTAAGTATAAAAATGTTAACATTCATAAGATATATTTCACTTAAAGCATTATTAAGCTACAGATTGATTGTTGAAAGGGATTGTTTTGATAAATCAAGGAGAATTTTAGAACTCACTTTTTTGTGATTCAAGTTTCATTTAAAAATGTTAGACTGCTTGAGAAATGAGCATTTACAAAATAGTTATATAAAACGTTAGTTTTCAATGCAGCAAATTAATATCTTACATTTTGTACAAAAATTATACAGTGAAATCAAGATAGATTTATTTCTTCATAACCATATAAAATTCCTTTCATTGTCTAGCATAGTGCCAAAATAATTGTTATCAATCAGTTAACATACTTATTGTATTGTTTATTTGAGATAAATTCATTATTGCCTGGAGTATCCAGGCAATATTTGCTTGAAGTATTATTTATTTGATTTGTGGTTTAAATGCAATTTATCATTTATTATATTTGGTGTATTTTATCGATATGAGCACTTAAAATTGTTTGCATGTCGCGTCATCATAAGCCTAGATTTTATGAAAAAATTATGAATACGGTATTAATTTAAAAATATATTTAAAAAAAATTATGAATATAAAGTAAGCAGACGGGAAAGTGCAGCAGCATTTTCAATCATTTTTTGTTAAAAGCCCTATAGGTAATTCGCCTACTGTGTAAGACCTTTTGCCTATATCGGCATATCGAGACCGAAGAAATATAGATCTTTATCGATCGATCGAAACTTTTACTTCTGGGGTTGTGGCTAAATCTATAATATTACATCATCTATTGACAGACAATACCAGCACACATTTATTACCAAATAAGTCCATTATTTGGTAATAAATGTGTGTTCGTATTGTGAAATAAGGATTTAGATAAAAAAATAGTCATCTAATCAATTAATAACTGACGGCGTACAAATGTGTAAAAGTTTATATAAATTATGTTGCTTTGGCATGAAATTGAATAAACATGAATATTTTACTCCCCGAAAATCATGTTTCAAACGAAAAAATACCTATAACTGGAAAATTGTATGGTAATGCATGTAACTGGCAGTGAAATATTCACAAAGTGACAATGCTGCCCTAAATAGCCAAATATGAATAACATGTGCCATTAATATTAATTTAATATCCATTACACAGGTAATATATAAATACGTACATAGATAAGTCTATATGTGTTTAAATATTGCCACCTAATTCTTAAGAAGGGAATATTTACAAAATATACTATCATTTGTCTGAAGTCATAAGAATGTGGAGTTCATAAGATATTCAAGTGGTACGAATTCATAGCTTCCTAATAGTTACAAATATACATAAATAGGTATATCGATAAAAATTCGTCTCACAGTATACGCTCGACTGTCTTAAGTGTATATATTTATTTATATATATTTTTAATATTATATAAAATCCTAAAATTTCGCTAATATAAGATATGTATCATTTTGCTATTTAAGCACAGGCACACTTTGATATGTATGGTGATATAATCACTGTCATGTGTAAGCATCGCTTCAACATTCAAAGCCGACACGTAATATTCCCTAAATATAACACGTTTAGATACACACAAATCTAATGGTTGCATTTTATAGATTACACTTCAAAAGTAGACTTACTTGATTAATTCTTAAAATATACAACTAAATACAAAACATATATCAATATTCTAGGCAGAGGAACATTCTGAAACTATACAAAATAGCACATACAACACGAAAGAAAAAGTCGTAGAAGCAGTGAAAATCACCGTAGCCCATTTGTCAAAACAATTTATCAATTTATATCGATTATCGATACTACTCTTCTGGGAAGGCAATGATGATCTTCATTGCGCCTTGCAAATCAACAACAACGACATTTAACAGTAACTACAATACACGATTAGTAACATTTTAAAAATTAATGTTCTAAATATGTTAAACAATTAATTACGTCAAGATTCTGGCAATTACTTTAACTCCGCCGTTAAATATTCTTAACAATAACGTGTCAGTGAGCCTAAAAATAAGAAATAATATGCATCCCCCGTTGCCTACTATAACAATACTTCAGCCACTAGCTTCTGACTTCAAATGTCCACAATAATAGTTCATTAAATCCCTTATCATATAAATTCCCGCCATACATTTACAAACGCAACTTTCTAATTGCTAAAAATACTACTCCCCATTGCGATCCCAATCGAAAAGTTATGTAGAAAATAATTTTGCCGTTTTTTGCCTAATTAATCTACACACAGGGTTCACTGTAGTTCATCACGTGAGCTTGTTATATGCTGATTTACAAAGCGACTGTAGTGGCTAGGGTGGTCAGCAGGAGAATCGGCAGTGTGGTACCCGCCACGCTGCTGTATGGTCCAGTTACTGCCCGGTCACATGGAACGTGTTCTAGTTCTGGAAACACAACAAAATCACCCTTAAAATCGTATGCATTAATGCGTTGGTTACATTTATTAATTATGAATCTTATCCAAACCGCGAAAAAGTGCTGTCTGAGCAGAGCTGAGCTACAAACTGCAGAATTTAATAAAATTATTGCTATTGCGATAGTGTTATTACGATTTGACACTCTCACATCTTTCACCTCGCACTATGTTAGCAACTGAAACTGTAAAATCGTAATAACGTAACCGCAAAAGCAATATTTATAATTTCATTCGGGAATATAAAAAAATAGAGTTGATCAGTCCGCTGTTCACATAAAATATTATAGAAAAGAGCATTTAATTTTCATCCTCGCTCACTTAAACTCAAGGCAACAAAATAAATAATTAAACAAGTACCTAGTGTAATACAAAAACTTAAAATTTTAAAATCAGATTACAATCAATAAATCAAAGGAGTACATTTAATAACTCAATTGTTTTTAGGAGTTATGGTTGACAAGAAGTATTAAGTATAAAATCTAATTATAGCCTTACAAAACAAACACATATTTGTTTTGTTTTTCATTTTAAACGGAGCCAGATGCCTATCTAGTTTATTGGGAACTTGTTAGTCTTGACGATTGTTCAACATGCGACGACTACTACAATTACTATAGTCATTAACTTCTTTGCTAGAATTTTACGAATTGAAGTTTGACTCTAATTACAAACTTTTCGTGTATAAAACTATTTTCTTGGACCCAAAGGGAAATATAAAGATGGAGCTTAAATTTATATCTACCCCCTGGAAATGTGGCTAATAGGAATAATATTTGTGTCTACTATGTTTGAGTGATTTTGTAGACATGAGTTTCTCACATAATTAGTAAAGATATTTCAAGACGATAACATTATCAAGAACTCGTGTGTCCAAAGTTCGTGTGTTCATGTGAAGATCGCATACCGTAGCATGTACGGTATGCGATCTTCACATGAAACCTTAAATCGTAGGTCTTAACAACTAACGATGAATCAGCCAATTATAGGGATTGGGAATGTGACACATTTAATCAATTATAGGGACCTCAATGGCGCAGTGGCTTCCTATGCAGATCCAGTAAACAAATCAATGTTCGTAAAGGCCGGTCATTTGGATGGGTGACCAAAATCAGTACCTCGGTAAAATACATTAAGTCGTTGGTCCCGACTGCATCTGCAGTCGTTGAAACTAACTCAAACTGGGCCTGCTTTTACCTTTTTCAATCCACAGGGAAGCTTAATCAGATGAAAAAACACTGAGGTATAGACTACATAAGTTGATAATTTACAAGTCTTGATTGCAAGGATAAAGGTACTAAACAACTATGAAATCATAATTAATAAAACAGTAAGAGCACGTAACTTCGAATTGAAACAGTAATACTGTACGAACCGTTGAGCTTGTTGAGGAAGTCATTCCAGAAGGCGCAGGCCGACGCTCTGGGCCCACGAGGACCAGCCGGCCCACTCGGCCCATCGGCTGTGTACGTGTAGTAATGCGGCGAGGTGCGGGAGTACAAAGGCCATTTCTCATCGGGCTTATGAGGTTTACTGCAAGCAGAACAAAGGGTCTAAAATAGTAGATTTTCCATCAAGTGCACAAAACGAATCATTTTTGTCCGAGACTTTTAGCAGCCCGAGCTGAAGGCGAGGGCTGATAGTAATGTCGAGGATAAAAATGGTTTTGTGGACGAGTTAGAAACTCTGCTTTTCACTTCGATTGCGAGGAAATAAAATAGTAGTTAATCATAAAATTTCTTAAAATTCAAACTAAAATTAGTACAGTTTTGAATACTGAAGGAAATTGTTTTTCCCATTGGTATTAGGCTTGGGCTGCAGACCTATAAAGCCAAGGATTAAATTAATTTTGAAATAATAATTTTCTTAAATTATTAAATCACCTACCGTACCTACTGGAATTAAATTTTTAATATCTTTTGTCTTAAAAAACACATTAGGCACATAAAATTAAGTAAAAATTATAAAATAACAAATTCTATCTCTGAATTTTTTATTGTGTTTGGCTGCATGGCTCATTTTCTTTGCCTTAATATAGACAAATTTATGAGTAGATACGTTAATGCTCTAGAGCACAAAATTCGATTTTGTGCAGCCTATATCCTGCACAAATAAGCACTTTCAAAGCATGAGAAGTGAAAAACCTATTACTGCTACGCAAGACTTTTTCTGACCTCTTCGTCTTATTACTACGCAAGACTTTCCTTAACCTACTTCTAATAAATTTATATAGTCACACACACACAAATCACGACTATATCCCCTAAGGGGTAGGCAGAGGTGAATTAACAAACACGTTTCGCCAATAAGGTTAGGTTTCATGTAGGTGATGGGTAGCGAGCCTATTGCCATCTAACGGGCACGTAAATCGTGGTACCCTTAGTCGCCTTGTACGACACCCACGGGAGATATTTGGGGTAATGCCAATTGTATTCTGTCTGGCGTCACCACACACCTTACACAGCAGCCATATTATAGTCAGGGTTCGTTTACTTAATCACTAGACTATTTAACTATTTATTGAGTGTTGTACTTCTGTAGGATTAATGTTACTGTTACGGGTTATTGGGATAATAATATATTTTTCGATTTTCCTGTCTTCTTATCATGTCTTAATACGAGGAAAATTAATTGCTGTAACACAGACGAAAATCTTAACATTTTTGTAAAAAAATATTTAAAGATGAAAATGGAATTTCTTTTGTTCTGTCACTTTCTCCCGCATCTGCATCTTATTTCAAATATACGAACAAGAAGGAAAATGTAATCACCCGGTCAGAGCAAATCTGGTGAAAGACTGCATAATGTGAGCGGCTAAGTCTCGCTCCCTTGTGTGGTACTGGAGGGACATGTTCAGGGGATGGCCGAACACGTACTCCATCTCGTCACCGTGCATCACGCCCATCCATTCACCCCAGAGACTGGTGCTGGTGCGCTGGAATTGAAAAAACAGAGCTTTAGTCGAACACTATTATTATTATTAATAATAATATATTCTTTATTGCAATAAAACATACAAAAAAAGCAACATAAAAACAGAAAAAGTACAATAGGCGGCCTTATTGCTAAAAAGCAATCTCTTCCCGGCAACCGAGGGTGATAGAAATAGAAAAATACGGAAATGGAAACGGGGAATAGGTGCGAGAATAAGATAAAAAGAAGTAATATTAGTTATTAAAGAAGTAATGTTAAATGTAATATTAGTACCAAAAAAGTCAATCGGTAAAATAAATTAATGTTAAAAAATTTTGTATCCCTGCGTCTCTAATTTTGTTGTATTTGTTATTTAAAAAACAGTTATACCTTATCAATTTTTTATTTCGCAGTAAATCATATGAAAAGAAATTTTAATAGTCCGGTCAATTTAGACATTCAAAGGTACATAAATTCCCACCAAGCTGAAAATCAGTAATATTGTTTAAATTATGATATAAAATAAAGAAAGGGAGAGATGGAGAACTTTAAAATATTATTTTCAATCATATTTTAAGCCATCTTACTGATTTTCAGCTTGGTGGCAATTTATGTACTTTACTCTTATTTTTTGGTCTAATTTGACCGGACTATAAACAAAATGCATTTTTTTACTTATTTCATAATTTTTTTATACTCTCAAACTCCCATTTTTTAATTTTTGCTCGTACATTTTATATTCGTTTTACGAAATCGAAAACCTTACGTGTTACATAAACGTACAATTGGAATATTACAGTAATAACATATTTTCCTCCTCCTTCTAACGACTTAGTTTGGACATCAAATATTAACTAATAAACCGAGTGAGCAGTGGGCGTCACTTATATTTAGGTCGAAAACTAACATTTCGCTTTCACAGAAACCAACACTTCTCCATTTACTTATAAACTTGTTACAAAGGTTCCTCCGTGAAGTTACTTCGAATTGTTTTTGAAGTACTACGCAACACCCACGCTACTCTTATTTACTTCAGTCAATAAACTGCGGAGGTTTTGACAGAGCTTCCTTCCATTACTAAGAAGACAACACGATGTGACTTTTAAAGGAAGAAAAAAATAATAAGTTCATTATTTTTTTAAATATTCTTCTTCTTATCATAAATGCTTTTTAGGGTTGGTAGGTGCAGTATTGATATTATCATACTGCTCTCAGAGGATGCAAGGTGGCAGAAAAAAACGTCACAACACTTACTTTCGTGTGTGCTATGTGACAACTTTTTGGGATGACTTGTGTTGATTGTTGTAGGAAGACAAAACGAGATTTTCATATATTTATATTGTTTTGTAATAATATGAAATTAAGCTTTAAAACATCAGTTTGTAAAAGTTTTGAACCATTAAGGTAAAGTCCTAGAGATATCTAATATTGTATACACCATAGAACTATTTATTTTACATTTCCAATCCGGAAAAGTTTCCAATAAAGTTTTCAATAACACAATTAACCCAAAGAATTACTAGTTCCTTTCCAGTATTTCTCTCAATATTCAGGACTCACACCGCAAGGTACACTACAAAGAGGAACAATATTGGATTGTGGTGGCTTGGGAAATCTAACGACAATTTCTTCATGTAAAATTCAAGGCCAAGTACATATTCAACGTGTGTTAGCACTTCAAGGGCTCGGCAACAGTTGCTCCGTATTTAGTAGAGGTTTTTAACTGAAGCATTGAATTAAAAGCTGCCCTCACATGCGCGGCATTCGCTTAATAATGCAGAGGGCGAGCGAACGGTATGCGTTGTCATGCATGATATACCTACTACGTACGGCTGTGGAAAGGTCAGGGCGCGTATTATGTAACAACTCATAATTCCCGTCGGCATTTTAAAATTTATTTTCTGCGGTTCCGTACCGGTTATGGCTTAAAAGTGAGGCAGTCTTTTGGGGCCTTTTATTTTTTAATTACTAAAATTGTTGAGCTGCAATCTCAAGTGGTTCATAGCCAGTAACCGACAATTTTGGAGTGCGATTTATGAATTTGGAGTGAATCTTAAAGTATATAATTATTTAGAATGTTTGTACGCTCACATCATATTAAGTACGTCATACTATTCGATTTTAATTTTAACATTATATAAATGTTAGAAAAATTAGTACAAAGATTTATTTCGGCCACCCAAGACCCGTTTGGCTTACAACGTGAAGTGTAAAGGTTAGAAGAATTTCGGCAAGTTAATTAGTGTCTTGGGTGGCCGAGCGGTCAGGCACCTGCCCGGATAGCAGCGGACGCGGGTTCAATTCCCGCCTCAAGATCATAATTTTTCGAAATTATTTTTCTAACCCCAAAATCTTTGTACGTCATACTAGTTTTATGGAAACCAGAAGGGGAAGGAATAAACTTTACAAGTACATGTTTATGAGAGTCCATTGCTTAAAAAACAAATATCCGTGTTCATCACATGAACATTATCACATACCGGGATTGAGATTGGCCGATAACCAGTCAAATTAATATTGCCACGGTCCCTTAAATAATTGCTGTTTTTATTTATAAAAGCAAACGTTTTTAGTCTACTTATAATTTGTTCTCCTAAACAAAACAGTTTTAGTTTACGATGTATTATAATATAAAACTTACTACTATAATATAAGACCCCTATTACGAAAACATCAAAGCGACTTTATATCTTGTAAGTAAAGCTTTCAACTTCTTTAACAATAGATATAGGTAGAATAAAACATTTAATGTCTGCATTTGTACAAAATGAACCAAGGCAGCTCAAATACTTTATAAAGGTATAACGACAGGTTTATTTTTCTGCTATATTAAATAAGTATCTGTCCACGATTTTCACTTATTCGACTTTTAGGGATATAACAAAAATGGAAAATAATAGGTACCTATTCTGTTTTAGAAATCAACCAGGTTGATTACAGACAATTACTAGGGGAAAGAGGACTATAGTGGGCATCCTGTATTTGAAAATGATAATGAAAGGCATATCATTTTTAAATATGCCTAAGAGGCAAGTGGGTATACGAATTTCCACCTGTGCATCACGCTCATTAGTGCAGGATATAAGACAGATATGATGGTCTTCTATGCTGGCCTGGGAGCGAACAAATAACGTAAAATAGGCCAGCCCCGACTCATCCCATGGGTGTCGTAAAAGTCGACTAAGGGAGATTGCTCGGTGCGGACCAATAAGCACCTTGGGGCACCCGAATGGTGGAGGGCAAACCACCAACAACAGCATACCCAAAGAGGGTTAGTGTCAGGCAGGCGGCCGGCTGTAAAACTTAAGCCAAGACTCTGAGCAGTATGGATTGGAATGTTGTCATTCCAATCACTCTCTCCGTTCATCGGTCTCTCGACATGGTCCGTTCCGTCTCTGTTCTATACATTCATTCATCACTAGCTCCTTTACGGAGTGATGGATGATATGAATCAAAAGGGAGTGGATGGCTTGATGACGTCTCACCGATATGAATGGAAGAGGAAACATACTGCGCCGACCCCAGATAGACTGGGAACAGGGCCCCTGCCTTATTCCCAGAAGAAGAAGAAGAAGATAAGGCGGATGTGATTGTTTTAGTAGATGTATATTTTTTAAATAATGATTACTTGAATGTACCGGCTTAAGTGTCCACTTAGAGCCGCCTTTTCCTACCACAAAATAACAGGCTATCAGCATTTTAGTCTATTAATATCCCCTAAGATCCGCTGCAGAGCACAGACTTTCACTCAGTATAGAATAAATTGTCAAGACTGAAGAACGCACCCTAATGAGAATTAAAACCAAACAAAATGTAATTAGTTAATCCTTAATAATTGCGTTAACCTTAAATGATTGTAACGAACGACGTTAGTAAGATGAAATTTTCTTGCAATGAATTAAACTTCTCCAAAGAAAAAAGTTTGATCGCGAACCTTTTAACTTGCCAATCAAAAGATAATTAGGGGGTGAGAGACTTTTCAATTTTTTTATATTATACAGACTTAATTTTTTTATAAGTATTTTGTTTTGATATTGCATTTGATATCATCATCATACACCATCAAAATGAAACGTAAATAGATTTCATTTTAATAGACATACTGATTGCATAGTATCAGAACATAAGCCTTAGTAAATATGTGGTAGGGTTAAATGTCTGTGTTCGTCATACAAACATTACCCCTTCCGGGTTTTAACCTTTCGGTCAATAGCCGTCGATGTAAGTTTTATACTTTTTGCAAGGTATTAAATTAGGTTCACAAGATGGCGGCTGACCCGTTTTCTTTGCGACCCTTGAATAATCTCGTTTTTGTTGGTACTCTGGGTGATAAACTATATTTTAATGTTACTTTTTTATTGTAACATAATTAATTTATGTTTAAATAGGTCACTCTTGTTTGATATAACAACATTTGATGTAATGTTACTAATTCGGACAATGTTTAAGAAAATAATCACTTTGTATAATATCGACTAACATAATTTTCATTTCATCGAATGTTTATTTGTGACAACAACATTTGCGCTATTGATCAAAAAGCATAATGTTCAATTGATGTATTGTTCAGGTGGCAAAACATGAATTTTATCGAATATTCAAATGGTGTAATGAATTGTAGAAAAGAAAACTTTGCAATGATTTTTTTTCAAATACAATAAAGTTAAACTGTATTGTAATTGTTATTTTTACTAATTTCTACTGTAGAGCGAATCCGACTCAGTCAACTCCGACTCCATGTGGTACTTGCCTGCCCTATCCCTAGAATGTAATATAGAATTGCGTAGGCGCAGAGGGGCGAGGCGGCCCGAAAGCTGAGGAGCAGTTGGTGAGCGTTAAACCATCTGCGACGTTAAGCTTGCGTGGGACAGCCAGAGCCCCGTAGCGCCGGAGCCGTGACAGAAACCATGCCTGCTGCATGAAATTGCTTGCATGGTTCATTCTTGCTTGCATGCTGCATGCTTGCTTGCATACTGCATGATTACTTGCATGCTGCATATTTGCTGGTTTGATTATTATTACACTGAATATTCGAAACGATCTTTGGAGTAAATCATTATTAGTCTAATTATATATTAGGTTAAATAAAATAAGTGCATTTGAAAATTCGATGAAATAACATTTTACTACCAATCAAATTAAATAAAATTCTACCAATTAAATATTCGGTCAAATTAATAATTATACAAAATGATTTTAATGTTAAGCCGAAGCGATTTTCGACTAAACGTTGTTATACCAAACAAGGGTAAACCGTTTAAATAAACCTCTTTTTTTATTTTTATTAAAATAATTGTCTATATTAAGGGAAGGCAGCTTTATATAGGATATACTGCCTAAAACGGGTAGGTACAATCTAGATTAAATTCATTTTAAAAATTAAAATTTGTAGTCAGTTTAATAATTGCCGGCTCCATAGAAGTCATAACTTGAAATTTAAGTTTGTGTCCCTTGTCCACGTGTCCATTTCGGTATATGAAAAAAATTTTACACACAACTGTCTAATTAGGCAGTATACCAGTTTTGGGCTACCCTCCCCTACGTCTTTATTTAATAACACGGATTGTTTGTTGCATAGTACAGTAGCTTGAATAGCTTTCATAACAAGACATCGCGCAGTACGTACATTTGATAATGTTTAATTCAACATAATGCGAAGAGAATAAAGTTTGATAACTCGTACTAATAGTTAAACAGGTACCTAACTTCTGTATTCATACGCTTTGAAGTATCTAGTGTGTGAATAAGGATTCTGTTAGTGAATAAGAATTTGCGCTTTAATAAAATGTAAGTACTAGCTAGTTAAATATGGTTGATACCCAAGTCATCAAAAAGTACGACGACACGGCTGAAAAACGCTCTTAAGTGGGTCAGTGAATTTCTATCAGTCAACCACGTTAGCAAAGTCAAACCTAGGTTTTGTTGAACCTGACCGAAGTTTTGTTTATCAGATTTCATCGGTGCTTTGGTCGACTATTTTTCATTTATTTGGAAACCCAAAAGATTATAATTTTTGAAACATAATGGTGTTAAACTCTGTGAGGAGCTCAATGGCACAGTGGCTTAGCGCACTCGGCTAGTGAATGCGTAAACTAAGCAATATTCATCATTGCCGAAAAATGGTTGGGTAACCATACATTGATCGATTGAATGGGTTATAGCCCATTCGCCCCATAAAGCTACATACATACATACATAAATCACGCCTATATCCCCGAAGGGGTAGGAAGAGGTGAATTAACACCCACTTTTTGCTAGTTAAATTAGGTGCCATATTATAGGTGGCGAGCCTATTGCCTATTACATCGGGCCCAAAAAATCGCAGTACATTGCTAGGTGGTGTGAGAAGAATGCTGCTGCCCATTAGTCACCGCTATCTTTACCCTTAGTCGCCTTGTACGACACCCACGGGAGGGATGGGGGTGGTGACAATTGTATTCTGCTCTGCCGTCACCACACGGCTATAGAGCTAGGGATAGTGAAACTCCCTCACTATCATTCTAGACTGTTAAAAATTATCACTATAATTTTTTATATTTGATGATTAATATCTGTTTATTAATAGTGTTACTAAGATTTGGAGATCCTTGGGAGAGGTCCTAAGGAGGTGTTATGCTAAGACTGCTATATTTCAACTCGTGGTGCTCACTAATTAACACTAAGAGCTCAAGAATGACTCTCCAATGGATTTTGTAAAACTGACCAAACATGTATTTCAATTTGAGATATTTACTTAATACGATTTTATTAGAACAGTGTGTAAACGTTAGAAAAAGTACTTCTATTATATATTTTACGTAAATTACGTAATTGAAAATTAATTAGACTATCATAACATCTGTTGCTTAAGTGTTAAAAGTTTTATAATTAAATTTTTATTAATTCCAAAGACAAAATTGTTGATAGGTAATGAATATTTTTTACATTCACACCTAACGTCTAGCCTAAATTAAGCTAAGCACTTGTGCTATGGATACTAGATGACGGAGAAATTTTAATATACATAACAGTTATAAAAAATATTCATAATAATATAACATATAAACTACTATGACTCAAGAACAAAATATGTCTCGAGTACTGGTTGTTTATTAATGTTAATGTGGTGACAATATTATTCAACCCTGCTGCCGCCACCACATAGCAAAGTCATTAAATTTAGTATTTATAAATACACCTCTGTATTTCTATGTAGTCGTTCGTTATTATGTGACGTAATAATATTACGTTTCACGTCACGTACGTGCTCCTAATATTGGCCTAAGGGGGTACCTCGTTTTCTTGTAACCAGAAAAATATCAACGACGCAGATGTATATATGCACATATAAATATTATATACACCTCTTTGAAGGTGACTTTACCAAAGTCTCAATTGATCCGTGAACCTAAAAGGGGTTAATCTTGACTTCTAATGATAGGCACGCCACGTCTAAGGTCGGCTTTTAAAGTTTATTTTTATAACTTGTACGTACTGTTCTATTAATATTAATAAATACCGTCTGGCTTAAATTGAGCCTGCTATGATAATGGTAAAAATTAATGAGATTGTTTGGACATGGATTTTTTTCTTTACAGACTAAGGTTAGATTCTAGTCATAACTTTATTTGTGTGTAATCGAAACAAACTATAGTCACACCAACTTATTTAGTCAGTTGGTGGTGTCACCAGTGGTGAACAAAGAGCATCATAGAAATGTCAAAATCTTTAAAAAAATGATTGAAATTAATGTTTGAGAAATTATTGTTTTTCCGATTTTCGCGGCCTAACCGAGGTCTACTCTGAAACTCCGAACGATTTACTCACAATCTATCCGTTTTTCTCACGCCACTGCGTGTTAAAATAAGTGCGACAAAGACGCAAGGATTTGCTCCAATGAAATAAACTTCCAGAATAACGCCTCAGATAAGTTGGTGGCACTGTATTTTGTGGTGGTATCTTAGATGACGTACCAACCGGTACTGTACCCAATCTCCCTATATTCTTCCATCCATAGGGAAGGCCCGTATCCCAGCAGTGGGGACAATAAAGGGCTGGTGATGATGATGATCTCAGATGATGTATCAGAGATACATGAAAAAAGAAGTTTGTTATAGAGGGTAGGTGAGACTGAATTCAGAGGTGCTTTTATCCAACTTTAAATTGAACTTAGCTCTTGTATACAGTTGACGAATCAACCTTTTATTTCAGTGCCATGAAAAATCTTGTTACTCTTCTCAATTTTCAGAAATATAATATGTAGGTACACATCAAGCACGATTAAGTGGTAGAATATTTGGTTTGTGTTGCAAAGAAATAAAAATTGTCAACTCTTGTTTGCAACATTTACTCGAGAAGGGTATGACGTTCGGACAAATTGCCGCAAAGAACCTTAAGTAGCCAAGGCAAATGCCGTATCTATTTCAATTGTCCTCCACTTGTCTTACAATGCTTATGTACGTTGAATATTAATATTTATACATATTATTTGAGTATACAAAATTTCTCTATACGTCAAACGTCTCTTTTCTATATATTCATCATTCATCACGAGCACCTTTCCGGTGTGATGGATGATATGAACCAAAAGGGAGTACGAAGACCGATATGAATGTAAGAGGAAATATAGTGCTGCAAAATTTTTCAAGAAAGCCATCATACACATGACTATTTTCGGAACACTAACAAATATTGTCATGTAGTGGTCTTTCGTTGAAAAAATAGCGGTTTTATACAAAGGAGCTCTGTTTATTGCAGCTTTTTTGTGTGCAATTAAAATCATTTGGCGAAACTTGACTAGCGATTAAAAAATAACCTTGCATGGATACGTCATAACAAAAGTAGATAAAATAGCCAGCATTAAAACGACTCAATCCTTATACCGCTGCGCACATTAAAATGTACCACCCTGGGATGCCTTGGTTCTATTGTGATCCAATTTTTATAAATGGCCACTTACGTCTCGCTGTAAAGTGTCTGAATAGTAATATTAAATTACATTCAAGCCGCTTTTACACGTTGAAAAAGGATAAACATGTTCTTAAAGTTAGCACCAAAAGTATGTTAATTTGTCTATGACTGAGAATGATTCAACGAATAAAGGGAGGTTATTTATGAGCCTAGCTGAACCCAAATCCAATATCGTAAATATCGTAGTTACTAGAAGGGTTGAATGGTATGTCCTTGGTATAGCGACGACTGTGGCAAGTTCATTTATTAATTAATTCATGTCTTCACTACAGTAGAGTACTTGCATAATTACGTGCGTTATTATAATGTAATATATATTTAGACGTTTAAACGTCATGGGTTGGTATATGTCAGTTAGTGGTATATGTATCTGCCTGGATTGCGGAGGAAGCGGATTTGATTTTTGATATGTTTATCAAAAAAGAATTTTAGAATATCAATCACAAAAATGTCAAAAGGAAGATCGCTTCGAAAAGTACGTGAAATTCTGAAGGGACGAGTGGCAATTTTACAGCGTAATAAATTAGAACAGTTTGATCTCTGGCTAATGGAATGAAGTGCGGCAAATTCACGCTAATGCGAAAAAAGTGTCACAAACGACCTCGATGTTGTAAAAATGGGATAAATGGTTGACAATAAATCAGGAAGTTAGTAGGGGCGTCCGCGATTTGTCGACGGCATAACCATTTTGGAGAGGACCAAGCGGTTTAGGGATGGGACTGCGAAATAAATAACTTACATTCGAATAACATATATATTATTAATGTATGGCAAATATGGCTGGGCAGAGAGAGTAGGGGTGGCGAAGGTGAGTTGACTAGTTGTCAAGGCACCTCTTAAACCTATATTTGGATCACAAGTCAACCTCAACACCATCAAGTAAATTATATTCAATTACAGAATATTGATTTATCTATAAAACTACAAGATGATGACTTTGCATAGATTAAAATTGAATTTAAATTAATAAACTTAATAGAATAAACTCGGCTCGTGTCGCCGAATACACTCGCTCTAAAGGTTAGCTACTCTTTTTGCGTCGTTATTTTGAAAGAGAAATTTTATGTCCGCTAAAAATTATTTGTTTTCTTGGAACATTGAGTTGTTTAAATTTTACAACAATAAATAAATGTTGAATATAAACATATATAATATATAATTATGATAAACTGTTAACACAACAGTAGCAATATATTGTGATAAGTATATTTATATATTTTTAATTTTGTAAGCATTAATTCGCTCGCAGTATATCATCTTTGTTAAGGACAAAATGAAAAATTAAAATAATCGACAAACGATTTACAACTGTTTCCCATCACTAACAATATTTTATAGGTCACGACTCCAGTTTGTGAGGCAGCGAAACAAGGCAGAGGGCTATTTTTCTTTTCAGGCAATGAATAATGTAAGCGAATAACAACTTTTTGACTTGTGTAACAGGAGTGTATTTGAGACGTCACAAAAACGAAACAAAAGAATGCCGTTTTTTTGTGTATAAGGAAAAAAGAGAAGACAGACTTTAGTACTAATACAATGTGAGATATTGGATACTTGATAATAATCAAGGGAATAAAATAAGATCCGACATTAAAATTAAGCTTCAACACATTTAAGTAACAAGATAACAATTCATTTATTTTTGCAACTATCAAGTAACGATTGCATTTTAGTATGTATAATAATTACATTCCGTTTGAACTGGGCCATATATACCGTAACGCTTAAAAAGAAAAGCAGTAATCTTGGCACAATTGTTAGAATTGTTTCAATTAGACGCTGACAATAAAAAGCGTCACCCAGCAGACACCGCGTCGACAGCGCTACTGCATCTTTAATAAATTAGGCTAGGGTCAGGCAGGCCGCCTGGCAAAGGTCACAGATTAACAACTCGCTATTTCTGGTTGTGACCCGCGCCACTCCATTTCTGGTGTCTATACTACGTCTAGGTTTTTCTTGATTCACTAGACATCGTACAGTCATATTGTATAAAATATGCGTAACAATCTTAATGAAATATATTATTATATGATATAACCAGTATGAAGAGGTTGCTTATAAATTGCATTTGTGGCAATTTAGAGGTATTGCTATTTTAATATTTACAGTACCTAAAAGTAATTTCTCGTTACACACCCGCCAGAGATAATCGATTGAAGGTGGTAATAATCGTATTCTACTCTGCCATAGATCCCTAAACGGCACGGTATATTAAATGTCATAATTATTAACATTAAAGGTGGTATTCCAAATTTTTATCAAGTAAAAATTGTTTAGAAGCATAGATTACAAAAACATGTAAAACACCCAAATTATTAAATCCACATTTATCTATATATCATTAACACATTCTTTTGACACTTTTTTCAGTCCATTCACAAAACCAAAAACGGAATAACACAAAGATTTTTCGGCTGACTAGTCCTGATTTATAGCTACTGGATTCGTAAAAGCGAAATCTTTCCTGTGCCTACGTTGGGCCGAATTCCCTTTGAAGCCAGGCTTTGGGAGGAGTGGAAATGTTGGTGGCACGCAGTGAGGGCTCTCATGTTTGCTTCGTTAGCAAAATTAACGTGTTAGCCTGTGAGCGAATCAAGGGCGCCTTAGGATTGCCTTTTTGAAGAACAGCTTTGGGTGATGTCTCTGTATTTTTACCTAATAAAACATAATAAGCACTTGAATCGGAAATCAGAAGTCAATTGGGTTTGATGGAAAGGGGTCTAGATTTTTGTTCTATTTAATATTCAGTGTCGGCTTAACAGGGGCCTGTAAGCTAATTATGTAACTCTGCTGCTAACAGTTCTCGTTTAAAATTAATGAAATATTTAGATTTCGCCATCATTTATTTACGATTTTAGCAGAGTGCGATATAAGAAATGTGAGAGGCTGTCAAATTGTAAATACATAATCGCAAAAGCAACAATTTCATTAATTTGAATCGATAATTGTTAGCAACAGAGTTACGTAATCTGTTCTGTAATTCTGCTAATGTTAACGTAACAATCGTACTCCAATGGGGTTTCTGTAGTATTACTAAAACGGAAAATGCAAAGACATAGAAATAACAAATGGCTGAGCAAAATGCATTTGTCATTTTCTATTTAAGTATCTGTGGAATATGAAAGGGGTGAAAGAATAAAAATTCCAAAGAATTAATCTATCCACTCCCACCACACATGGTAACTGTATATAAACTAGTGCCTGTGTGATTGAAATATTTATAGGAACCTAAAGAACAATATAAACATTCGTTGTAATGTACCAGCGACTACACAGCTCGTCGAGTTATGGGTTGGGGCACGCTAGGTATTGCCCTATCTTTAGGTTTTCTATTTCAGTTCTCTATATAAAATAAGAATCATTTGAGTATATTTTTCCATGTTGATGTGATCTATGTACCTAATTAGGCAATAGATTCTAGTATTTTATTAAACCCTAACGTGAATCATTTTACAGTAGATGCAAAGGTGGAAAATTAAGTCATCATCATGACCAGCCGTTTAATGCCCCCGATGTTAGGGCACAGGCCTTTCATATGGATGGAAGAATTTTTGCCTACGAGTTAACATTTGATTATAAAAATAAAATTCGCAATAAAATTCGTGATTTAGAAATGAGGAAATTTTATAGCTTATATTTTCGCCGATGTAGGACAATTAGAAAACTGAGAATATTAAGCCACATCAGCGATTTCCTATTAGCTGAATAAACGGAAACCACCAATCTGTTGAATTGCATAATAACTGCTCTAAAAAGATTTTGCTTACAGAAAATTATGCTTTGTTGCAAAGTTTACATTGTCATAATAAAAAGGAAAAAATTATGTCCTAATTAGTTTTCAGTAAACAGTATCAGGAAAAGTCCGCTTTACATCAAATGAAATAAAAGTATTACACTGGAGACACGTTTCACGTGTCGATAATTTTTTGATTGATCTACATTTACCACATCAATCATTCCGTTCTAATAAAGAATCAATATACCTAAGTTTGAGTAATGGACACTGGGTTAAAAATATTATTTTTATACAAACCATGTAGGATAGGAAAATATTATAGCAATTTATTAACACTAGCTATATAAAAGTTATAAAATGAAAAATGGTGTTTTTGGGATTGCATCTTATGACATGAAGATTCAGTACATTATTCAATACTCATCCTCTGCAGGGTTCCTGCGGATTTTGTGGGGAAGGGAGGATACTGATATACTGCTTTCTAAATAACATCTAGATTTGGATCTATAATCCAGTATGCAACGTGCGGATAGCTAAATGGAAACCACATAACACAAGACGGCATTATTGACAGTTTTATTTATCTGATAAATGGGAAACTAAAAAACTATCAGAGAGGGTTCGGTAGGAATCGGAACTATCACATTGATAAAGAATAAATTAGGCAGATACATACGTGAGTGAAGTAATAATAGTAGACATCCACTCCTGCGTCGGCGAGGATTTCGGCGAAGTAGTTAGTCGGGCACACGAAGAAGTAGTCCCCGACCACATCTGCGATCATCTTTTGGTTCAAGTAGCCATCGGTAATCTCTTCCCAATCTGTGTACTGAAATTACGAACATTTTACATTTAACACTCATGGATTTATAATAAAATCACGTATGTATAATTAAATCATAATCAAATCACGTGACGTTAAGCCACTGTTCCCGGCTGGATTTGCAATCGTTAAAACCCGCCAATTTGTACTGGGCCAACGTGGCGGGTTATATATTCTAGCACCAAGGAAGGCCTCAGCAGTGAGACATTGAACGGCTGGTGATGATGATGATGATAAGTATCCACAAACATGACTCGACAACCACATACCGTGTCCGTGACAGAAGTTGTTGCCCCTGACAGAATTCAAACCGGAGACCAACTAAAAATCCTAAGCATGGGGTCGTAAAAATTATCAAATCACGTAAATTATCAAATACTTGTAAACATAATCCCATTCTGATTTACAAATGACAAGACAATTAGCTACGTGACCTAGTCCCTAATTACGGCGGGACCTTTGTCAGGTTTAGTAGAAATTAAATGTGTTATACGAGTTACGTAACCGCAGGTAGGTACGACTTCTGCCTTGTTTGTAATTTTGTGGCAAAACCTTTGTGTTCATCAACATTTGGGCCGTATGTGGTTATATTTCGGTTGCCTATATGGTTTAGGAACCGAAATATAGCCACATACGCGAGAAGCTCGCTAGCGCAGTGGCACAGAGCGCTTGGCCTGCGATTGCGTAAACTAAGCAATTTCGCTAAGGCCTGTCATTGGATGGGTGACCATAAATTTATTATCTCGAGTTCCTCCGTGCTTCGGAAGGCAATTTAAGCCGTTGATCCCGGCTGCATCTGCAGTCGTTAGTACTCACCAACCTGCACTTCTGGGCCAGCGTGGTGGGTAATGGCCCAATCTCCCTATATTCTTCCATCCATAGGGAAGGCCCGTGCCCATGCAGTGGGGACATTAAAGGGCTGGTGATGATGATGATGAGGATGATATGGTTTACTTATAATATTGTGCGGTGTAATACATGTCGACCTAACCGTTTTGCGATAAATAGACATGATTTGTGTATCTACGTAGTTTATAATTTTATAAATATTTCTTACATTCACACCTAACGTCTAAACAAAAGTACAGTACTTTACAGGAATCATGTTATTTAAATTAGCACTTAAAACTATAAGTGGGTAACATTTTTCGTATAAAACCAATAAACATGAGTAATTACAAGATCAGAGACCCCAGCTGTCAATCTGTCAAATATTAGAATTTAATTACACATACATACACATATATAAATCACGCCTATATCCCCGAAGGGGTAGGCAGAGGTGAACTAGCACCCACGTATCGCCAGTTATGATAGGCCCCATGTAATAGGTGGCGAGCCTATTGCCATTTATCGGGTACAAAAGTCGCAGTAGGTACATTGCTAGGTGGTATAAGAGTAACGCTGCTGCCCATTTCTCATGACTGATTTATCCTTAGTCGCCTTGTACGACACCCACGGGAGAGATTTGGGGTAGTGACAATTGTATTCTACTCTGCCGTCACCACACGGCCTCTTGTGATATACCATTATATATGTCAAGATTTTGGAGATTTAATAAATATTACCAAATCGAGAAACGCTAAACCTGCTAGCTGTGACTGGCGGTTTTACGTGCCCTCCGTAGCATCTTAAAATTCGAAATAAAGTATTTATGGTCACCCATCCAATTACCAGTGTTTGATAACATTGCTTAGTTTACGCGATTGCATACCGCTAACCACTGCGCCATCGAGATCTTACGCTTGCAATGCAACATGAACACACGAATCAGGCCTCCAGAGGAAATGCACATCATAAAACGAACTATCTCAATAAAATAACCCAGGAATTAAATGTATGTTTCACATTTTAACGCAATCATGGCAACAAAATGTTATTTAACGACCGGCTGCGGTGGTACTAGACAGCAACAAAATATTTTCCTGTTAGATTCACCCCCCCCAGGGCATCGCTTTACAGCGACGACGAGACCTACCTGTTCTTTAAGTATACTTAGAAAAAAAGCTTTCCACTTTCCACCTGGAAATTGCAATTTCACCCTTATTCAAAGTGCTTGTTCACGTTGACTCGCGAGCGCGGTAGCGGGCGCGGTCGCGAAATATCAAACATATGACGTGATATCCAAGTCATCGTCATCATCATCCAAGTCATTCGCCTGATGGCGGGCTGCGGGCATCGAGCGGTAGCTCATGGCCCGGGCATGAACTCAGGGGACATCAATCCCCGGTGGTCTGGGCCGCCATCTAAGACGGCGGGGCTCCCCTTCGCCCCCCTGTGCTCGACCCCGGTCTGGTGGCGAGGCCCTCGGCGCGGTCTAACCATATGACGGGTGGTTGGCAGTGGGGCAAGGCCCAGCTTGGAGCCAGCGAGCGGGCCTCGACTTATGCGAAGTGTTCACGTACAAAACGCACGTGCGTTCGAAGTAGCGGGCAAACTAGCGAAGAGCGCGCGTGGCCTAGCTCGCGGCAGTATCAAACGCGTGAGACATTACCCAACCAGTTTGAACTTATCGCTAGAAAATATAGCATGTTTTTATCATGTCAATCAATAGAGAAGAGTTTATTAGTGCTGTTTAGGCTTGCGGCTTCTTTTGAAATCTCACTCCTTATTGTATCCAGTACGTAATCAAAACAGCTGACAGTAAAATTTCTCTCGAATTACTATAATATAAAGTATGAAATTCACCGTTCACTTTCTCTATTAATTTTGTGCGCACCAATTCTAATTTTTAGCATCTCCCAATTTAGATATGAATTTTCGTATTCGTATATTTTAAATTCTACATTATATAAATGTTAGAAAAATTTGAATGTGAAAAAAGAAATTAGAAAAGTTAAAATGTTAGGTTTAGGCACCTGCCCGTATTGCAGTGGCCGCGGGTTTGATTCTCGCACCAAGACCACAATTTTTCGAACTTTTTTTAACCACCAAAACCTTTATGAATTTTCGGCTAAAAATAAAAGATCGTCTTACATGTTTTCAACCTCCGACAAATGACAATGTGACGTCATAATCGCGCGAACGCCTAGCGTCCAATGTGAACACGAAATCGCGAGGTCCACCGCGCCCGCACTCGCTACCGCGCCTGCCCGTTCAACGTGAACAAGCACAAAGGCAAACTGAAATGTTTCCTCCGCTATGAAAACTGTTGCGAATCACTTTTAATTTAACAACATCATTATAAATATATTGTTATTTAAATCGAACGATTAAGCTGGGTTAAGCATTGAATATTCTATCCGGGTGAGCGTAATGACGTATTGTAACACAGCACAGCGTAACATTAAATGCTACTGTACAAACCTCAATTAGTGCATCTCTTTATTATTCTTTCAACAAATTTTGCATAACCAAATCATCGTCACCCTACCCTTATCCTATCCTTTTTGGGGCGGCATAGTATGTGCTCTTTCTCCACTCTCTTCTACCACTCGTCATCTCCTTATCCACACCCATCATCTTCACTCATACTTCACTTAATCCATTTATCTTTGGCATTGGCTTTAGCATTCGGACAAAATATGGCCTCTCTATCTTTTTAATAATTTTTCTAACTTCTAAATGTTTAAATAACAAATATAATAAGTAATGATAAATTGTTAATAGTACCTAAAATTTTTAAAAATTGTAAAATAAAAGTGAAATAATGTTACTCATGATTAAACATAGGGATATTACTACATATACTCGTACAATTTTAGGGAACCGTGAAAGCTAATTGGTTAATTATTGTTTTTCATGAAGTGAAAAATTACCCTCTAGTGTTATCTGGGCTTTGCTACTTTTGGTTTATTAATGTATAAGCACTTATTAAAAGGTTATCTTTGAAATAGCTTTAATATCAAGCCTGAAGCTAAATAGAAAATTTTTCAAAACGATAAAATAATACTGTTTTTTAAATACGATTTGTACACATAATGTCTTTATACAAAATATCTTATATATGATCTTGCAATGCAATTAATGGTCTATTTTCTATGAGTAGTACTGCTAGATAAGCCGAATATTGCATAATTATCACCAGCCCTTTAATGTCGCCCACTGCTGGGGCACGGGCTTTCCCTATGGAACAATTTATTTACGGAGGAACTCGTGATAATAAATTTTGGTCACCCATCCAATGACTGGCCTTATTGCTCAGTTTACACAATCACGTTATTCCACTGCGCTGGTGAGCTCCTTGCGCTAGCGTGCTCCTATATTGCATAATAATTAAAAATATTGCAATAATGCTTTCGAATTTTTTTTTAATGATTGTGCAAATGCAGTAAAAACATTCGATTTTAATTTTAACATTATATAAATGTTAGAAAGTGTCTTGGTTGGCCGAGCGGCCAGGCACCTGCCCGGAAAGCAGAGGACGCGGGTTGGATTCCCCCGAAAATTATGGTCTTGATGCCCATAATTTTTCAAAATTCTTTTTATAACAACCAAAAAGTTTTGCAATAAAAACATGTTCATTACCAGAGCATAGTTTTAACGATTAGGGCTTCTCTAAAATAATGTTGGCATATTGTAACTTCTTTAGTAATAAAACAACATTGGGTTTTTTGAAAGTCAAAGAGCATTTACCTTTCTTTTGTGGACTAACGAGCAATAATACATGAAGCGGAGTCTTTGTTGGAAATCGTCGTCTATTGTTAAAATGCTTCCCTTTGGGTAGCATCGAACAAAAACATCATTGGTCGCGTTTATTGTACGCTTTAAGGGAACTAAATACGCTATAGCAAATAATAATAGATTACTTAGGCGTTGAACACTGAAGGGGATCTTGTAACCTACTTAGCTTTTAGTGACTCACTGGGACAGTGAACAATTTTTTCACATTTTTAATAATAATGTATTTATTACTTATGAATATATTCGTATAAAAAAATGTAATCAATTCCCGAAAATATGGTTATATCAGAAATAATAAATTTAAGAAAATAGTTAATAGTTATCGTAAGAATATTTTCTCGATGTGTTAAAAGTAACGATTATTTTCATGTCTATTTTTGTGTTTATAAAAAATTGTACCTACCTAAGTGAAATATCTGATTATTATATTACTCCATTAAATGTTACTGTTTTTTATTTAATAGTGTCAGACCATCTTATCTTCTACTTTTATATTTAATTTGGTTAAGCGAACTGATTAAATCATGTCACTAGCAAATTATATTACCTGCGCACTCAATCGATGATTCTATTCATTTATGTAATTAATCAAATCAATGTCATTAGTTTGACGGCTCTACGAGAATCTATTAAAGACTACGCTTGATATTATATTTCTAATCATAATGGTGCGAGTAACGAATGAAGGCATAGAAACGCGATTAAAAGGAGCAAGAGATCCATAACGCAAAGAGTGATTGGGAAGAAAAAATTTCAATCCACAGTGCTCAAGGTTTTTTTGATATATACAAAATATAGTACAATTCTGTTCGGTTGATAGGTCCAATTAAAAGGCAGAATCAAAAGCTTTTACGGATAAACTATATTAAAACAGGTAACTGTATTCATGTTTCAGTGTATCTGGTTTTATGAACAGCTTTTGGATATGTAAACAACTTTTTTGCGTATGTTAATATCAACAGGATTAGAGTAAACATAATTATGTAGAGCAGTCTCTTTTTTGTCGAATTTATTCAATATACACGCTCTTGTTAGTGGAAAATGTTTCACTGATTTGATGTGTTTATTTGTTTATACATTTTTATTTGGCTTTCACTTATTTGTGTGTATTAAGAGATTTCATTTATTTATTGGAATAACAACAACAGTACAGCAGATTTACAATTTAAAATTGAGTAAAGTATTACCCCCGTAGTAGTTGCCGCGTGGTGACGGCAGAGTAGAATACAATTGTCACCACCCCAAATCTTTCCCGTGGGTGTCGTACAAGGCGACTAAGGATAAATCTGAATATGATTCGGAATGGGCAGCAGCGTTCCTCTTATACCACCTAGGCTAGCAATGTACTGCGACTTTTGTTCCCGATAAATGGCAATAGGCTCGCCACCTATTACATGGGACTTGACTTATTTGGCGAAACGTGGGTGCTAGTTCACCTCTGCCTACCCTTTCGGGGATATAGGCGTTATTTATGTATCTCTGTGTGTTAAGTATTACAATTCAAACTGTTCTTACATTTACAGGTAACCACGGCATGAATAGGTACAGTTGTTAATATTATATTTACTTAATTTGCAGTTTACTAACAAAAGTAAACTAAATAAACAAAGCGCGCCATTAGCTAGAGATACCCTTACTGCCGCACTTGGAGACGTCAATTAATTTTATTGAGTACCCTACTTAATATCAAAAAACTAGAATAGCGACTAGTTTTGTAGTTATTTCCCCCAAATAAACAGGGAAGGAAGATGATGATATTAAGGGAAAATTAACAGTGCCCAGTAGTAGGGACATTAAGCAATTAGTGATGATGATTAATATGAAGACAACATAAAACAGTTTTAAGCACTGCCGTCATAACTATCACGTACAAATTATTCGGAAACACAGCGAACCTTTGTCAGCTACGGAAAAATTATACCAAATTTACGGAACAAAAGTCGTGGAAATTATGCGACTTCGGAATGATTTCTACGTCTCGAGTACTGCTCGACCTTGACCCGAGAAACGTAAGTCGCAAATGGTTCGAGTTAGTCAGTGGCGGATTAAGGGTTTATTGGGAGTTTGTTTTTATTTACTCGGTAAGGACCCGTTTACATAATACGTTTTACATTGCTGTTTATTGTATAGCAACACTAATGACGTAATAAATGTATTGTACACGTGATGTTATTATTTAAAAAAATATTTTCATTTTAATAAGTTTCGTGCTAGTAACTACAGAGTTATATTTATGATTACTTAGTTACAAGCACCTAGGGAAATAATTTGGTACAATGTAACAGAATAGCATACTAAATTGCGTGAGATATATTTTTCTTTTTTTAAAACAGGTTGATATATATCCTCCTTTCTTTCACTATAGCTAGCAGCCGATGTAAATATAAATAGATTGTCATGTCACTCTTACTGCCGCACTCAGAGTCGTTCATTAAATTAGTCATAATGGGTATTTTACAAATTATCATTAAAACATCTAATTGACCGTTCCTCTCAGAGTCGAAAATAATTGATTGATTTGTTATGTGACAATTTTAAGTCAGGTTAGTGTAGTGCATCATAACGAAATGTGATAACCAGTGTTACCGGTAAGTGCGGCATTGCCACATGCAAAAAGCCTTTAAACAATATTATTATTTAAACTAGTTTTTATTACACAAAAGTATTGTATTCCATTAGAACTAGTTACTAATAGTTATTTAGTATAATTTTAACGTAAAAATCCACAATAATAATTTGATTTAATCAAACTTGAACTGTAAATGCCAGGACTTTTTAGATTTGGCCACACCGGACCAAAAGTCATTTTCAAAAAGTCAATGTCAACAAACAAGAAATGCCCCAAATAATTCCATGTAATTAACAAACAAATACATATCAAAATCAAATCTATTTATTTTGTGATCAAATAGAAAAAGCCACTGCAAGTGGAGTCAGTCTGGGAAATCATTAACATACAAAAGTCTGAGCGGCACGCTCGATATTGGCGAAATCATATGGGAAACGCCATAGAAAAAAGAATTCATTATAATAATTGATTAGTACTGTGATTGTCTTGGTAAGTATTGATGATTTCTTTGTTACATTCATGGGGTTCGATCGTTCCGGGAGTGGAATGACTGAGGAATTTAATTGTAATGCATATGTGCACAGTATTAGTATTTTCTTATATTTTTTTGTGCTTGGATAGAATTATCCTGTATTCCAAGGTGCATTATTAAAAAGTAACTAATATTTCTATGCAATTTGCAGCGTGATACAATAACATTAAAAAGAGCATGGGACAATCTTAAGGCCATGACCTGTAAACCTACAGAGCGAGGGAGTTTAATAAAAACTGGAAGTGGTCCATAAAATCCACCACTGTCCCCACAGCAAGGAGATATCATAAGCAGTAGAGGAGGTAACATTTATTTTCCACTGATTAACTGTTATGAAAGTGTAACAATTTATATAAATTATCCGCAACCTATCCTTATTAACTTTAAAATTATTATTCAGGCTGCACCTTCAATTATATGTGAAGTGCAGAATCCATTTGATAATGATGGTATTGTGCTGTCCATATAGACAATAATCAAAATAAAACAGTATAAAATATTTTGGACAATGAGTTTGACCTAGGCTTTGCTATGGGTACCTATTATATTTCATAAGATTTTAAATAAAATGAGCACTTGTTTAAAAACTTGTTGATATGAATCAAGTTGTTTTTATGTTACTTTAAGGAAAATTTTAAAACTTGGTGCAACTGGCTATTAGTATATATAGTTCAATAATAACATGCAATTAGAAAAATGATTTAAATAATTAATATTATACTTATCTTTTTTCAGATCATATAGATATAATTATTAGAAGAGGGGCATATTATCAAACAAATCTAAAGACTGACGATTACACACCAAGTCAAAAATATTTTTTTACCCGGAGAATCAATTTTAAAAGAAATGTGCTGCTGAAATAGAGGAGTGGAGAATAATTCTTTTGGAAATTCTCAAATTACAGTTCAAGGAATAAAAAAATAAATTGGAACTCAAAATAAAATACTTCTTTTATATCTACTAGTTTTATTCAAAAAAACAAAATAAACCCCAAGCAATGAAAATGAATTAGCAGAAAAATAAAGGGATTAGGCTTATAAAAGAATTTCATTATATTATTTTAATTTTACAATTATTAGTAATATTAATTTTGACATTGCTTGATTAAATTTTGCTTTATTCTGTTTGTGTCCTCATCTGTAGAAGGGAATTTTACAAAGTCTTTCATTGTTCTTGCTTGGATAGACACTTTGGTGACAATTTGTGATACTGACTGTTGACCTAATAATATTTATCCATATTCCATCACATTACCACCTAGTTTCTGAAATATAAAGACAGTAATGACAGATATTAAATGTACATGCATACATACATAAATCATGCGTATATACCGAAAGGGTAGGCAAAGGTGAATTAAACACCCACTATTCGGCAAATAAGTTAGGTCCCGTGTAATACGTGGCGAGCCTATTGCCATCTATCGGGCACGTAAATCACAGTATATTGCTAGGTTGTAGAGAATTGCTGCTGCCCATTATTACTCATCGCTGTTTACCTTTAGTTGTCTTGTACGACACCCACGGGAGAAATGGGTGTGGTGACAATTATATTCTACTCTGCCATCACCACACGGCTCATTGAATGTAAAGTAATATTTAACTAACCTGAAAAATTCCAGTTGCTAAATACCGCAATGTTAATAACAGTATTACTTCAGGGGCAAATGGTTTCGGTGCTTTTTAAATCAGGTTCCAAACTTGGGGGTAAAGTATTTTTTACTGCCCGGAGTGTAAATCTGTACCTTGCATGAAATCCAAGCACATAGTGAAAGTATCAGAATAGTCGCGTAAATAGAATCAAGGTTGTGCTTGTCTGAACTTTCTTACGTAATCTGTAAGCTCCACAAAATCCACAACGTAATTTATTATTAATTATTATTGAAAATATCACTATGAATGCACTGAAATATAAATTACAACAAAAGATAACCCTACTTTTCGAATGTCAAATAAACGTCACATAAGACCTAAGTAAGGGTCATCGGTTACTCAAAATTTAAGTTTCATTAGCGTCACTATTGACCCATTATCTGACTCTGAGAGGGAATTTTATTTAATGTTTACTTAAATGTCATTTAATGATCATTAAATCGACTCTGAGTGCGGCAGTTATTCTTTCAATAAAATAAATAACTTGGTAATTTCCAATGCATATTATTATTTAAGAAATACAAAACAGGTCTATCGCTCAAGTGAGCAAAAGAAATATAAATAGCTTAGGAGAGAAATTAGCAATGCTTAAATTATATGAGGAATAAAATCAGATGTTTTTTGATAGTTGACTTTGTTGAATTCCTTTCTATTGGTTAAACTTTTTAACAAGAGTGTATGACTCAACTGCGACATACACTATTGCGAAAGACTGAACTGCGACAGATGGAACTGCGACAGTACGGAACTGCGACAGGACTGAACTGCGACAGGACTGAGCTGCGAAAGATGGAACAGTCACTAAACTTCGAAAAACACGAATGAAACTGCGAAACAATAAATGCGAAAGTAACTCTGTATCTGTTTGTCTGTTATGATTTCACATCTAAACAAATAAAGTATCCTGTCCGGACAGTCCTGTCGCAGTTCCGTACTGTCGCAGTTCAGTCCTGTCGCAGTTCCATACTGTCGCAGTTCAGTCATGTCGCAGTTCCGTACTGTCGCAGTTCCATCTGTCGCAGTTCAGTCTTTCGTAATAGTGTATGTCGCAGTTGAGTCATAAACTCTTTTAACAAATTGTTAACGCTTACTGCAATTAAAATAACGAAGGGGAAAACCTATGGGTTATGATTCTTAATTTATTACTACTATTATATGTATTTGTAGGCATAGCTTGTTTCAATAAATTTTAACAATACATAGTGAGCACTCATGATTTTTTCATGTTATTTTTCACATGTTTGACTATTTTGTAAAGACCAATGGAATAACCAATAACCAAGGGTTAAATAAATTAACAAAATTTGAAAAAGCGGTCCCTAGAGTGTGAATGCTATAATATCCAGAGTATTCCTGTTTATCTACTCCATACATAATTGACATCGACTATCTAAACGAACAACTGACCGTTCAGACTCATACTGCTCCATACGTTATACTTATTTCAATGAAATATTATGTTAAGACGTCGCATTTGTCGAAATTAACAGAGCGTAAGGGCCGTAAGGAAGTGGTTGAATAAGATGAAGTTTGGACTTCATTTATTATTAAGATAGGCAAACCCACCGGTCGTTTGAAATGGTTTAATGATTATATAAGTTATTATAGCCATATTATTGATGTTTGCCCGTGAAAATTTGCAATTTCCCGGGAAATATCAAGTATACCTACTACTGATTCAGTCGTGAAGGTTTTAGATACGCTTTAATAACATAATTTTATATTTCCATTATTTAAAACGCCCGTTTGCGTTTTACTTCTAATCTTCCGTTGCTGATGGTTCGTTTTACTTCCTCCTGCCCTATTCATCATCTTCCTGCCCTATGCCCAGGTTATTTGAGGTAGGCATTTGAATAATATGCAACTTTTGTGCCCGATAAATGGCAATAGGCTCGCCACCTATTACACGGGACTTAAAATAACTGGCGAAACGTGGATGCTAGTTCACCTATGCCTACCCGTTCGGGGATATAGGCGTGATTTATGTAAGTATGTATGTATTTGAATGATAAGCGTTATCTTTTAAATACAACACAGAACAGCGCTAGAGATTCATGAACGGTAAAGTAAATCTATAAATTGACAAAGAGGATCATGTCGAAAGACCGCTAAACGGAGAGAGTGATTGATTAAGATGACAAGGTTCCAGTCCATACTGGTCAAAGTTCATCATCATCATCATCATCACCAGTCCTTTAAAGTCCCCACTGCTGGGGCACGGTCCTTCCCTATGGATGGAAGAATATGGGAGATTGGGTCATAACCCACCACGCTGGCCCAGTGCGTGTTGGTAGGTATTAACGACTGCAAATGCAGCCGGGACCAACAGCTAAACGGGCCTTCCGAAGCACGGCGGAACTCGAGATAAAAAATATTTGCTCACCTATCAAATGACCGGCCTTAGCGACATTGCTTAGCTTACGCAATCGCAGGACAAACGCGCTATGCCACCCTCAAGGTCAAAGGTTTGCCTTATATTTTACAGCCGGCTGCGGGATCAGAAGCCTCTTTGGATGTGCTGTTTTACGTGGTTTGCCGTCCACCATTCGGGTGTCCCCGGGTACTTATTTGGGATTTCCTCGACAATGTCTCTTAGCCGACTATTGCGACACCCTTGCGGTCAGTCGGCACTTGCGTAAAAAAGTCGTTATTTCTTATCGGTTTTTCAACGTTCAATAAGTGTCAATGTACTGTCTGTGTATTCAAATTTATTTACCATTACTACGATAATCTTTATTAAAATTTTCTTGCAATCTACTTCTGAAGTTGACACTAATTGATAATTAATAATTCATTTTTTAAGCTTAGATTTACTACAGTAATTAGTAATCAAACAACTCAATAGAAAATAATATAATTACATGCATAGAAGAAACTTAATGGCAAAATATAACGTTTTAATTATTTACGTACTTATGAACTTGAGAATAAGTCAACTCTAGACATTACAACACGCTGATGTCTACGGTTCAACATAGTAAGGAGTTCAGTGACACTGGTAATTATTTGCTAAATCGTGTATCACTTTTATCTAAACAATGCGATTCACATTTTGTATGTATAACACACCGTAATTTTATCAAGGGAAATAATTAAGAATTAAAATGTTGACATCCACAGGAAAAAAATATAGGGAGAATGGGCCATAGCCTACCACGCGAGCCCAGTGTGGGGCTTAGCGACTGCAAGTGTAATCGTGAGCTTTAATACGCCTGTTAAATCACGAAGGAACTCGTGACAAAATATTTTCTGGTCACCCATCTAACGCTGGTCTTTGCGACTATTGCTTAATTTACGCATTCGCAGTCTGAACGCACTAGCCGCAGCACCATCTACACCTACATCGCGAACAGACATTCATAAACGCTAATTCAGTTGGTAAAATATTGTATCAATTTAAAAGCGTTTTTGTAAAACATTACTCGTCGGCGGCCCTTACAACACATAATTTAAGTTCAACCCCACTATGGCGCTTTGTCCGCCCAACAATTACATTTGGCATTTCATCAGCTTATATCTACATTCAACGATCTACATAAATTAGCGTTGACAATTAATTATTTAACTTTTACTCGTATCCTGGTGTTTTGTATCTGAAGTTGTTTTTAATTAATTCAGTGTTCCCGGGGTTAGCTTCCGTTTGCGGCTTTACCGGCCTCTTCGATGTTATCCTTGGACAGAATCTATTTTATATTCATGTTGCCCGTTGCTATGCCAAATGGTACAATGATTTATTTGGGCCAATAAAAACGTTATAGGGAACGGATAGTCTACAAAAAAAATATAATAAAAACTATTATTTTCCTCAACACATCATCACCAGCTCTTTAATGTCCTACTGTCGGAACACAGGCATTGCCTTTGGATGGAAGAATATAGGGCGAATGGGACATATTCTGGCTTAGTATGGATTAGTGAGTGGTAACGACTACAAATCTGAGATCACTTAAAGGCTAACTACGTGCCTTCCGAATCCCGAAGGAATTTGAGATATTATAATTATTTTGATTACCCATTCAATGACCGGCCTTAGCGAACATTGTTTAGCTTAAGCCTCATAGACCGAGCGTGTTAAGCCACTGCGCCATCCAGCTCCTCTATTTAATCCAACACGAATTTCGTGTTTAAAAGCTTTCAAAGTTGCAATGTTGAATGTAAATATTATGTATTCTTTTCATCTACACAAAATGCAACGTAGAAATGCAAAACTGAAACTTCTCCTCCAGTCTACATCTTTAGAGGAGCGTACCTATCTTCGAATGCTTATAACGTGGAGTACGGAGGTGGGGGTATGCGTGGCAACAGCGTACCGAGGGAGGTGGGTGGGTGGTTGTCGGGAGTACCCTACGTGGGCGAGTCTGTAGTACATGGTAGTACGAATAACAATCTACGGCATGGTATTGTTGTGTCTCGTCTCTGCGCAGGCGTGCAACCTCCCGACCCGCCGCTAGATGTCGTGGCTAGAGCACGACCTCGAACTATACACTCGATATTGATAAACCTTAAGCTTTAACGCGTAGTCTTGAGAAATAAAGCTAGATATCGTGTTTCCTCCAATGCAATGATCTGGCTTCGTTATTAGGTGATTGCTTGTTATTGTAAATTAGCTTTGTAGCGGTCGTGCGACCAAAGGACACCTGTTGCAGGTTTGTTTTGATCTTGATTTTTAATAATATTTTACTGATATTATAACAACAGGTTGTATGTTACCGATGTTAACAAAAGTACATGTAATAATAAACCACGTAACAAAATAAATTTCTCATTAACTATAATATGTAGCCAAACAAACACTTAATTACTTATTTAATGCAAATGTTTACACTCGCACACCACTTTGTATTGCGATGAAACGATAAGCATCACCATGACACATTGCTGCCGTTAAAAACACAATAAAGATTGAAATAATTAGCATAATACGGGCACATCAACATTTTTATAAGCAAATTTTTTACGGTGTCGCTACACAAACTTACCTTCGTCTTGATTACTTCCCAGAAGCACCTCGGTATTATGGAAATTGCCTTCTTTCATCATTGTGTCTGGATCCTTCGGCAAAAACACTCCGTCGACGGTCGGTGCGGACGGGAATCCTAATATGCCAGTATAAGAGTTCCATTGCTGCACAGAAATTGTCTTAGCATCTACACCACGCATACAGTCCATCACCAAACTAGGATCCGCGGATAGAAGCGAGCTATTGCAATTGCAGTCATCAACCAGCACCTTTCCTATGTCTTGAGCCCTTTCACCTGTCATCCAACTCCAAGGAGCGTTCAACGTTCCAGATTGCAAAATGCCTCGTTTGAAAAGCCCTTTCATTTCTGGGGATAGCATGTGCAGACTTACACTCCCACCCCCAGCTGACTCTCCAAATAACGTAATCAGTTCAGGGTCGCCACCAAATGCACGCGCGTTATCTTTAATCCAGCGAATAGCCAATTGTTGATCCCATAAACCCATGTTTCCTGGTGCCTCTTCGCTGCCCGTCGAAAAATATTTGTTTAAATATAAAAATCCGAATGCACCAACCCTATACTGCATGGAAGCCACTATTACATCACTGGAAGATGCCATTATGTCTGCTTTATATAGGTCGAGAGTGGCTGTCCCACTCATGTAACCGCCGCCGTATATCCACACAAGTATTGGCACTTTTGGTTTTTCAGTTAAAGGTTTGTCTTGGTGATGTCGAACCCTCAAGTGTTGTGGTACCCAAATATTGAGGTATAGGCAGTCCTCTGATATGTTTGTGTTAGGATTCCACATTTCTTCACCTTCGAACCCAGGGAAATATTCGTACCTCTCTTGGTAGCAGCTGTTTGGCATAGCAGTTGCTTCAAGAACCCCGTGCCATGGATCTATAGGCACTGGTTTTCGGAACCTCAGTGGGCCCAGGGGCGGCTTTGCAAACGGTATTCCAGTGAAAATGTGGACTTCTCGTCCCATTACCGTCTTAGCGTAACCTTTGATGAGGCCGCTCTTCGTTTCTACGATGAGGGGATCATTGTGAATGTTTTTAGGTACAGGGCTAGTTGTGGGTGTGGTTTGCGTGGTCGATGTCGTCGTGTCGTGGTGGTTGGCCCATGATCTTCCACAGACACTGGACACGTAAAAACACAGTAAAAGTTTTGTGAACACAATTTTTCTGTTGCAGACCATTGCGAATTCTTTGTATGTCCTCCTCTAACGCGATTTGAGGGAATATAATCGGAAGTAGTCGGCTAATTTGATTAGATTTTTGTTGAAGCACATTTCTGTTCTTGTCCAAACTGAGTGTACTGTTGTATGTACCTGAAACAAAACAAATTTTGCTATAAACATTTTGTGACTTGTGTTGGTTTATTTCGTATATTTTTTAATATGATAATATTCAATTCTGTTTATTGGTTTTGATTTTTCCTTAAACTCTTAATGGCTGTCGATCTTCTAAGCTTAATGTTTTAACCTTTACGAGAAAAACTGACGTCCTCTCATAATTTATTTAACGGAAATATGACGAGTTAATCTTATTTAATGCGTTAAACAGCTTATTTTAAATGTAAAAAACATTTAAAATAAGGTGTTGTAATTATATGTTTCTTGTAAAATCTGTATGGAAAATTTTGTATTAGACAGAATATAATTTATTTAAAAAATATATCATAAATTACCAACATTGAAATACTCTTAACTTGAATAATTTGCTTGCTGATACAAACCTAAACAATTATTGATTATTATTTTCCAATCAACCGTTACAAATACAATAAAATGGGGCCAAATAATTGGAAAACTTGGATACATTATTTTAATAGACTGATAGTAAAGAAAGGTTTTTCTTGATGCAATGCTTCAATTCAAATATAATTTTTTATTTTGGTTCATTGTAAACGACTTATCGTGATCACTTCTTTTATAGGATGTTATTATAATCTTATCTACATGACATATCATTATCATAATCTGGAAAAAAGCCATTTTCACAAATTTTCAGAGTGACCTTTATAGAGATTATTTTGCTGCATACTTTTGTATCAAGGGGCTTATACCCTTAATACCCTTCGTTGGCACCTCGTTTCCCTTTCTGCTACTATGTGGCAATTATTTAAATATTTATTTGAAATCCTGATTGTTTTTAAAATACAATACAAATACATACATTTTAACAAGTTTACGAACAAACCGCGCCGTGTGATGACGGCAGAGCAGAATACAATTGTCACCACTCAATTCTCTCCCGCGGGTGTCGTACACGGGGCGCCTAAGGGTTAAAACAGTGATGAGGAATGGGCAGCAGCGTTTCTCTTAAACCGCCTAGCAAAGTACTGCGACTTTCATTCCCGATAAATGGCAATAGGCTCGCCTCCTACATGGGACCTAAAAATTGGCGAAACGTGGGTGTTAATTCATCTCTGTCTGATAGAAGGGAGACTAGTGACATCTATCGGAACCGTATATCGCATTATATTACTTAATGGGAATATATCAGGAACGGTTTAGCCCATTCCTAATCATTGTTTTACGCTTAATCGCCATGTAAGGCACCCTCGGGAGAGATTTCAGTGATAACAATTGTATTCTGCTCACACCGTCATAAAGAAACCTATATTGGACATTTGGACTGATGTTAATAAGCCAGCCGCCTTCATGATTGGCTTATTTTGGATAAACTAGTTAATATTAATGTTTTGTAACGGAAAAATCTCTCCGTAAACCCAGTGAGCTAGACATAGGTGCCCACACGTGGACCCTACGTCAAGTGAATTGATGACTGACAATCTGTTGAATGTTTGCCGAAATCTGTCTTGGGTCCACACACATTTCCCACGTAGGTCCCAACAAACCGTTTTATTCTATTTGAAAACGTAAAGGTTACCTTGCTTGCTCTTTGGCATTTGAAATTGAATTGTCCGACTTTATAAATGCTTCGCTGAATACCCAGTAGATTGGTAGATCGAGATTTGATTGATATTTATATAAAATCTTGATATAGGCGAAAATAATCATATTATAAATATATTATAATAAATCTTAGAAATTTATTGAATTAATAGTTATAATTTTATGGGTGAATAATTAATTTAGAAGAACAATTATTTGTAATATTAAATTAATCTAAATGAAACTTCTCAAAGAAGTTAATTTTAAATATTATAAGTTTTATATGTATTCATATTTAAATGAATATAAAAACATTGATATTTAAATATAATTTAATAAATCATATTTTTCAATGTAAGTCAAGTTTATAATTAGATCCAAATGTCTTTGCAGGTTTTATATCGGACGTAGAAAACATCTTAAGCGACATGAAATAATAAAGATATTATTACGTCATGTGTAATTATTGAGTAGGGTAAAATGAATTAAGCACGAAATTTTACCATTTTTGTTTTATGAAGAATACTATACTATCGCTTTAAATACTTAACTTCAAACAATAATATCACTAGTTTTTATTTACAAGTTTACGATAATTTATTCATTGTCATCTGTCACGAATATACTTTGTGGCTCTTTAAACAAACTGTTTTTACCCCACTTGTCTTACATTTTTATGGGATTTTTATGAAATTTATATTTTCGACATTAGTTTTACTTATAACAAAGATTAAAAATGCAACATGAACATTTGTGAATAAAACAATACACACAAGCTCATGTTATATAGAGCAATGCTTACCGGGAAGCTTTTGTGCATGGCAAAAAAAAAATCCATTAATTTATCTTATATTGGCACGAGCACTACACATTTACAATAACACTTTTAAATTTTAATTTAACCCTACGTTATGATCGCCTTACAGCGGCCGTGATCACATAGAGACTAAAGATGACAGATACATACATACATACATAAATCACGCCTATATCCCAGAAGGGGTAGGCAGAGGTGAACTAGCACCCACGTTTCGCCAAGATGACAGATGTCTTCATATAAAGTTATAGTCAGCTGACATCATAATGTTTTATATTTTAATGTTCCAATTTATATTATAATACTGTCTGATATTGGTCTATGATCACAGTAAAATGATTGAAATGTCAGGTAAAACAGAAATAATGCCAAACACTATACTCGAGTTAAATCAGTAAAGGTATATATACATTTCGAAAAGTTGTCAATTTCATGTGTTTTCTTCATACTACAATATTAATACTCATTAAGTAATTATTTACTGCAGTAGGAATGTAAATATTATAATAAATATAAATAACATACGACAAGCCAATGATATTATATTTAAAAAGAGGTAGATAGGTTACTTGCATGCAAAAAAGTACGACCCGAAACGTAGGCTAATTAGCCTACCCGAGCTCATACTCGCGATGACAGCGAATGCGTTGATTGCTCCCGATATTGATTACAAAAATGCCGTCTTAAGTTATGCGACGCTTTAACAGCTACATCAATAGACTTCCAAAAGTCTGGGTTTTACTTATCATGCGCGTAGTATACATTTTTATTTGATTTTCGTTAATATTATTAAGAAAATAAATAATATTAGTTAAAAATGTATCCTATTAAGAAAGAGTGCGACAGCAAATACAGCGCGCAACGAGTGGAAGAGGGATGGTTGTCAAAGATTAAAATATAACCGAACGGACAAAATTAGACATGATAGTGTCTACACATTAGCTTACATTTCCCTTTAGAATCATGACCAGACAACTAGACTTTTTGACTAGGTATCTAAGTAAGGCGCCGGACTATCCTCAACTCCAGTTCCTGAATGCCGAGTATTAAGTTTTTTTTGTTATTTTTATAGGTTTCCGGCAAATGAATTAGGGTGAAACCAATGAGTAAATTTTGTACGTAGACAATGAATGTAACAAAATTGGCGGCCAAATACCTAAAGAAGAATAAGTTTGGTACCTACATTTCAATGATGGTATTTCAATATTTAACATAATGTCTACCTGTGATGTTAGTGTTAAAAGATGGAAATTAAGTTTAGTAGAAAGTTAAACCTATCCGGGATCTTCTCCTTCCTGCCCTTCTCCCGCTCTAGGCGGGGTCGGCAGAACATGTTTTCTTCTTCCACTCCTCTCTATCCTTCACCAATTTCTCATCCACCCCTCTCGCTATCATATCCTCCTTTACAGAATCCATCCATCTTTTCTTTGGTCTTCTTCTCTTTCTACGTCCTTCCACATTCATACCTAAAATTCTTCTGCCAACATAGCTTTCATCTCTTCGCATAACATGACCAAACCATCCAAGTCTATCACTCCGCAGTCTCTCAGTCACTGGCGCTACTTTCAAACTTCCCCTGTCTCATTCCTTATCCTCATGCCTTATCTTGTCTCTCCGTGTCACACCACACATCCATCTTAACATACGCATCTCTTTAAATGCACTCTTCTTTCATCAGTCTTTTTCATAGCCCAACAACTCTGATCCATACATGACAACAGGTCTAATGACTGCCTTATAGATTTTCCCCTTAAGCTTAAGGGGCATCCGTGGGGTCACATATTGTTGCTAAGACCTGTCGCCACTTCATCCATCCTACGTTCGCTCTATTCCTTATATCCCGGTCAATATCACCGTCGTTTTGGAAGAGCGATCCAAGGTACCGGAAATCCGAGCAGACTGGTAATACACCACCTAAGGCAATTTTGGAGAAACTGGAGGGGCCACCAAAGTCACAGAACATGTGTTCTGTTTTGGTCCGGCTGATCTTAAGCCCGACGCTCTCCAATCTTTCCTGCCATTTTCCCAGCCTACTTTGTACCTCGGATGCATCTTCTCCGACAAGTACAATGTCGTCGGCGAACAACATACACCAGGGTGCCTCCTCCTGTATGTCCGATGTCAGAGCATCCATAATCAGGAGGAACAAATACGGGCTTAAAGCCGATCCCTGGTGCAAGCCTACGGCCACATCGAACTTGTCGGTAACGCCAGCCTAGGACCGAACATTCGTACTAGCTCTTCTATACATTTCAGACACAATCCTCACATACTTCTCAGGCACTCTCTTTTCTCTCATAGCCCACCACAGAACTGTACGCGGAACTCGGTCGTATGCTTTCTCACGATCCAACCCAATGCCTACGCCATTCTTCCTACCATCAAGCAAACAAGCCACATTTATCCTTCTTCTTTCTAAAATGTCCGCTAATTCCCTTCCTCTTCCAGTCATTGTTCCCACATTCCAGCTTACCATCCTCATTCTTACTTCCCGGACTTGCTTCTTACGTTGCACCCGTCCCTGATGCGACAACCCTTGTCCACTTCTCACTGGTGCCGGGTGCTGCACCTGCGCGTCGCCTCGGGGGTACGCCCTTACATTTCATCGCATTCTCTCTCTTCTCGTATCCACCTCTTTTTAAATATAATATCATTGCGACGAGATGTGTCTAGATAACAAATTTAATAGTTTAGTTATCATTTTATATCAAAAAGCTTACGAAGCGTATTTTTAAATGAGCTTGAAGTAATACTCTTTCAGCCACATAGTAGTAGTGGCGATTTAGGATCGTGTCCGTCTTGTATAAGAGCTCGTACTGCAATTAGAACAATTGTGAATTACAGCTTGAATAACGGTTACCAAAATAATTAATTTAAAAAGAAAAGAATTGCTTCGAAAATTGGCCTGTCGTGGAGCGACAAATATTACTCCTTGCCACGCTTGCCAAATCAAACCAACAATTATCGTGTCGTGATATCGCAAGCTTTTAATTCGACTTTGGACCTTGACTTACAGAACAAAGGGAAATCGTGAAGCGTGGTAGTGTGTTGTTACCACGTAGGCTGGAAATTTCACATCGTATCGGAAAATTTAAGGTATTTAGGTTTCCACTGCGATTAGGTTTTCTTGAAAGATTAGTTTGTTTAAGTTGATGTTTGATAAACGACGACTATACTACTTGCAAATCAACATGAATAATGTGTTATCATGATAAGTTTCATTTAGTCGCTGTTACGTAAACGACTACAACTTGCAACGCAACTGCTAAGTGATTGACAGATATAGGTGCAGAGTGCAGAAGTTAACACCCAGTGCTGAGATTATAGCTACAATACACTATCTCTCTACCTACACTTTAGGGAATAAAAGGCGTGAGACATGCATAAAAAATGCAGCAATCAAAAATATAATATCGAATAAGGATATTCTTTCTGGAAATAGAATATTATCATCTTATCAAAACTATATTTAAATACGCTTTCTAACTTAACCACCGTACCAACACGAGGGCAACAAATACTGATTCCTAACTTCAGCTATAAATCTTCACTTTGCCTATTTGTTACAATACCAAACCCCGACTAATTAATGAATCGTTTTCAAGTTGACCACCAATCTATTATCTGCTAGATACGTTTAAAGCGGCCATGAGCTGTAACTTAAATATACAGAAACAGTTTAGGTCAAGCGAAATGGGGATCTACTATCCCTGACCTAATCGTGAATTGAAAAGAGACTATAGTTGTTGACCAGGTTTTCTTGTTATCATAATCATCATCATTATTAAAATTAGTATAAGGTGCAATTTAATTGTCACATATCTTGGAATCTGCAAGTCATGCAAGTACAAAGATAAAATCTAATAGCCAACAGAAAACCAGTATACGCAATAGCCAAATATTATTTCAAGCCCAGAAAACAGAATTTTGGTTATGAAAACATTGATTTTAAAACAATATTCACGCAACAGGTAACAAGCACTCCAAAGGCAATTTCACATTTGTACTTTTAGTACTTGGGCACCAATTCCCCGATAACTATTTCATCGGATGCCGAGAAATCTCCCGAGGGACGTGTTAAAGCCAGCTCTGTCCCCGCACTCAACCATTATTCACCGCTGAATCGTTTTCAATAATTTCTTTGTGACCTCTGCAGGTTTTGTTGAAAATATATATTTTTTTAAATCGTCAGAAAGCTTAATTGGATCTTTTTTATATTATTAAATCACATACATACATAAATCACCCCTATATCCCCGAAAGGGTAGGCAGAAGTGAATTAAACACGCATTTTCGCCAATTAAGTCAGGTCCCATGTGGCGAGCCTATTCCCATCTATCGGGCACATAAAATCGCAGTATATTGCTAGATGGTATAAGAGAAATGCTGCTGCCCATTACTCATCGCTATCTTTACTAAGGGTAAAGACAGCGATGCCTTGCGTCGCCTTGTACGACACGCACGGGAGAGATGGGAGTGGTGACAATTGTATTCTGCTCTGCCGTCACCACACGGTACGGTTTAATATATTAGGTTTGCCAATATTTAGGTACAACAATAGAATACAATATTAAACTGTAATTTATCTTATAAAAACTAGTTGCTTTATTTAAAACACTTAGGGCCTGTTTCACAATCGACAAGTAAGTTCGAAGTAGCTTACTTTGCAGTTCAATTGACATATATTTCATATTACAACTGTCAAATGATCTGCGAAGTAAGCTATTTCGACCTTACTTGTCAATTGTGAAACAGGCCCTTAGCTTCGTTTATAAAAACTTACAGGCAAAGTTTCTTCATCGACTATGTTTTACGTCAAGCAAATTTAGGTTGACATTCGACCGGAAATATCTGTCATGTTTTGTGTAATCTGACGTGAGCTGTCGTCTGTATACGCAGCTCAAGGGCCCTCCAATATTGGCTAAAGATTTACAACAGACTATGTAAGAGTTGTAAGTCACTTTTCCCCCATCCCCGGCCTACATGCTTCCCACGCAAGTCGAGTTATATTGACGTAGGGGAAGCTGGCCCAAAGCGGAGATACCAATTGCCAAAAGATATGTCAAATCTTGTGCTTAAATTAATTTCAAAATGCAAGTCGAGCGGTGGGAACTTTAGTACCTCCTTGTCTCTTTAAGTCATAAGACAAAGAAGATAAAGTTTTTCTAGGAACGCAGTTAGGTATTAATTTTTTTCTTAATTATTCCAATTACAGCAGTCTTAGAAAACCGTTATATTTTATTTTTATTGGAAATAACTATATTTAACATTATTATCAATAGGTTGGAGCTACTTTTTAAGCTTTAAGGCCTGTGTTAAGAAGTTAAGCTTTCCATGATTGATGTTAAACATAAAACTTGTATAACTTGATGCCTATTCTATCACGTCACGTAGTGGGTAGGCAATGAAGGAATTTCGAAATTGCGATATACCGTGCGATAAAGCAATTAAACTGCTAATGTGGACGTTACTTATCATTCACAGTGAACTAGGTCAAAAGATACGATTCATTAAATCTGATAACCCTGTGAATGTGAGGAAAATTTGCGAATTATTTATTAAAATAATACACATACATATATAATTCAGAGGTGAACTAGCACCCACGCTTCGCCAATTATGCTAGATCCCATGTAATAGGTGGCGAGCCTATTGCTATTTATCGGGCACAAAAGTCGCAGTTCTTTGCTAGGTGGTAGGTATAAGAGGAACGCTGCTGCCCATTCCTCATCACAGATTTATCCTTAGTCGCCTTGTACGACACCCACGGGAGAGATTTGGGGTGGTGACAATTGTATTCTACTCTGCCGCCTGCCGATAGTTTAAAATAGATTATGCGCACCTTTGCGCTATAAATAATTTAGTCCATTGTTATAATACTTATAATAACTTACGTGGCCGAGGGCAAAGACTCCCCCTTACGCTCATATACATTGGGACCGAGCATAATATCGGAAATGATATGAAAGTCTATTAACATCACCATTAGTATTCTAATTTCCCCACTGCTGGGGCACAAGGATGCAATATAGGGAGAGGGTTATAGCCCACGATCAATGCAAATTAGTGGATGTTAACAACCACAGATGCAGTCTATACAATACAGTTTAACGTGCCTTCTAGCACGCGAAAACTCTAGATATTATTTTGGTCACTCATCCAACAACCGGCCTTAGCCAAACATCGCTTGCAACTCGCAAGCCGACTGCCCTAAGCCATTTCACCTTTACTTCAAAATGTAGCAAGGAAAACAAGTCCGAATAACATATATTTTCCAACGATCAAAGTTTCCCAATTACACGTGTAACAATTTAAATTAAAAGACAACTTTAATCAAGCCATGAGAAATATATTCTATCCATGCATGATAGAGCAGTTTGCGGGATCAGAGACTCGGCCCCCTGGGAGCAGTCTCTCGTAAATTGACTTAAAGTTACTCTGTATGCAGACTGTCGCTCCTCTAACGACATCGGAGACCTACGGAGCCTTGCTTATGCAACTAAAACTCTGTGAATTAACATCGCTCACTTACGCGGCTATTAATGATTTATTTATTAATTTTCCTTTCGAGAGATCGACAATGTTATGTGTTTGTGGTTATCACACGTAGATACTACAGTATTTTTTTCTTCATCATCACCATCACAGGCCTTTTATCATTGCAGGCCATCACCACTGCTGTACTGGGGCACATGCCGTACCTATGGATTGAAGAATATAGGGAGAATGGGCTTAATCCACTATGCTGGCCCAGTCTGGAATTACGGATAATTGGGTAATAAAAGCTCGGAGGAACTCGAGATAGTATGTTTGTGGTCACCCATCCAATGACCGGCACGAGCATTGCTTGGTTTGTGCAATGGCAGGACGAACACGCCAAGCCAATTCACTATCGAGCTCTTCAATCTTTTTTTATAATTTATGTTCATAAAAAGAATTAATTCCCATGTCATGACAATATTTTAAATGAAAATAAGACGAACATAGGTACATTTTCAGCTATAACCTTTAATTGGCTGAGAAACTTAATAATGATTTCATTTAAATAATTTGCATAATTAGGATAATTTACGAGCAAATGATTTGAATATCGAATTACTGTAAGACAGTAATGAAATTAAGAGACAGGTCATTCAACAACTAATTCAACATTTTTCAACGTCAAATATAATCTGATATATTTGTGACAAAGTTACTAAGTCTCTAGTGACTTTAGAGGTCTTTAGTAGCTTGTAACCTCAAAGGTCCTGACCTTGAGATGGCGGAGATAAAGGAATTGAAGCTGTGCTCATATGAGGATTACTGGGCCTATCGTTAGATCTCCTCTGTGATCTTAAAAGGACTTATATAAATACTGGGATATATTATTCGTTGAACAAGAACTTTTCCCGTCTTTATCTGCAGTGATCGCTGGTGACTAAATATATTTTGTAAGGTTTTATTTCTAAAAATCGAGTGGAAGTTAATGTAGGAACAATGAGTATACATATAATATGCAGTGGTCATTCATACAAACAATAAGGGGATAGACTTTGATGGTACATATTGTCATCTGGTAAGTTTTCTGCTGAATTCCTATATTGACTAAGAATATGGTTAAGACTACCGATAAGGCCCCAGTCCCTTTCTGCCTAGGCTTAAATACGAGTATATTCGGGAAGCAAAGACCGAATAAAATTATTATTAATGTAAATTGTTTGGATGATTACAAAGAGTAGAAATGCGTGTTTGAAGATAATGGAAGTAACAGACATGTTGCATCGACCCTAAATATTTCTAAGAGTTTCGCCGGCAGGTCATATGTAATAGGGAGCGAGTCCATTTTCATTTAGCGGGAAATGTAACCGCAGTAATTCGCAAAGTTATGATTTGTCGTTATAAATTACCACGATAAGTTACCTTTTATGACTTGTGTGAGAGAGCTAGGGGGTGACAATTGATTTCTTCTCTGCCATAATACAATTACCTAGAATTTATTTGTGCATATACAGCCTCTGACAATGTTATTACTATCTTGTGTAAAAATTTCAGTGAAAACACAATCTCTCTATCAAGCTAACAACTCAACACGTACTTTTCGCAGAAAAATAATTATGTCAATTATTACTTCGTGTTGACTTTCACTTAGTACTATCTCTCCTTGGGAAGTTGAGATAATCCTTTTAAGCGATCCTCTTCTTTGGCGACTTTGCTCATTTAATTTTTTTTATGTAAAGTCTCAGCGAGCAACTTTTTTATGAAGTCTCAGGTAAATTGATATGACGAATCAAATCGAAATTGGGCAACAATACATAATTTTCAGCACTGTATTTTTATTTAAAGTATATTTTCTTATTATATATGTCCATTTAGATCCTATTATCCATTTAAACATTAAAAAGATTTCATTTTTTTCAAGTGACGATCAATATTTCAGCTTTTTGCTTCGTCGTTTGGGAAAATTACGTTTTAATGATTTCAATATTGGATTTATCTGTTTAATAAAACAAAAAAAGAAATTGCATAATTCTGGAAGAAATAAAAAAATTTAAATAATTGTAATGGCAGTATTTATTTCTAGAAGTAATAACAAAGTCCAATGGTGACAGCAGAACAAAATACAATTTTTCACCACTCACCTCTATTCTACGGGTGTTGTACAAGACAACTAAGTGTAAAGAACGATGAGTAATAGGCAGCAGCGGTCCTTATATATACATATAATCTTATATATTATTATATTAAGTGCTCGATGAATGGCAATAGCCTCACCCCATATTACATGGGATGGATCCCGCATAAGTAGCTAAGGTGTTAATCCACCTCTGCCCTTCATAGGCGTGATTTAAGTTCCTATGTACGTTATAACAAGGTGACCAAATTGGGTACAAAGTTTCAGTTAGAGCGTCTCATTATGCATCAATTGTAAAAAAGCTTACAATATTTCAGCATGCGACCGACGCTAACAATTCAAAAGCTACATCACTACGCTTTCAACGCCATATTTCCTATTATACACCGTATACAGCCTTATGCAGTTAACAAGTCATATACGCAAACAGTGTGAAATATGATTATATCGTGTTACTATGACTATATTGTTATAATTATGTATATCTGATATAATAGTTGTAAGTTTATAAATTGGCATCTTCTAATTGTGTACTAAACTAGTTCATAATATATTTATATTTGCTGTGTGGTGACGGTGGAGCAGAATACAAATGTCACCACCTCCGATCTTTCCCGCTGGTGTTATACTAGGCTACTAAAGATATGAGTATGATGAGTAGAAGCAGCAGCTTTCCTTTTGTACCACCTAGCAATATACTGCAATTTACGAATCCGATAGATAGCTAAAGGCTCTCTGAATAATTGGCGAATCGTGGGTGTTAATACACCTACCACTTAAAAAGTGTTACTTATGTATTTATAATTATATTAAATAATAATAATACTAATAAATAAATAATAAATATTTTTACACTCACACCTATCATCTAGCCCAAAGTAAGTAGCCTAAGCACTTGTGTTATGGACACTAGATGACGGACATATTTTTAATATAATTATGTATTTAAATGTTGAAAATATACTATATAAACATACATACACAACCATGACTCGGAAACAAACATTTGTGGTCATCACAAAGTTTGCCCCTAGCAGGATTCGAACCAGGGACCTCTTGGCCAATACCCAGCAATCTGAGCATTCGACCAAGGCGGCCGTCAATTATGTTTACGTAAAGCTTTCATTCTTTTTCATTATACGAGTGCTCGCCTTTATTCGTTGTTGTATGTACACAAGAAACTTAGGAAGCATGCTCGGGTGCTTTAAACTTGAAGGAATTGCATAATATGTTTAGCACGTGAGACTCTCCTACACGTGGCACCCTAGTACGTGACACGTACCTACAGTGATTAAAAGTCCGCAAGGCTTACGGCGGGTCTGCAGGGTCGTAATTATCATGTTTTACACACACTGTCTACATTAAATTGTTGGATTTATATAATATATGTGCTAAAGTCTGTAAATGAAAAATTCGAAGTCTGAAAAAATTAGATTTGTTATTTTAATCTTTGAAACTTTAAATCCGTACCCGTTATTATAAAACGTGTACTAAAGTTAGTCATGGTTTAAAATTGATGCATTCATTGAGCAAGTAAAAGCGCCAGCATCAGTTTTTAACTATGGCTAACTTTAGTCCATGTTTTATAATAAGGGCGGTGTTGTGGCCTCTTTTATAATTCTTGTATTTTATATATTTTCTTTTTGTGACAACGTTTTCTATTGTTTTCATTGTCTATTTTTACATTACCAACTAAACGTAGTGTATTATATACTCTTTGTACATTACTTCTGTCACTTTCGTAGCTCATAGTTGCACACATTTGTTGAGAAATAATTATAGATTCCGTTTTCACCATAGCTTGCTATTTTCATTCGATCGTCACATTCCGTCTGTTTCAGGCGGTAAAGTTTACCAACAGTACAATTGGTTGCTGGTGAAACACCACGCCACCACCACTAATGGCCTTTAACTTTTTGTATTACTCTGATTGACTATATAGTACCGTTTGGACTTATTTTAACCATTTCTGGAGACCTAGAATGTGGCTTCTGCAGAAACTTACCTTAGTTAACTTACAGGTGCCAAGTTGTTTATTATAAAATCCTGGTTTAATTAAATTATTTCAGGGATTTTAAAGACGCATCCAATGTTCAAAATAGGCCCTATGTGAAAATCACATATTTACGAGCTTTTTCACAAATTAACGATATTTAAACACAATTTAATAAAAAAGAATTCGTCCAACTCCGCGATGATTTCATGCGATATGGAGTTAATTCGTTATATTTCTGGTAACCTTATTCTAATGACCTTTCTTACGAAACTAAATATCTGTCATTATTTCAAAATAGTAGCGTGTTACAACATCCTACCATATACTTAGGAAGCGATTTCGAAAGTTACTATATTAATGTTGTTTGTGATTTTCAAACGTATTTTAGCAAATCTGAATTTACTGTTACTATAATATATTGATAGAATTATATTATACATAATATATCACGCCTATTTATCCCCGAAGGCAGAGGTCATATAAAAAGTGGCGAGCCTATTGCCATCTATCGGGCACGAAAATTGGATCATATTTCTAGGTAATTAAGAGAATGAGCCACCCCTTACTCATCGCTGTCTTAATGGAACACCCATGGGAGAGATGGGGGAAGGCGACAATTATTGTATTCTGCTCTGCAGTCTACACACGGCACATTAATAGAATTGGGATCATATATGCTATATGGAACTATAATTAAAATAATAATATGAATTTCTATCTAAGAGAATTTTCTTTTAGCTAAACAAAAATTGTTTCGAATGCCTCTGTGGTTCGAAAGGTATATTTATAAGTTGTTACCACCTGCTTCTGAAACAGAAAATTATCGTGCAATCCAAAATTGCACTATTATGTAAAATATTACGCCTGCTCCTGGTACAAAATAATTTATCTCATCACGGCTCTCTCTTCACGGCAAACATAATTCATTTATAACAGGACGCTAGGTGATTTGACGATCCAATTACCGAAAGAGGTTTGTCGTGTTTATTGTTCAAGCACTTGAAAGCCAAACGGTAAGCCTCGTCTATAAATTATTTATTTTGACTGAATTGTTAAGTCTAATTGAATTGGTGTTCAATCAATATTGAAACGAAGCGCCATGGAATATATAAAGGAATTAAATTAGTATTTAAGGAGTTTTATTTTGCTGGCTGTTGAATATTTAATTTTAAAAGTAAATTCTATTCTATATATCCAAGATGTGTTATTTTTTCTTTTAAAAATGTATGTCTTTCAACATAACTATATTCCTAAAAACAGTCCTTACTTATAAGCAATATAATATCTATATTTATATTTCTGCATTATTAGTATTTAAAGTAAGGTCACAGACAAACGCAAGTCTTCCAATAAATCACCTGCACAAAATGGCCACATAGTATTATATCAACCCTTAACGTAACCTACATGACCAATCCTATCGTAATAGTAATTTAGATTAATGGCTCTGGGAGGGATTTCTCAATTTGTAGTTAGGGTATAAATTTCCGTTATTTTAACTACCCAGGAACAGCAAATTCTATTCGAGCAACCGATAGCTACTAAATGAGAGAATAGTCAGAGGTCTTATTTTAAATCACGACCTATTAGGATATGAGAGTTACACCCTTTCTAATGAAATTGTAAAAAGTACCTACGTCGTCGTCGTTTACGTAGGACATTTCATGTTGGAAGCTAGATACATCTGAAAATGATTACTAAACTATCGGGCAAAAAATTTTATTTCATTCACTGTCACCACATTAATGTCCCAGCTATGTTAGCGACAGTTTGACATGGCAAACGTGGCATGAGGTTTTTGGTTTTTATTTAGTATGTTATAGAAAAATTGGATTTCAAATGGTAGGGTACGTAACAATAAGAACGAAATATTAACATACAGATCGCTTCTTAATTATGAACTAGCTGACCCAGCATACTTTGTTATACAATATAAATTGTCCCGTAGCCATGGTTACAAGTTGGTGCTATCATGCCCAAACATGACAACTGGAGCGGCCCCTACTCTACCCATACCAAAGGGACGAAAGTCAAATGTTTGACAGGAAAGCAATTTATGTAAAAATGAAATTATTTGTTTTTACTATTTTCCTTGCGATTTTTCCATATTTTCACATGTTTTATGTCTTGCCTGGCCTAAGACAAACATTTCAAAACCAAAATAAGCTAAATCGGCTTAGCCGTTCTCGAGTTTTAGCGAGACAAATGAACACCAATTCATTTTTATATATATATAGATTATTTATATTCTTATATTGGCCGCGTGGTGACGGCAGAGTAGAATACAATTGTCACCACCCCAAACCTCTCCCGTGGGTGTCGTAGAAGGCGACTAAGGATAAATCAGTGATGAGGAATGGGCAGCAGCATTCCTCTTATACCTACCACCTGCTCTGCAGTCTACACACGGCACATTAATAGAATTGGGATCATATATGCTATATGGAACTATAATTAAAATAATAATATGAATTTCTATCTAAGAGAATTTTCTTTTAGCTAAACAAAAATTGTTTCGAATGCCTCTGTGGTTCGAAAGGTATATTTATAAGTTGTTACCACCTGCTTCTGAAACAGAAAATTATCGTGCAATCCAAAATTGCACTATTATGTAAAATATTACGCCTGCTCCTGGTACAAAATAATTTATCTCATCACGGCTCTCTCTTCACGGCAAACATAATTCATTTATAACAGGACGCTAGGTGATTTGACGATCCAATTACCGAAAGAGGTTTGTCGTGTTTATTGTTCAAGCACTTGAAAGCCAAACGGTAAGCCTCGTCTATAAATTATTTATTTTGACTGAATTGTTAAGTCTAATTGAATTGGTGTTCAATCAATATTGAAACGAAGCGCCATGGAATATATAAAGGAATTAAATTAGTATTTAAGGAGTTTTATTTTGCTGGCTGTTGAATATTTAATTTTAAAAGTAAATTCTATTCTATATATCCAAGATGTGTTATTTTTTCTTTTAAAAATGTATGTCTTTCAACATAACTATATTCCTAAAAACAGTCCTTACTTATAAGCAATATAATATCTATATTTATATTTCTGCATTATTAGTATTTAAAGTAAGGTCACAGACAAACGCAAGTCTTCCAATAAATCACCTGCACAAAATGGCCACATAGTATTATATCAACCCTTAACGTAACCTACATGACCAATCCTATCGTAATAGTAATTTAGATTAATGGCTCTGGGAGGGATTTCTCAATTTGTAGTTAGGGTATAAATTTCCGTTATTTTAACTACCCAGGAACAGCAAATTCTATTCGAGCAACCGATAGCTACTAAATGAGAGAATAGTCAGAGGTCTTATTTTAAATCACGACCTATTAGGATATGAGAGTTACACCCTTTCTAATGAAATTGTAAAAAGTACCTACGTCGTCGTCGTTTACGTAGGACATTTCATGTTGGAAGCTAGATACATCTGAAAATGATTACTAAACTATCGGGCAAAAAATTTTATTTCATTCACTGTCACCACATTAATGTCCCAGCTATGTTAGCGACAGTTTGACATGGCAAACGTGGCATGAGGTTTTTGGTTTTTATTTAGTATGTTATAGAAAAATTGGATTTCAAATGGTAGGGTACGTAACAATAAGAACGAAATATTAACATACAGATCGCTTCTTAATTATGAACTAGCTGACCCAGCATACTTTGTTATACAATATAAATTGTCCCGTAGCCATGGTTACAAGTTGGTGCTATCATGCCCAAACATGACAACTGGAGCGGCCCCTACTCTACCCATACCAAAGGGACGAAAGTCAAATGTTTGACAGGAAAGCAATTTATGTAAAAATGAAATTATTTGTTTTTACTATTTTCCTTGCGATTTTTCCATATTTTCACATGTTTTATGTCTTGCCTGGCCTAAGACAAACATTTCAAAACCAAAATAAGCTAAATCGGCTTAGCCGTTCTCGAGTTTTAGCGAGACAAATGAACACCAATTCATTTTTATATATATATAGATTATTTATATTCTTATATTGGCCGCGTGGTGACGGCAGAGTAGAATACAATTGTCACCACCCCAAACCTCTCCCGTGGGTGTCGTAGAAGGCGACTAAGGATAAATCAGTGATGAGGAATGGGCAGCAGCATTCCTCTTATACCTACCACCTAGCAAAGTACTGCGACTTTTGTGCCCGATAAATGGCAATAGGCTCGCAACCTATTACATGGGACCTAGCCTAATTGGCGAAGCGTGGGTGCTAGTTCACCTCTGCCTACCCCTTTGGGGATATTGGCGTGAATTGTGTATGTATGTAATATATGTAAAGATTATTTGATTGATAAGTGTCGAACTTCGAACCCTGATTGCCATGATTGCTCACAGCGACTGCTGATGCGCTGGTATCTCGAGTATCCGTGCTTCAAAAAGCAATCTCTTTCGTATTTATGAAACTCACTACATCATCCCCTGAAAAAAAATCGGTACATAAATAATAAAATTAATTCTGTCCATCATCTTTGACGCACTAAAGAAACACATGCCAACGAAGTTGCTTGGCCTAACTCGCCATACAGGCAGATGTTCCAGCTAGTATAATAACGTAAACTTTAATATAAACCCAATTACGAAAGGGTTAAGAACCTTAATCCACGGCAGAATGTAACCAGTATCATTACACTTAACCCCATATTAATTGTGTCAAGCTATCTGCCACTAATGAAATCGTCTAACGATTATGGAACACCTGGCCATCGGATGTCGAGACGGGTGCAATGATCGCGTGAATCCATTACGCAGCACGAAGGATAAGTTGCGGTTAGAGTGGTTGCCAAGAGTCAATGGATATGCTGTAAATCGATACTGTGGCTAATAGGTCTTCAACTATACAACGTTTATTAATAATGTCAATAGAATATCTTTAATATAAATACATAGATATGTTTTAACTTATAACAAACGAAACAAACGGTAAATCGATACACTTAGTCGGATTGATGTTATGAAGTGTAAAAGTTAATTATATTAATTCGCTCATTTCAGGGCCAGTATTAAAACTCAATACCTTATTAAAGATAGTAGTAAGCGTAATAAAATAAAAAGTAAATAATATTTATTGAATACTGTAAGATAACGCTGTTGAACTTTTTTTTTGGCAATCGTAATTATTAAGCCTCATATTTATAATTAACCCCAATCTCTCTCACTGGTGTCGTACTCAACGACTCAATTAATTAGCGTTCCTCATATACCACATTTATGGAAACTAGCGAAATGTGAATACACCTCTGCCTAGTCCTGCGGGGATAAATAGAAAAAAAAATGCTTAGCCAGCACAAGTTCCTTAAAAAAAGTTCTCAGGGAAAATGACAACCAATCTCCTTTGGAATACTAAAAGGAGAAAGTACTGCTCCCGACGGAGCATTTCACTTTTCAGCAAAAAACAATAACTTATAACCGTGAGCTAAACTCATGCTTAGATCAATACCATGTGGTCATAAATCATTCCAAGCAACTGTACTTTGAATATAGGTTAGATGTCCAGAAGTTAACGCGAACGTGACGCTTTTCGGTATACGTTGCTCGTAATAAATAAGGGTATTTAGAAAAAAGAGTGGCGTACTGCCAGTGATGAATTCGAAATCATACAAATATAAAAACTGGCACTCACATCTACCTGAAATGAAAAGAAAATTAATCATATTGTGCCGAACATAAACTAGGAAGAGAACAGGAAGATGATGACATTAATGACTTAAATCATAATCTTAAACCATAATTAAATATCTATAATTATACTTTCCCAGCTATACTTTCCCATCACTATTGAAGTTGAGTATAACAACAATTCTGTAAAGGATTTCAACGCTTGCGATATGCATGTATTTGTCGTAGTGATATGTAAGCGTGCCTCGTACCTAAACGTTATTACCGAAACACATAAGCTAATGTGTGACATAGACTTTGTGCATTTTCAAGTAGCACTTTAGATAAGTGGAAATTTGATATTATTTAACAGTGCGACAGTCTTTACAAAGGTCTTACCAAACCAATCGATCGTCTCTCTCGTTGCTACATCAGTCGATTTGTATAGTAGAGTTTCAGTGTAGTAGGAGCAATTGATCAATCGAATAATATGATATATATATAAATATTTGTTCATCTCCTAATACTATCGTCCGTCAAAGATAGACCTATCTATCAGTGTCGTAAACCATAATTATCCTTCAGATGCCTATTGTAATCAAAGTTATTAAATTAACATTTAACGATTACCTAGGCTGCAAGGGTTGTGGAAAATTAATGCAAACGGCTCAAAATTTAATATTTGATTATTTAAAAGTTACACGTGAAGTTGGCAGATATTGATTATGTATAATTAATTCGCGTGGTTTAGCGCACTTGACCTGCGATTGTAAGTTCGCTAAGGCTAATCATTGGGTCGGTAACCAAAAAAATATCTTGAGCTCCTCCGTGCCTCGAAAGGCGTTAAGCCATTGTTACCGTCTGCATCTATGCAGTCGTTAATACCCACAAATTGGCACTTGCCCAGTGTGGTGGTGTGAAGGCCTATTCCCCAGCAGAGGGGACGTTACAGGACTGGTGATGATAAATATAATTTAAAGATCAAAACATCGTCGTACATTCAGCTGATAATTTACTCAACAAAAAGCGTAAGTTTGTGTGAAATGTATATTTTATTACAATTATTCAACACTTTTTCTCCAACCTGTCACCATCACTCAAAATTTAACGATTGCAATTTAACGATTTGCTTTCCATTGTTTGGATATTTGTCATTGTCCCTAACAAAGATAGATGCGACGGCGGTACAACAAATATCAGCCATACAAAAAGTGGTTAAATAGTTATCTCCAACCAGTTAAATGTAACTATTATAATAATAATTTATTATCTTAATATTCATTAAAATATTTTTTTAGGATATATTGTCTTATTTTATTTATTGAAATACATTATACGGTATCTTAACAACTCCTTCACACCGCAGTCACATGGGTACATGCCCAAAAGTCTCTTAGTATTGCCATGTTGATAACCCGTTAATTAGTAAGTTAAATAAATTTAATTCATCCTCATACTAAATAAACCGTGAGATATGACTGACAGCAGAATTATAATCTTAAAACCTCTAAGATTTGATTCATACAACTTATCAGTATCGAGAATTTAGATGACACCTAACTGAGATATCTTCTTTTATTTTTATTATTGGTGTAGCTTAGAAATATAAATAATTTTTCGCTGTAATAATTTTTCTAACGTTTATAATAATATAATATTGAAATAAAAATGAAATATTAATCCGGTTCGCTTTCTTATAATATAGCAAATTTTATGTAAGTCATGAAAGTGAATCTAGTGCTGAATGGTGTCGATTAGTTTGAAACGACGAAATTTTCGTTGAGATTAATGAAATAAGCCATATTTTCGGTCTGATTTTATCTACATAATTCTTCAGTTTTGATGTCCAGGATGGCTTCCAAAAAATCTATTTGATAAAATTTAAAAAACAATCATATTTAAATACCACTGTATGATTACAAAATTTGTGATCTCGTTAAGAATAAATTAAACTACAATACAAATACTATTTTTTAATAATGTAGTTACCTAATATGAAACTATTTTCTAAAATTACATAATATTTAGTGTGATCAACAACTATCATAAACTAAATATTTACACCTAAACTTATTCCTCAATTAATTCAATACAGAATAAAAACACGGGTTTCGTAGACACGTACCAATAAAGATGGCGACGTCGCTCACAAGGCCACGTAATAGTTTAAAAGTCAATAACTAAATTAGAAGTGGCCGGCGCGCGACTGTAAAATGTTTACTTGGCCCTTCAATAATCAACATCAACTTCAGGTTGGGAAGACGGTAGATACGGTGCGCCTACTGGCAGGGGGTGCCCCTTCGCCGGCGCGCGCCGCTCGATAAATCGATGTGGGTAATACTATGCGGTGAGCTGACCTTGACTGCCTGCAGGTTGCAAGACACACCCCCGCCCCACATCTTTCTCAGGTTCATTGCCAAGGTTCAGACATTAGTCTTTTTACGTGCCAATTGACTTTGCCAAATAACAAACAAGACACATTCGACTCGAGCAAGTCTGCCGAACAAAATCGGTCGCGAAGCAGTTTTATCGTGTTAACTTTGATAATAAAATTCTCCAGAGTTTAGATTTACATTTTTTTAATACTTCGTAAGATTTCGAATCCGAATTGCAAATAGAACGAAGAATAAATATTCTTATTTCAGACTTTTTTAGTGAAAATGTATACCTACAATTTAAAATTTTATTTGAATATCAAGCATGGATTATTTTGTCCATCGAAGGGTGTGTTGTGATAATAATTCATCATGTCGTAAATCTTAAATTAATGGCTATAATATAACCCGATGGGGATAACTGTATACTGGCAATTATTTTCTGATGCTGCTCTGATGGTGCTACATGTTTTGAAAATCATCAATCATTTCTGATCTTATTCAAGAATAAAGGAAGCTTTGTAAATTGATTGACAGTACTGTATATAAAGAGAAGCTGTCAAAGTATTTGTTATTAAATTATATCGCCAATAATTAAAACAGATTTTACAGATTGGCATTAAACACATGCCAGATAAGATTTTCATTATTTACAATTTTTCATTGTCATTTTAAGATTTTCATTGCGCAACACACCTTGTCTATTTCAGTAAACGCTAGATTTGGTCTAGATAGTAAATCCGATTCAAAAGACACAGGGACGAAAATCAAACGGATAGTTTTATTTTTAGGTATAAATTCGTGTTGACCTATTTGTGCTAAGCAATATGGACCAAAAAAGAATTTCTATTTATGTAGGTACGTATTGATTTCGCCAATAAAATGTGGGTCACTGAATGAGAGAGGACTTTGACAGGTTTTGGAGCATGCAAACTCGGCTTTATTTTTATATAAAGCTAAACTATTCCTAAATAAAGGTAACATAAATGTTTGTTACTTAGCTTTATCATTGCATTTCCCTTATATACTTATTAAAAACTTAATTACTACTTAATAAAAACGATTTTTAGCTAAAACTGCACATCTATTTGGATTTGGTCGCTTCTTTTTAACTGCGTCTAATTATAATATGACATAACTAATTCATAGTATTAAGTACACGCACCGACTAAAATATATTTTGGTAAAAGTAAGTTCCTTTCATGTTACCACTTCTTTCATAAACCTTTTTCCAAATAACACCTCAGCTTTTACGCAGCCAACAAAAACCTTTCAATATTCTATTAGTAGATAACATTTTCTACTTCGAATAAAAATATAGTGGATAATGTTCTCTTATTACGATCACTACACATTTGAAAAATACATGTTACAGACTCTCGTGAATTTATAATATTTCGATCACTTTACAGAGGCCGTGGTCACGGGGAGACTAAAGATCCAACCAAACTATCAACATTATAAAGGCAGGTCATACAAAGTTATAATATTTAATACTAGTACCCGCGGCTTCGTTTAGGTTAATGTCGGTTATTATACATATAGCCTATAGGTATAGCCTTCCTCGATAGATGGACTATCCAACACAAAAATAATTTTTCAATTTGAGTTAGTAGTTCCTGAGATTAGAGCGTTCAACCAAAGTAAGTCTTCAGCCTTATTTTATTAGTATAGATTTTTAATGTCAACGGTTTTGGGTTTTATTATTTCGATGATAGAGTTCCAAAAAGGTGGTACCTATGTGGCAACCATTATCCTTATTGAAATTCCCTTAGTCGCCCGACTAGGGACATTTGAATAAAAATAATGGAGTCGCATGGATGTCATGTTGGATTTTTAAAGAAAACTAAGTGAAACTTTCATTCACATTTTGTTCAACTGATGAAGATAATGCTCAATATTGAACTGATATTGAGGTATTAATGAACTTTAATCATTTATACTTTTTTTTTTAATAAATAAATTATTTATCTATTATGATCTTTTTTAATAGATTTTAAAATTGGAAGTCTATTAAAAAAGGGCCAGGTCAAGAGTACTCGCAACCGACGAGCATGCATGAAAGATAAAAATGATATTGGATGAAGTGAAATAAGTATGTAAGGATCGTAGCAAGTGGAAAGAAGTGATCTCTGCCTACATCTGTGGGAAAAAGCCGTACAATTATGTATGAAAGTATATATGGTCAGTCGTAAATGTTTATTTCGAGATGAAAACGGTCTATCTCCTCTTCTAGTTATTAAATCGTAATAACATCATAGTACGCGATCAAAGTCGAAGAAGTCAATAAAAATGCCTATTTTAATACGACCACAGTTTGTTACAAATACATGGATATTGTATTAAATTTAAGTAGGTAGCAACCGTATTTTATTTCACCTCAAGAAGCTTCGTGTTCGGCAAAATAAATTCAGACAGGCTTACAAAAGATAATAAATGTAATAAATAAAGTAGTTCTCATCTCTTTGATATATGATCCGGGGTTTCGTGTTGATAAGCAATGATTTTACTGAACTTTCGTTGGTTTTGGTTCGGAAAGCTTTTGTTAAGATATTATTTAACATACGATTAATGGAAAACCGCTTTAATAAGAAATGACTTATGATTTTCAAACAAATAGTAATTTATAAAATAGTTCATAAAAATAAATAGAGTACAGCGGTACCTGCAAATATAACTTCGCGAACGAATCTAATTAATCTCAAATAATTATATTGACAGTTCGATTTTAATTTTAACATTATATAAATGTTAGAAAAATTAGTACAAAGGTTTTGGTGGTTAGAAAAATAATTTCGAAAAATTACGATCGTTTCCCGCCTCAAGATCATAATTTTTCGAAATTATTTTTCTAACCACCAAAACCTTTATACTGACAGTGCCATCAAGACTATGTTGGACTCATCAGAATTTATTTCATTCGTAATTCATTCAACATTTTTTTTCGTGTATAAGATCTAAATTGCATGTTCCGTGCTGTTACACTTGAAATTGAAATACACTTGAAATAAAAGTATTAAATAAGGAAATCGGCGTTTTTGCATTTTGTATTTAAATACGGACACCAAAATGGACTTAGCATATTAGGGCAATTTCCTTTTGCACGAATTCAATGGTTCATTAAGCCTTTTCATGATACAATTGCCTGTAATTTGTTACTTGATTTTTATTCCGAATTGATACAGCCGATAGGAGCACGTAATTATTCCTTTTATTCGATTGGCGTCCCATGAAAACATTACGTGAATAAAACATTTCAACGAGAACAAATTACTAATCAAACGTTTACTTTTCAATAAGGTTTGTAATGTTGTTAGTTTGGCTGGCTTAGTTATAGGTCATTTGTTGATTAGGATGTAATTTAATTATTTTCACGTTAGTCATTAATCACATAACATTGTTTTTCACGTAATAAATTGCAATTATTTAAAACCGCTGCGCTCAAAAGATATTAATTGAGAAGCGCTTACTTTATTCCCCATTACTTAAAACATCTTTGCTAACTTACAACTACTTCCAACCGCTACATACAATGAGTCAGAAGAAATCAGAAATGTATAAAGCCATAGTAAAAAATAAATAGAATGGTAAAATAGTGCCAGGCCTATAGTGCCCGAACAGAACAGAACAGTACGGCATTAATGAAATTGAATGAAGCGAAAGTAGTATATAAGTATCGTAGCAAGTGGAAAGAATGTATCTCTACCCTGTAAGGTGTGACATAAGAAATGTAGGTAAAAAATAGTGATTAAAAAATGAAATAGCAATATTTAAACAAATAAAAAAGCCCTAAATATGTTATTTACAGCAATAAATAACTGTATCTAACAAACGATCAAGTAAAATATATAATCTTATCAAATATCTTTATTGCATATTACATAACATTAATGGTCTTAATATAAGTTTGTAGTTCGATTGTGTACATTATTCAGTCCTGATAAAAAATACAAGCAATGCTACGTAAATAAATCGTAGTCGTCATTATGCATAAATACACAATGGAATCTGATGGCAGTCACGGCAAATTTATGTGATATGCACATGTTATAGACATAAACTTTTCTCTATACGTAAATGTCCCATTTCCATTGACATTTAGCTCGCGTGTCAGTAAATGAATTGAAGAATACCGTGTAATCATACATCCAAGTGTTCACAAGTTCTCAATAACTAAACATGCGGATTTCTTGCTTAAATACATACATAAATCAGGCCTATGTCCCCGTAGGAGACTTGCTTTAATATATTTCAGAATAATTTGTGTCTTATAATTTAGTTTTATGCTTTTCTTTGATTTTATATTTGTCGAAATTATATTATAAAGTATGCAGTACATTTATTTCCAAGGGCAGTAAAATAAAAAATGTCTCAGATTATAAGTATATACGATCTTAAGAGGCTTTCTTTTTACTCCCTGCCCAGAAAGTGCGAGTTTCCGTTCGCGTAGCGGGTAAACAATGTTACTATCTTGTCAGGTGTGACTTACATTAAATTAATATTTCATTTTTAATTGAACATTATATAAATGTTAGAAAATTATTTTAAATAAAGTCATCATCGCCCTGCCCTTATCCCATCCTATTTGGGGTCGGCGCAGTATGTCCTCTTTTTCCATTCTCTTCTGTCACTCTTCATCTCCTCATTTTAAATAAAATAAGTCAGAAAAGTTTAGAAAAAGTTTTGCATGTAATGGGGAAATTTTCTTAGTACCTATGCAAATAATTGAATAAATTCTTGTAGTATCCTATTGCATACACTTGATCTTACTGTTAACCTTGGTCACGTAAAACTATACTTATATGAAAGAACTCGACTCAATTTCCTTTTGCGATTGAACTATTAAATTTATTAAATGATTAAATTATTAAATGGCTATAATTATCTTAAGTTTATTTCAGAAAAAATTGTGTTAATATAATATGTACAAAATATACAAGTACCTACATGACTTTGATGTAGACATTTTGTGTATTCTTGGCTTAAAATGTCTTCACTGTTGAACCAATTGCCTTTCAGTGACTAAATACAAACAGAGGGGGATATGTCTTTATACGACGTTATAAATTTACGATTTTTACACACCACATTTTTATACTACGAGAACCATCATCATAAAAACTGACGTAAAGGCTATATAACTCGCTCCTACGCCCCAAAACGCAGTTAAACTGGTAGATACATACATATTTCATTTTACAATATAGGTACTGACGTACCTTTTAATATCGTCTTGAAACAAATGCTCCGAATTTCACTTACATTTGTCATTGGAAGTAGAAGAAACTTTTGCCCTGACAATGTTGGGCATCGAATTTATCCTCATGATGTTTCGTCAGGGAAGAAAATGTTTGCTTCGGAAATTTTAAGCTCATCCATTTGGTGGTGGATGGCCTAGTTTCAGAACGATTATTTTAACGCCCGTTCGTGAAGTTTTGTTCGTATTTCACCAGCTTAACTAAAATGTTAATGACTGGACAAAATGTATAGGGCGCTATTTAACTTCTAGTCTAGTTCTAGTCTAGTTGTATAACTATTAACATTAATGTTTATAACAATAGTCCTTGAATCTTACTAAGTATAACTTTAGGTATTTATATATCATATCTATTTCAACAAAATTAAATATTTATTATAGTGTGTTAAGCCAACTAAGAGTTTTGATATCTCGCACTAAAAAGTTTAGACGGCTTCGTAAAAATAATTTCAAATATTTGCATCATTACTGCGTATTTTGTGCATACTTGCATGCAATCACAGCTGTCAAAGCAGCACACAGACTAAATCAAGCCAAAGAAAGTACAACTAATATTTACAAAAGTATGATAAAGAATATTAACATGAATTGTATTTAGAACAACTTATTTATAGTTATACCCGTCCTTCGGTGCCTTGTATAGAAATAGAAAGGCTGGAAGGTTAGGCGCGAGGCCTCTGTCGTATATGCATGTAAAGATTCTATTAATAGACTTTATGTCTAAACATAAACCGTCCCTCATTCTGGGATAGGGTATGCCATAGATTCATCTCCTATTACTTCAGCAATATAGTGTAAATTATCTGGTGAGCTACAGAATTAAGACTTTGACCGCAGGTAATTTTGGTAGATAGAAATTTCCCAAAAACTTACTTGACGCGCCAATTTCCAGACACCATTAGACAGTCATAAATTGAATGAAAATTATAAAATTTAACATCTCATGGAAAATTGACTATTTTTGATTCCATTGTAGAACTAAAAAAAAGAAAAATTTGCGCCTATTGCATCAAAAGCTTAAACCATAAATACGTAGCGTATATTTTATTTCAACAACTTACATTGTTTGGATTAAACTATGTATACAGTGTAGTTTGTAGAGACAAAAGTTATCCGGATCTGCCGGAAAAAATTATCTCCAACAATCTGAAACTAGCAAAGTTAGAAGCTAGACGGAAAGATAAAAAGAAAAGAATAAAGTCTCAGGTGACGTAACTTTCTAATCAAAGTCGATAAATATAATTTCAAAAGTTGTGACTACCCTATACTAGGGCTCTTTATTTTCCTTTTGGCAACTAAATCAATTTAGAACCGAGCCGGAATTGAATTATCGGTATTCGCACGGTTTGATGTGGTGTCGCCCGTCAGGACACTAAATCTCATTTATTTACAGGAAAAAATTGGACTAACAACTTAACTAAATATATTACATATTTTGTAGCAGAAATATTGAAGGTTCGGTTTATGAATCTGTACGGTAACTGTTAAAGAGTTAAAACATTAATTTTAAAACTATTCAAAAAGTTATGAATAACAGCGAATAATAATGGTCAGAGGTGTTCTATTTGCTTAGCCGGTCAGTAAGGTCTGTTACTGGATGGGTGACCAATAATAATATATTGCCTAGATTTCATCCGTATTTCAGAAGGCACGTTAAACCCGGCCTCCCTATAGTTTTCTTACCCCAGCAGTGAAGCTGGTATAATTATCTGGTGAATAATGTTCAAGGATCTCAGTTGTTTATCATGTTTCTTTTGACATTAGTTCGAGATACGAGTACACGTACAAGACTGGAGTCTTCTGAGTTGTTTTTGAGCCGACCAGGCTCAATTTTAATAACTGCACTCGCAAATGATAGCTCCATCCTCAGCGATTCATTTTATAATCATAAGCATGATAGGATTGAAATCTTCAGCATTTTTGTCGTACAAAAATCTCGATAATCATTATAGAGAGTTTGTTGAGAACTCGAGTGTTTTAAAATTGAATATAATTAATGTACATATAGGTACATTAAAGATTCGAGATGTTATTAAAGACGTGTGCTTTTCTATTTTAATAGGCACTTACTTGGAATGGGAATCGTATAACATGCAGCGTTCAATGACACTGAGCTTGAACGAAAGTACGAGTCTTAAGCTTCTCTCCCAGCCCATAAAAATGAGGAAATAAACTATTACAACAGCTCGATTAACCCTTTGTCGCTATCGCAAAATAGCTATCGTAAACACCCGGTAAACGTAATTGTGCACACGTATCGCGTGCCCTAATCACACTATTAAATGCCTTCACCCTCATTGCCCAATAACTGGAAAAGTATAGGGACAAAATCGTTTCAATAACGATTTGTCTTAAATTGGGCAATAGGCGATCTGTGTCTTTAAGCAGCATAGGCTTAAAAACAGTTTTACTGGACCAATAACGTTATATTCGTACATATAATATAAATTATATTCCACATACTGACTGACGGCTTTGGTAGACGCGCGGGTTCAGCGCAATGATACAATTTTCATTCCTGTGCTATTTCTATAAAGATATATTTTTATTCTATAAAGATTGTTAATATCGATACTATACATTTAAAAAAAAGCTTTATAATTCAAATAGGAATAAAAATTTTAATAACCGTAAAGTAATATGCACGCGCGCTTTTCTCGCAAATCGGTACACAGTCTGCCGCGGTGATTTGTCTAGCTACTTGGGGACACACCTTTACAAAAACAATTTTGCATAAAGTCCGAAGAAAATTCCAAAGAAGTTATAGCTCTCCTTTTTGCTAATAAATAGCAATTTTCGTGTGAAAATCTATCAGTTACTAGTAACAACCTTAATATTTCCAACCCGTTCTTGAAATATAAGATTCCTATCACGACCATTTATAGTCCTGCCGCTTATCTTAAATACTATAACAACAGACTTAGGCAGGATGCTCTCTGAATAACCAAGCAGGTTACGTTCTATTACGAGGTTCGGTTTATTTATTTGCCGAGAGGAAAAATCGTAATTTCATCTTTAACTTTCTTTCATTATTATAATAATAATGACTACTGCCACCATTAAAAATACTATTACAATGTTTTTTTCGTACTTATAATAATACTGACTACAGGCACGATTAAAAATACCACTAATATGTTGACTAATTTGTTTATTATAAAGATATCCACTGATGGAGCCCAAATCAATAGGTTGGATTTATGATGCAAGGATATACCCCTATAACGACTCAAGACGTAGCCAGAGAGCAGAGTCTTTTGAAGCGCTTGGAGGAACTAGATAATATAAATTATGAATTAATAATTATAGAAGAAAACGTAAATAGTTATTTATTTTATTAACATAGTTAGATATCTCAGTTGGTTTAGTATATTTTAGTTAGTTAATAGTTAGATATTTTCTAACTCATCGTCATACCATTTGAAGCAAAGAAACTGAGGATTACAATTATATATTGAGCGGCTAAAAATATTTGGTTTGTTGTCGTTCGGTTAGCCTACCCCAAATTCAATGAAGGCAGTTTGTCTTTCTTGACTTACGCAATCACTGGCAAGCGGCACCGCAGAGACATCGGCTTTTTCATCGCCACTGAGGGTCGAGGTTGCTTGAGTAAAACGATATAAAATTATGTTGTAAATTGAGATTCTTTAAGGAACTCATGAGTTATTTAATTCTACTACAACATCATTTTAAAGTACGACAAATGATATTGACGACAGACAGTTATCATTTTAAAAGTATCATACAATAACAGACGTAGATAGGTACTATAACTTAAAGATCTTGTCAATAATTTTGCATGGCCAAAATCATATTTAAGGGCAGAATATTGTCATATTTCAAGGGACAAGAAACATTACATAGCTCTACTACAATAAAATTTTCTTCTTAGCTTCTATTATAAAAATAGGACAACGAAAATTCTCAAAATAAATTATGGCTTCATGCGTGAATCGAACCCACGCCCTTAGCAATCCGGGCGGCTGCCTATAATACTCATCCAACCAGAACGTTTTGACTATAATATTTATAAAATGTTAAAATAAAAATCAAATAACAGTGTAAATAAGCTTAGTGGATTACAGTCTTCAGACAAACGCTTATAATATAAAATCCCAAACTCAATTTCTATTGAAACAGTTAATTTTAATTAATCCTCTTCTTTTGCCTCTAATTGCTGATAAGCTTGTAGCATTTCTGAGTTGTCGGTTATTATACATATAGCCTATAGGTATAGCCTTCCTCGATAGATGGACTATCCAACACAAAAATAATTTTTCAATTTGAGTTAGTAGTTCCTGAGATTAGAGCGTTCAACCAAAGTAAGTCTTCAGCCTTATTTTATTAGTATAGATTTTTAATGTCAACGGTTTTGGGTTTTATTATTTCGATGATAGAGTTCCAAAAAGGTGGTACCTATGTGGCAACCATTATCCTTATTGAAATTCCCTTAGTCGCCCGACTAGGGACATTTGAATAAAAATAATGGAGTCGCATGGATGTCATGTTGGATTTTTAAAGAAAACTAAGTGAAACTTTCATTCACATTTTGTTCAACTGATGAAGATAATGCTCAATATTGAACTGATATTGAGGTATTAATGAACTTTAATCATTTATACTTTTTTTTTTAATAAATAAATTATTTATCTATTATGATCTTTTTTAATAGATTTTAAAATTGGAAGTCTATTAAAAAAGGGCCAGGTCAAGAGTACTCGCAACCGACGAGCATGCATGAAAGATAAAAATGATATTGGATGAAGTGAAATAAGTATGTAAGGATCGTAGCAAGTGGAAAGAAGTGATCTCTGCCTACATCTGTGGGAAAAAGCCGTACAATTATGTATGAAAGTATATATGGTCAGTCGTAAATGTTTATTTCGAGATGAAAACGGTCTATCTCCTCTTCTAGTTATTAAATCGTAATAACATCATAGTACGCGATCAAAGTCGAAGAAGTCAATAAAAATGCCTATTTTAATACGACCACAGTTTGTTACAAATACATGGATATTGTATTAAATTTAAGTAGGTAGCAACCGTATTTTATTTCACCTCAAGAAGCTTCGTGTTCGGCAAAATAAATTCAGACAGGCTTACAAAAGATAATAAATGTAATAAATAAAGTAGTTCTCATCTCTTTGATATATGATCCGGGGTTTCGTGTTGATAAGCAATGATTTTACTGAACTTTCGTTGGTTTTGGTTCGGAAAGCTTTTGTTAAGATATTATTTAACATACGATTAATGGAAAACCGCTTTAATAAGAAATGACTTATGATTTTCAAACAAATAGTAATTTATAAAATAGTTCATAAAAATAAATAGAGTACAGCGGTACCTGCAAATATAACTTCGCGAACGAATCTAATTAATCTCAAATAATTATATTGACAGTTCGATTTTAATTTTAACATTATATAAATGTTAGAAAAATTAGTACAAAGGTTTTGGTGGTTAGAAAAATAATTTCGAAAAATTACGATCGTTTCCCGCCTCAAGATCATAATTTTTCGAAATTATTTTTCTAACCACCAAAACCTTTATACTGACAGTGCCATCAAGACTATGTTGGACTCATCAGAATTTATTTCATTCGTAATTCATTCAACATTTTTTTTCGTGTATAAGATCTAAATTGCATGTTCCGTGCTGTTACACTTGAAATTGAAATACACTTGAAATAAAAGTATTAAATAAGGAAATCGGCGTTTTTGCATTTTGTATTTAAATACGGACACCAAAATGGACTTAGCATATTAGGGCAATTTCCTTTTGCACGAATTCAATGGTTCATTAAGCCTTTTCATGATACAATTGCCTGTAATTTGTTACTTGATTTTTATTCCGAATTGATACAGCCGATAGGAGCACGTAATTATTCCTTTTATTCGATTGGCGTCCCATGAAAACATTACGTGAATAAAACATTTCAACGAGAACAAATTACTAATCAAACGTTTACTTTTCAATAAGGTTTGTAATGTTGTTAGTTTGGCTGGCTTAGTTATAGGTCATTTGTTGATTAGGATGTAATTTAATTATTTTCACGTTAGTCATTAATCACATAACATTGTTTTTCACGTAATAAATTGCAATTATTTAAAACCGCTGCGCTCAAAAGATATTAATTGAGAAGCGCTTACTTTATTCCCCATTACTTAAAACATCTTTGCTAACTTACAACTACTTCCAACCGCTACATACAATGAGTCAGAAGAAATCAGAAATGTATAAAGCCATAGTAAAAAATAAATAGAATGGTAAAATAGTGCCAGGCCTATAGTGCCCGAACAGAACAGAACAGTACGGCATTAATGAAATTGAATGAAGCGAAAGTAGTATATAAGTATCGTAGCAAGTGGAAAGAATGTATCTCTACCCTGTAAGGTGTGACATAAGAAATGTAGGTAAAAAATAGTGATTAAAAAATGAAATAGCAATATTTAAACAAATAAAAAAGCCCTAAATATGTTATTTACAGCAATAAATAACTGTATCTAACAAACGATCAAGTAAAATATATAATCTTATCAAATATCTTTATTGCATATTACATAACATTAATGGTCTTAATATAAGTTTGTAGTTCGATTGTGTACATTATTCAGTCCTGATAAAAAATACAAGCAATGCTACGTAAATAAATCGTAGTCGTCATTATGCATAAATACACAATGGAATCTGATGGCAGTCACGGCAAATTTATGTGATATGCACATGTTATAGACATAAACTTTTCTCTATACGTAAATGTCCCATTTCCATTGACATTTAGCTCGCGTGTCAGTAAATGAATTGAAGAATACCGTGTAATCATACATCCAAGTGTTCACAAGTTCTCAATAACTAAACATGCGGATTTCTTGCTTAAATACATACATAAATCAGGCCTATGTCCCCGTAGGAGACTTGCTTTAATATATTTCAGAATAATTTGTGTCTTATAATTTAGTTTTATGCTTTTCTTTGATTTTATATTTGTCGAAATTATATTATAAAGTATGCAGTACATTTATTTCCAAGGGCAGTAAAATAAAAAATGTCTCAGATTATAAGTATATACGATCTTAAGAGGCTTTCTTTTTACTCCCTGCCCAGAAAGTGCGAGTTTCCGTTCGCGTAGCGGGTAAACAATGTTACTATCTTGTCAGGTGTGACTTACATTAAATTAATATTTCATTTTTAATTGAACATTATATAAATGTTAGAAAATTATTTTAAATAAAGTCATCATCGCCCTGCCCTTATCCCATCCTATTTGGGGTCGGCGCAGTATGTCCTCTTTTTCCATTCTCTTCTGTCACTCTTCATCTCCTCATTTTAAATAAAATAAGTCAGAAAAGTTTAGAAAAAGTTTTGCATGTAATGGGGAAATTTTCTTAGTACCTATGCAAATAATTGAATAAATTCTTGTAGTATCCTATTGCATACACTTGATCTTACTGTTAACCTTGGTCACGTAAAACTATACTTATATGAAAGAACTCGACTCAATTTCCTTTTGCGATTGAACTATTAAATTTATTAAATGATTAAATTATTAAATGGCTATAATTATCTTAAGTTTATTTCAGAAAAAATTGTGTTAATATAATATGTACAAAATATACAAGTACCTACATGACTTTGATGTAGACATTTTGTGTATTCTTGGCTTAAAATGTCTTCACTGTTGAACCAATTGCCTTTCAGTGACTAAATACAAACAGAGGGGGATATGTCTTTATACGACGTTATAAATTTACGATTTTTACACACCACATTTTTATACTACGAGAACCATCATCATAAAAACTGACGTAAAGGCTATATAACTCGCTCCTACGCCCCAAAACGCAGTTAAACTGGTAGATACATACATATTTCATTTTACAATATAGGTACTGACGTACCTTTTAATATCGTCTTGAAACAAATGCTCCGAATTTCACTTACATTTGTCATTGGAAGTAGAAGAAACTTTTGCCCTGACAATGTTGGGCATCGAATTTATCCTCATGATGTTTCGTCAGGGAAGAAAATGTTTGCTTCGGAAATTTTAAGCTCATCCATTTGGTGGTGGATGGCCTAGTTTCAGAACGATTATTTTAACGCCCGTTCGTGAAGTTTTGTTCGTATTTCACCAGCTTAACTAAAATGTTAATGACTGGACAAAATGTATAGGGCGCTATTTAACTTCTAGTCTAGTTCTAGTCTAGTTGTATAACTATTAACATTAATGTTTATAACAATAGTCCTTGAATCTTACTAAGTATAACTTTAGGTATTTATATATCATATCTATTTCAACAAAATTAAATATTTATTATAGTGTGTTAAGCCAACTAAGAGTTTTGATATCTCGCACTAAAAAGTTTAGACGGCTTCGTAAAAATAATTTCAAATATTTGCATCATTACTGCGTATTTTGTGCATACTTGCATGCAATCACAGCTGTCAAAGCAGCACACAGACTAAATCAAGCCAAAGAAAGTACAACTAATATTTACAAAAGTATGATAAAGAATATTAACATGAATTGTATTTAGAACAACTTATTTATAGTTATACCCGTCCTTCGGTGCCTTGTATAGAAATAGAAAGGCTGGAAGGTTAGGCGCGAGGCCTCTGTCGTATATGCATGTAAAGATTCTATTAATAGACTTTATGTCTAAACATAAACCGTCCCTCATTCTGGGATAGGGTATGCCATAGATTCATCTCCTATTACTTCAGCAATATAGTGTAAATTATCTGGTGAGCTACAGAATTAAGACTTTGACCGCAGGTAATTTTGGTAGATAGAAATTTCCCAAAAACTTACTTGACGCGCCAATTTCCAGACACCATTAGACAGTCATAAATTGAATGAAAATTATAAAATTTAACATCTCATGGAAAATTGACTATTTTTGATTCCATTGTAGAACTAAAAAAAAGAAAAATTTGCGCCTATTGCATCAAAAGCTTAAACCATAAATACGTAGCGTATATTTTATTTCAACAACTTACATTGTTTGGATTAAACTATGTATACAGTGTAGTTTGTAGAGACAAAAGTTATCCGGATCTGCCGGAAAAAATTATCTCCAACAATCTGAAACTAGCAAAGTTAGAAGCTAGACGGAAAGATAAAAAGAAAAGAATAAAGTCTCAGGTGACGTAACTTTCTAATCAAAGTCGATAAATATAATTTCAAAAGTTGTGACTACCCTATACTAGGGCTCTTTATTTTCCTTTTGGCAACTAAATCAATTTAGAACCGAGCCGGAATTGAATTATCGGTATTCGCACGGTTTGATGTGGTGTCGCCCGTCAGGACACTAAATCTCATTTATTTACAGGAAAAAATTGGACTAACAACTTAACTAAATATATTACATATTTTGTAGCAGAAATATTGAAGGTTCGGTTTATGAATCTGTACGGTAACTGTTAAAGAGTTAAAACATTAATTTTAAAACTATTCAAAAAGTTATGAATAACAGCGAATAATAATGGTCAGAGGTGTTCTATTTGCTTAGCCGGTCAGTAAGGTCTGTTACTGGATGGGTGACCAATAATAATATATTGCCTAGATTTCATCCGTATTTCAGAAGGCACGTTAAACCCGGCCTCCCTATAGTTTTCTTACCCCAGCAGTGAAGCTGGTATAATTATCTGGTGAATAATGTTCAAGGATCTCAGTTGTTTATCATGTTTCTTTTGACATTAGTTCGAGATACGAGTACACGTACAAGACTGGAGTCTTCTGAGTTGTTTTTGAGCCGACCAGGCTCAATTTTAATAACTGCACTCGCAAATGATAGCTCCATCCTCAGCGATTCATTTTATAATCATAAGCATGATAGGATTGAAATCTTCAGCATTTTTGTCGTACAAAAATCTCGATAATCATTATAGAGAGTTTGTTGAGAACTCGAGTGTTTTAAAATTGAATATAATTAATGTACATATAGGTACATTAAAGATTCGAGATGTTATTAAAGACGTGTGCTTTTCTATTTTAATAGGCACTTACTTGGAATGGGAATCGTATAACATGCAGCGTTCAATGACACTGAGCTTGAACGAAAGTACGAGTCTTAAGCTTCTCTCCCAGCCCATAAAAATGAGGAAATAAACTATTACAACAGCTCGATTAACCCTTTGTCGCTATCGCAAAATAGCTATCGTAAACACCCGGTAAACGTAATTGTGCACACGTATCGCGTGCCCTAATCACACTATTAAATGCCTTCACCCTCATTGCCCAATAACTGGAAAAGTATAGGGACAAAATCGTTTCAATAACGATTTGTCTTAAATTGGGCAATAGGCGATCTGTGTCTTTAAGCAGCATAGGCTTAAAAACAGTTTTACTGGACCAATAACGTTATATTCGTACATATAATATAAATTATATTCCACATACTGACTGACGGCTTTGGTAGACGCGCGGGTTCAGCGCAATGATACAATTTTCATTCCTGTGCTATTTCTATAAAGATATATTTTTATTCTATAAAGATTGTTAATATCGATACTATACATTTAAAAAAAAGCTTTATAATTCAAATAGGAATAAAAATTTTAATAACCGTAAAGTAATATGCACGCGCGCTTTTCTCGCAAATCGGTACACAGTCTGCCGCGGTGATTTGTCTAGCTACTTGGGGACACACCTTTACAAAAACAATTTTGCATAAAGTCCGAAGAAAATTCCAAAGAAGTTATAGCTCTCCTTTTTGCTAATAAATAGCAATTTTCGTGTGAAAATCTATCAGTTACTAGTAACAACCTTAATATTTCCAACCCGTTCTTGAAATATAAGATTCCTATCACGACCATTTATAGTCCTGCCGCTTATCTTAAATACTATAACAACAGACTTAGGCAGGATGCTCTCTGAATAACCAAGCAGGTTACGTTCTATTACGAGGTTCGGTTTATTTATTTGCCGAGAGGAAAAATCGTAATTTCATCTTTAACTTTCTTTCATTATTATAATAATAATGACTACTGCCACCATTAAAAATACTATTACAATGTTTTTTTCGTACTTATAATAATACTGACTACAGGCACGATTAAAAATACCACTAATATGTTGACTAATTTGTTTATTATAAAGATATCCACTGATGGAGCCCAAATCAATAGGTTGGATTTATGATGCAAGGATATACCCCTATAACGACTCAAGACGTAGCCAGAGAGCAGAGTCTTTTGAAGCGCTTGGAGGAACTAGATAATATAAATTATGAATTAATAATTATAGAAGAAAACGTAAATAGTTATTTATTTTATTAACATAGTTAGATATCTCAGTTGGTTTAGTATATTTTAGTTAGTTAATAGTTAGATATTTTCTAACTCATCGTCATACCATTTGAAGCAAAGAAACTGAGGATTACAATTATATATTGAGCGGCTAAAAATATTTGGTTTGTTGTCGTTCGGTTAGCCTACCCCAAATTCAATGAAGGCAGTTTGTCTTTCTTGACTTACGCAATCACTGGCAAGCGGCACCGCAGAGACATCGGCTTTTTCATCGCCACTGAGGGTCGAGGTTGCTTGAGTAAAACGATATAAAATTATGTTGTAAATTGAGATTCTTTAAGGAACTCATGAGTTATTTAATTCTACTACAACATCATTTTAAAGTACGACAAATGATATTGACGACAGACAGTTATCATTTTAAAAGTATCATACAATAACAGACGTAGATAGGTACTATAACTTAAAGATCTTGTCAATAATTTTGCATGGCCAAAATCATATTTAAGGGCAGAATATTGTCATATTTCAAGGGACAAGAAACATTACATAGCTCTACTACAATAAAATTTTCTTCTTAGCTTCTATTATAAAAATAGGACAACGAAAATTCTCAAAATAAATTATGGCTTCATGCGTGAATCGAACCCACGCCCTTAGCAATCCGGGCGGCTGCCTATAATACTCATCCAACCAGAACGTTTTGACTATAATATTTATAAAATGTTAAAATAAAAATCAAATAACAGTGTAAATAAGCTTAGTGGATTACAGTCTTCAGACAAACGCTTATAATATAAAATCCCAAACTCAATTTCTATTGAAACAGTTAATTTTAATTAATCCTCTTCTTTTGCCTCTAATTGCTGATAAGCTTGTAGCATTTCTGAGTTCAGTGGCTAATAGAAAGAATAACGTACGATAAGCCGAATAGTGACATGTAGTCACGCTACACGAACTTACGGCCATCTACATTTGTTAAGTTTTGCTGCTTTGCTTTTTTATTGCGGTGGCTAAATTAATGTTTCGGCTTATTGACAACAGAAGTATCTTATTATTATACTATACAGTATACATTATGAGGCTGGTGATGATAAGGCGTTTAACCACATATCACCTTTAGAACGATTTTAACTATTTTAAACATTCGAAAAGGTCACTTATTCATCATTAATCTGTCATCCCTCCTAACACTTTTTGTTGTGCCGTAATTGTCTAAGAAACTATAAAATAAAACCTTAATGTTTAATAGAGTTGATGTGATAATTTGGATGCAAAAAATCGCCGTGATACCCTACGGGCTAAATTATTATTTCCTTAGATGGTATTTCTTGTGTGTAGGTATAATATTTTAATATGTCGATGTAGACATTTACTGCGATCGTCATCATATTTGATTTATTTGGTGAAACAGATTGTATCAAAGCTCCACCCTATTTTATTACGTTGGGTGTTAAAGTAAAACTGTAAGCTAGCTTAAACTTATAGGTATATTATTTACATTAAGAAATCCTAACACAACTTTATATAATTAACTTTACTAACAATTATCGATTCCCGCCTCAAGATCATAATTTTTCGAAATTCTTTTTCTAACCCCAAAATCTTTGTAATTATCGATTTTTTTAGTCATCTGATAATAAACTTCTACTCCCTGCCCTGTTCCCAGTCTATCTCGCTGTATGTTTCCTCTTCCATTCATATCGATCAGACATGATCATGCCATCCACTCTCTTTTGATTCATATCATCCGTCACACCGTAAAGGTGCTAGTGATGAATAAATGTATAGAAAAGAGCCGAAACGAAACATGTCGAGAGACCGATGAACGGAGAGAGTGATTGGAATGACAACATTTCAATCGATACTGTTCAAGGTTTTGGCTTAGGTTTTACAGCTCGCTCCCAGGCCAGCATAGAAGACGATAATAAACGTCTTATTTAAACTAAAGTTTATAGCTTTTCCCGTAAGAATAATACAATTCAACTGAGATCACTTGAAATTTACGATTTATCTGCCTGATAGATGGCGAATGCGGTGATTTGCCTGAGATTTATACATATACCTATGTCGACTTGTATAAAGCAGCGACAGATATTATGTTGGATCTTACAACACCAAATCCTGTCAACCATTCCCTTGCCTACACTAATTTGTTTGGTCGCGTGTCCGCTGCGATTACAACCAGCCGAACTGTACAGCAATTCTCCATAGAATAAAATCATATTAATAGCGTTGCTTAGCTAATTTGATCGCACAAAATATTTCTTACAATGTTTCCTAGCCATTTGGTTTCAAACGTCTTTATGTACGTAAAGCTTCTGACAGACATGCTTATATTTAAGCATGCTTGCTCTGCATCTGTTCACACTTTCTATCATTGAGCATGCCAGTGAGATGTCAGTTTTGAGCATTTTTCATGGTCGCCAAGCAACCGTAACAAGCATGTTCATTAGCAAATCTGTTCAGATGTGCTCGAAGCACGCTCACCCGTGCCTAGAAAATCCACGACTGTTGATTTTAGAGCATGCTCGAAATAAGCATGCTCATTACTATAGCCCGACAACGACACTATATATAAACGTCGTGCGCGACCCTCCTGCGGCATGAGAGACGGTGGCTGGGACGGGGCGCTTTGGATGTTAGCGGGGGCGGGTGATGCGGCGAGGAGCGAGTTTTCCCACCTCCCCGCATCGCGCGCCACCGCTGGCATCAGGAGAGCCCCGTCCCCGCCACCGTCTCTCATACCACAGGAGGGTCGCGCACGAAGTTGTCGACTATACCAACGCCTAGACACACATGCTACCAAGTGACAATTGCTTATTAATGGCATACTTTCGTGCTAGTAATGAGCATGTCTGTCAGCATCTATAAGCATGCTACAGCTAAAATAGGGAAATTATTTCGTCGGTAAACACTCAAATCAAGTCGGGAACTTCCGAGACGTCTCGTTGACAGGAGAAGTTGTGTAATTGAACTTGGGGGTTCTTGTGTTAATTTGTAACTCCAAATCAAATTTAATAAGCTGAGAATCCTCTTATTGCTCCTAGTGGCTATAAATCCGGCTTTGTGGGACGGTAAAATCTGCGCCTTGTTTAATTTTCATTTTAATTTTGTGCACTGCCTTGTGCCCAGTTGATGTTCGATTAAATATTTTCACTTACTCGACAGCTTTTGTGTATGCTGCGATTTACATGCCCGATAGATGACAATAGGCTTTTGCATGGGACTTAGTGGGTGTAGATTCACCTCTGCCTTTATTTATGATTGAATTGGTATGTTTAAAACTTTATGAAGTTTAAAACTAAGATCGTCTAATTACCAAAATCTTTCAAGTAGGTATATCATTAAATCATTATCTATGTAAAGTTATCAATGACTTTAAAATTTTCATTCACTATAGCAAGCGAAAACTAGTTTTAAAGATATTTTTACTAGAGCGCGGTCTAGCTAAAGCGCTTTTCCAAAACTATGTAATTACACAGTTTCATCATTATGCAAATCACAGTCATACATAAGCGGACAGCTATGGTGCATTAGCCTGTATGCCTAATCACGCATAAACCTTAGTCTATGTGACTAACCAGGCACAACACCTCTTGTATTATTTTTTTGCTTTTAACAATCAAAACCAAAAACCACGTGCAAAATAAGTTGCAATTAGAAACATGCAGCAGTTCGAAATTGGAACACAATGGAAAGCCTTGACAACACAATCCGAAAGCCATCCGTCAACATAAAGCGGAGTGGCCATTGGATAAACGGTTAGGTCCTCACGCGGCGAGCTCATAAAAGTCATAAATCAGAGTTAATTCAGCTCTACGCCACTGGTGCGCGTTACCCGTGCGCTGAATGCTTAAGCGTCTCACAGACAGACGCGGTCAGCGGTGGCGGTGGCGGGCAGTTATAACGTAGGTTACTCTTCTTCTCCCTGCCTGTTCCCAGTCTATCTGGGGTCGGCGCAGTATGTTTCCTCTTCCATTCAGACAGGCGTCATCAAACCATCCACTCACTTTGGATCCATGTCATCCATCACACCGTAAAGGTGCCAGTGATGAATGAATGTATAAAAACGAGACGGAACAGACCATGTCGCGAGAATGACAACATTCCAATCCATACTGCTCAAGGTTTTGGCTTAGGTTTTACAGCCGGCCGCCTGCCTGGTGACACCAACTTTGGGTATTGTAACGTAGGTAACGGACATTATTCAAACTAGCGCGGTCAACGTTTGTTCGGGTTCGCCACCGCCACCGTCCCGCCACCGCTACTGTTTGAGTAAGGCTTTATTTAAGTATTTTACATACTGTAATAACTTTTGCTCTCAAGATCCTTAAGGCGAATGTAATCTGGCATTACTTATCTTTAGCAATCTCCGAAAACAATGTGCCGAAGTTGGGACAAACAACGCATTAGAGTTGTCTCTCAGTTTGTTGTGGCTGAAGTGCGTCACACACGACGAATATTATGCTATGTATGATAAAATAATATAATGCTTTGATGGAGACTGGTTTGAGCACTAAAAATGTTGTCATTGGTCATCCATCCAATGTCTGGCTTTAGCGAACTAAACTAAGCATAGTTTAAGCAATCGCTGGCCTTCCGTTCTGTATGCACCATTATCTTCTAAGCAGAAATTAATGAATTTCAAATATATATAGAATCTTCTATTGAAACTAATTTACATAAATTTTGTCTATAATTTATTATATTTTTAAAGGTAAAGTGTTTGTTCGATTAGGAAAGATTGAAAAATTGCTGCGATCTGGATTCCTATTACACTATATCAACATGTTTCAATATTCCATCTCGTAATGTTTGAAGGTAAACAATTTTTGTACCATCAATCAATTGACTGTTTAGTACTGACTAATTTATTTGTCGACCTACTATAGCAATTACACCTAAACGACTCCTTAGTGTCTCATAAATATGGTTAAAAATCCAACCACTGAGTTTTTCTGTCGACGCGACAGTATTGAAATAGGTCATGTACTATTTGATTCTATCAGTGAATGACCCTGAACTTAATGTCCCTAATTCAACAATAAAAATTAACGTTTTGTGGGTAGGCACGGCTTAATCTTAAACGCCTAATTACTATCACCCTTGCGTGCCCGTTTTACAACGAGAATCGTTGACGACCAAGCTTCAGTGAGACTTTCTACAATCACACCGTGTGGCGTATATTCGTAAGCATGTAATCATTGAAAGCCTTAATATACTGAGGTCTACTGTTCTGTTCATGTCATTGTTTTACTATAAAGTTGTCCAACATATTCCTTAAAAAAGTGTCTAAAACTTGATGGATTAGTAACTACCGCGATCGGCCGGCGATCGGGTAAACTAAATAATGTTTGTAATGATTGGTGGGATATGCCGTAGTGGAACTGTATGATTTATTTATTGTAGAGCTGAATTGGTACGCAGTAAGAACACTTCTTACAGGGCACTGTTTATTGGTGCTGAATTACGGTGTTTGCACTTAAATTAACTTATTTTATTAATTATTTGGAACCAGCAGGAAGAGAGCGAAAATGTTGCCATGAAGTAAAAATTATTTTTTTCTAAATTACATGTTGCCAACAACGGTCATTGGATGGGTGACCAAAAATCAATGATCCTGACTTCGCCCGTGCCTGGGAAGATAATATATATTGCAATCTTTATGGCCACGTGTGACGACGTGTGGTGACGGCAGCATGGAATACAGTTTCAGCTGGGCTTTTTGTTTTTATAACATCCGAAAAAATGCATTATAATAGTAATCCTAAATTATATAAAAACCATTATAAAGGAACAAAAAGATGGAGCACGTTATCTTCAGTGCTAAGCAGTATTCGCCAAGTCACCACTTGGTATTGCTCTACGTCCATTACCAAAGGTAACATTTATTAGACCTCAAATACACTGCGAACTTTCTCTAAAAATACATACTTCATTTTCGGCTAATGTGGCCCAGATGAAATCGCGAACAGAAACCTAAAAAGGCATCAAAGCTACATTGTATTAAATAAATTGAGTTTGATGCTTTGTTTAAGACTGTATTATGTCTGTATTTTAAAGAAAATGTCTATTTTAATAAATTATGCCTACCGTTAGCATTCAATTCTTCTGTCTGCTCTGCTTCCTCTCAATCTTAGTGGGTCGTCGTCATTTATGTCAAATTTAATAGAAACCAGTCCTCCCTGGAAATCGTATAATTCTTATCACAATACTTAAAAATGTTTCTTTTCGGAGCGATAATGTTCAATTACATTTTACGACCAATGAAAATCACATACATCCTGTGTCAACTTTCTCCTATAGAAGAAGTAAGTGATCACTTACTGCAATAGTTATGCACTTTTTCTAAACTCATGAATGGCGTCTACTACCCGTCGACTTCGTATACGCATGATGTAAGCATATATAATACATACACTCATCAGCTATATCTATTTTTATTGACTTTACTTTATGTCATTCTAAAAATACTGACGATTTCTGTGCAATTTTCCAATGTTATGATGGATGAACATAATTAAGTAAGTCATATTTTTTTATTCAGTAAAACTGCAAAGAATTTATGTCAGTATTATACCCAGCCTTCTCTTGATGGCTATTTGAACCCATTTGGAACAGGCTGTACACTTGATCTCGTCTTCTCATCTCGCGCAAGGTCTCCCTGTGTTTCTTTTGCCTTGTGGCCCCTTCAATGTAGCTAAGTAACTAACAGAATAACAAACAAAAGGAAAAAAAATATTTATTACTTAAACTTACTGTTAAGAAATAAAAGGCTATTTTATTTAATTTAATTATAAGAATGGAGGCTGATAGATCATGAAGTAGGTGTTCATAAAATATGCTTAGACATTGTTGATGAGCATATTTATGTGTTACTCTCTTAAATATTCTAGTCGGAATCAACGGATTGGGGTTGATTCTGCGCTGTGGTGAATAAAAAATAACGTATCCCGAGCGTGATCAATCAAACGCAGTCGTTAGTATAACTGTACTTTCCGGCCGGGCCAGTGTGATGTTGAGTTCCGTGTGGGGTCCCGCAGAGTTTTGCTTCACACATAACATTCCCAGATACATTGTTTATTTGTTGGTTAAAACGTCTGAAACTCACTTTGCAATGCTGTTTTTTTTTCCGGAATGTGACGTAAAAATAGTAGATTAATGCCAAGGGTTCGTAATAAATTAATAATACATTCCACAAAATATAACTCTGTCTCAATTTGCAAGTATTTGATAAATATGTGATATGAGGCTTTTTTTATCGCCCGAAGTAATTTAATAATTTTATGTCACCCCCTGACCAAGAAGTGAGATTTTCCGTATGCCTAGCTAGTGGAAAAGTCCACTTTATGGTCAGGTGTTCAACATCTATTAAAATATTTATACCAAAACTACTGTAACTACTGTAAAGGCTTCGTACAATTTTTTTATGTATGGTATTTAGCTACTACCACATTTTTAGGATAGTGTAAATCCACAAGAGAGAGCAAGAAAGCTTATTGCCAAACACACTCAAGGTGTCATTGTGTCTTTTTAACTTTTTTGTTGGCCGAGCGGTTTAGGCACCTGCCCAGATTGAGTGGACGCGAGTTTGATCCAGCATCAAGACTATAATTATTCGAACTTTTAATCATTTTTTTAACCACAATATTCTTTTCAACACAATTGCTCGTAAATTGACTCTTATTACACAGTTTTAAGGTCCATAATGCAGCATATTATGCACTCGTTCATAATATATTACGTACAAGTGCGTAATCGTAATTTTTTTAATTTTTTTTTGTTTAATTCTCCCTATATTTTTAGGGAAGCATAGGGCCTATACAGCCATGTCTTTAGTATTAAATATACTGTATTCATGTGTGTGAAATGAATAAAAATTAAATTATTTTACGTTAAAAGAGGGATTATTTTCAATAATTCTTCATAATTGAACGTCAACAAAGATCCTTAAGCATCAAAGTTGCACAAAATCCACTCTGAAACAATTTTTGAATTAATGAAAAAAATCTGACTCTCACCATTGAAACGCGCCAAACACTCCAAAGTTTGTGTTTATTGAATTTGTCTATGGACATTGAATATTTTTACGAATACTAAATTATTTTGAGTTTAGATGATAAATAAACATTTTATTCCATGTTTATAAACACAAATTAACTACACTATTTATTTTATTTTTTATTTTGCTGCTGCTTCGGATGCACAGCCGGTTTTTCTGTGCCTTTTGAAAGTTGCCATATTTGTTTTATTAAATTAATATTGTCTGCGTGATGTTTACTGTTAAAAAATGTGTAGTTTTATGTAATAAGTGTCTACTGCGATGAACAATATAAAGATTTAGTGAAACAAAAGTGCATTTGATGAGAAAAGCGATGAGCATTTTCGTGGTCGATCTACCTCGTCAGTCTCCATCAATAGGCTGTTAGTGTAAATTTGCCGCCAAACTCTCCCAAAATGCATTAAAACGTGATACATCCGCGTTTTAATGCTATTAATACTAAAGAAAGTAGACTACATCAGATGAGGCTGTATGTGCTGGTTTCCTTGCCGTCCCTAGTAATAATGAGAATTAAAAAATAACAAAAACCAAACTTGTAGCCGCCATTTTCCGTAATTATTTGGTAAGGTTAATAACAATACAAGTTTGTTTTTTCCTCGCAATTGTGTTGAAAAACGTCGTATGCAACTCGTATGCATTGATCATTACATACTCAGCTTCATTACCGCGCTCGCCTACGGCTCGCGCTTGCAATAATGCCTCGTATGTAATGACCAATGTAGCATACTCGTAGCATAATATACTATTATACTAATTGTTCTAATATAATGTTCTAGTTAAAATCAAAATAGTATAGTTACTATAGCACTGTGAATAATTATAGCTTTACTGACGGTGATTGCAAGCAAACACTACACGTCCATTGCTTGTTATCTCAGGACTGCGGTATATTGAAAATACATAGTGTCATTATGATTAAAAAGCATATTGTACTCTTTGGTCGCTTTACTCTATAATGTTTATAAAAATATTGAAGCAGGAAGTCGATGGGTTTAGTCAAAACACGTGAAGCGATACTTACTTACAATTGACTATTCTTTTCGTTTCTGATAATTCCAAACAAATTATTTCCAATCTATTGATGTCTAGTAGTGATTATACTATTCAAAATCAGAATACAATCCTTAAATTCTATTAAATTCTTTAATATACTTAAATAAAGGCCCATTACGCACGTGGGTGGACTATTAAACACCTACTCTAAGATTACATTAATACAATTACGTCCATATCGACCACGCTTCCCCATTGTGTCCAACAGAAGACTGTTCATGAGATGTCCACAAAGGGTCCATAATAGGCTAAAAGCACTCCAACAAAATATTAGGTAGACGAAGAAACTACGAGGTACGTGATTCTAATAAGAGTCTTTTGTAAGGCTTTCTAAGTGATGATCGATCGTCCCGTTTCTATCCAATATGGAGTACGTTTTTGTGTATATGAAAGCAGATTTTCAAGCACTCTATATCTAAATAATATAATTACAGTTCAAATTCATGTTTACAGACTATCAAAATAACACATCAATAATGATTACCATTAATCTTAATGTATATCTTCATTGTTGTTCATCTACCAATCAAAATGTGGGTAATCGAAATACCATTAATACAAAGTCAATAGAATTACATAATCAGCAATCAGCAGTTGTAATGTGAATTGTCACCACACCCTTTCTCTCCCGTGGGTGTCGTACAAGGTGACTAAATGTTTAGACGGTAACGAGTAATGAGCTACAGCGTTCCTCTTAAACTACCTAGTAATATACTGCGATTTATATGCCCGATAGTTCCGCCCCCTATTACATGGGCCCTGACATAATTGGCGAAACGTGGATGATAATTCGCATCTGCACACTCCTACGGGGATAATTAACAGCCATGATTTATGTATGTATTTTGAACTCACTAGCAATTGCACCAAGAGATGTCGTACTGAAAGAAAGTTTTCTTAAGTACTTATTGTTATTTCTTGCTCTAGAAAAACACCTATGAAATTATCTAATGGGAAATAGAACTGCTGGCCTACTAATTGTTACTTTTTTATTCGATAACGCTCAATGAAAATGGATGTAATTGACATAACCACCGGTCGATTTTCCAAGACATGTGTCAAATCCCATACCTTTTAATGAGCGTCAGCGAATTCCTGAATTGCTTTGGTTAATATACCTTAACGTTCTGTTTATATACCATAACATACCTTAATATACCTAATCGTACGTCACATTTACGATATTTTATACCTGCCGCTTGTTTGAAATGATGATAGAACTGTTTATTTTTTATGAAAATAGGACCACTTGAAGCTGAATAAGTAGATGTCGGAAAACGTTAATCCCTCACGTATTTTTATATTAAATATAAACTTTCGTAAGTTCTACACTGGAACGTGTGTCTCAGGCTGCTGTCATAGGATCTTTCCAAATAGGTCTGGGCAGAGAGAGAAGTCGGGGTGGCTTAAGTGAGTGTTGACTTAATGTAAAGGAATGCCGAAAACCTACATTGGGATCACAAGTCCCAAGCGCTCCACTGACTTCCCTCTCTGCAACACTATGGACCCGGCACCCGCACGGTGAATTAATGGAATGTTTTCGTCTCTGTTTGTTTATCAGTCAATGCTTATCATTCGTTTATATTTTTCATTATTTCAAATATAATGATTACTGTGGGCGGACAGTGATGACTGACTTTACAACGGCAAACAAACAAACGGCAAAACGATAAATTAATTCAAACAGCCCGTTTCGCTTAAAATTATGATTTATTCAAGAAGTGTAATAAAAGCTTTATATAAGTCACAAATGTCAACGAATGCAAATCAGCTTTCATTATTATACTAACTTTAGAACTGTCCATTTAGCGGAGCAACAATGCTTTTGTAACGTGCTTTATCTGTTATTTGGTATAATTAAAATATGTAGCAAAACTGTATTTTAATAAACGTATCGGCTTCAGTACAACATGCTCGAAACCCTGCAATAACAATATTACCAGCATCGACTGATTAATTACAATGAAAATAATATCACGCTGTTTGAAGCAAAGTTTTTAACAGCGAAAAATGTTGCGGGTTTTCGAATACGAATAAACACATTCTCTTTTTTATCAGTAAAACGGCCTTTTGGATGCTTCACTGAGAATTTCTATTAAGTTAAGTCAAACAGTCCACAGTTACAAAATATTTTTGTAACAAAATATACCATGTCAAACTATCAATATTTTTCTTGGTTGATTTTGAACCTAAGCTGTTTTTATGAAAGTGCAAAATATATCAAAGAGTAAGTGCTCATGCACCTGCGTAGGTAGTTGGGATTAACTTCGGGTAATAATATTGTTTGTAACCTTTTACTTATAAACCCTTAAAAGTGAAAACAAATTGAATAAAATATCTCACAAGAGAAAATTTAACGGAAGCCTTAACAAGCATCAGCTAATTCTTTTAATAAAAATTTTAAGATACATTTTTCTTCTACCCCGTTTCCAAGCACTTTTTCAGCTGAGACGCGATTCCTTGGGAACTTTAAAGATTACTCACGGCCATTTAATTAACAGCAGCTCAAGCAACTTATCTCTGCTAATTACGCTGAGATGCGAGATAATAAAGCACGCTTAGTCGTGGCTAGCTTACGTTATGTTTTGAGTGCGGTAGACTGAGAACAAGTGAAATGGAAGTACCTACCTGAGATGAAGATGATGATGATGAAGCCATAACAAATACAAGTATTCCCTTTCATTATGGGTATACTGAGCAGCTTGATGGCGATAGCGCGCTGATTCGGCGGTTGCGTAAACTAAGCAAAGTTTTGCTAAGGGCGGTCATTGGATGGGTGACCAAAATGTACTATCTGACCTCTGTACTATCTGACCACCTTCTTAAAGCCAGGCACAATCAATGGCACATGGCAGATTAAAGGACTGGCGATGATGATGGTGATAGGGAATTAGGCTGCTTGCATTAGCGCCAGTCCTTTGTATCTAAATAATAATTATGAGCCTTATTGATCTCATCTCTTTTTTTATAGTATGTTGAAGTTTTATGTTTTTTGTCACAATACATTAAGTATGCTATAGAAGGAAAACTTGAAACAGACCTTCTTGGTAGTCCGCGTGATAGCAGTGTGTTATTCATAGTCATACTTACTGCCGCACTCAGAGACGTCAAATAACTTTAATGAGTACTTAATGTCAAAAATTTTCATTTAAATTTAGACCAAAGACCTGACAAGAATAGAGACTAGTTTTGAATTGTCATTTTTTGACATTCAGTACTCATTATTGTTAATTGACGTCTCTGAGTGCGGCAGATAGGCCTATTGCAGTACCACTACATTAGGCATATGACCTGTAGTAGACAAATAAATTTTGAAAATAAATATTGTATTATGTCTTTATTATTCTAAAAGATCAGTAGATAGACAGACAGAACAATCGATGACATCAAACAGGTTGTGTAGCGATCTGTTGATATGTATAAGACAATTTGTCTATGTGGTATATTTTATAACGACAAATCAAACAATGTGTTGCTCTGTAAAAACAAAGTTTTTATTTTAACATTTACATTGAGAAAAACATTAATTATCTAAAGGTATTTTCATTTAACCTTACCTGTAAAAACAAAGAAACGACATTCAAAGTTAATTTGCCTATTCAGATTTAATATTACTTTCAGACTCGATAGTTTTTATCAGCATTAATTATTAATTTTCTAAATAATATCTCAAATGTCATTCAAATTAAAAGATTGCTGTTTTACCGATCATCGGTAGACACGGTAGTTGGCGCAGTGGCGCCATCTCTTGAGTAAAGACAACACCTCAATGAATTTTAAAAACGCGCCATAAGTAAAACACAAAGGTATCCTAGTTAATATGTCTAGGATTTCTTTACATCTCCCCCCCTAGGGTTAGAAAATTTCTTAGCAGAATTTATCTTCCTTTAATAGCTTTTTCTTCTTTCTAATCCTCATTTTCTTCTGGAATGGGGACAGGAATAAGCTTCGTAATATGGAATAGATTTGACTCTATCTTTCTATGTCCTGTATTAATCTTGTATATCGATGGAGATAGTTTATCTTCGATTTTAAATGGCCCAATCCTTAACTCATCTAATTTTCTTCTATTTAGTTTGTGACCATTTTCAACATATACCATATCGCCTATTTCAAAATTATGGATTGTTTTGTTTTTATCGATCATCATTTTATTATATTCATGTGATTTTATTGTTCTTTGTAATGCTAATTTTCTGTCTCTAATCCAGTCATCTGCTTCGTTTTTTAGTTTAAGTTCATTTGGTATGAATGAAACGTCAGTACCCTCCAATAGGTATTTTGGTGCAAAGCCTGTTATAGAGTGTTCCGTGTTATTATATCTATCTACACAAGTATGAGCAATAGTAGTCCATGCAAATTTATTGAGATTTTCATTTGTCTTGCACCTTATTTTATTAACAAGTGTTTGGTTTAGCCTTTCGTTAAGTCCATTAGAAAATGGCGAATTTACTGCAGTGAAAATTGGCGTGATTGACCTTTCATTTAAAAATGTTTTAAATTCTTTTGAGTTAATTCCAGGATATTGGTCAGTGAGAACCATATCGATTTCATTAGAATTTGGTACAATATTAATGAGTTTTATAAAGTCCTTTGCACTCTGCGTCTTTGAGGTTACTATATAAGCATATCGAGTGAAATGGTCGACTAAAAGGTGTAAATATCTTTTTGTTGATCGAGAGCCGCCAAATCCCCCAATTGTGTCTATTGAGACAATTTGTAATGGTTTTGTGGCAAGACCTAAATATGACATTAAACCATATTTAGTTTGTCCTCTTGTTTTATTTTTTATACATATTTCACACTTTTTGCAAAAATCAATGATGTTTCTAGTTAATTTCTTTGCTGTATAAAATTTTCCTATTTTCTTTTGCATCTGTTTTATACCTATATGACACATATTTTCATGTATGAGTTTTATAAATTTTATACTAAGTTCCTCTGACAGTAATATTTTTTCTTGCTTTCTAGCCCTCTTATAATATACATTGTTTTTATATATTAACTTGTTCTTGTATTTTTTTATATCCTCATTTTTCTCTTGATCTGTTAATATATCATTCAGTGTAACTAAGTTTATTATTTTTAATTGTTCATGTACATCTTTATTAGCTTCTAATACTGGGTTTCTGCTCAAGCAATCTGCCTCTAAATTATTCTTTCCTGGTGCATATTTTATTTCGAAATCATATTGTGATAGGTAATACGATAAATCTCCCAACTCTTCGTCCGTTCTGCATTTAATGTTTAAATTTTCTAATGGTTTGTGGTCGGAATATACTATGAAAGGTTTGCCTATTAGCCAGTACTGCCAATATCTTATGGCCTCCTTAATAGCCAAACATTCCAAATATATAGCTTTTCTTTTCTTTTGGACTTCATTTAATTTTTTTGAAAAATATGCTACAGGTTTTTCTTTTCCGTCTGGTTGAGTTTGCTTTAACACTGCTCCAATACCTTCTAATGATGCATCTGTATATATATTTATTGGTAAGTCTTGATCAAAAATTTCTAAAATTGGTTGTGAACACAATAGTTTTTTAATCTTCTCAAATGATTCTTGGCATTCTAATGACCATATGAATTTATTGTGCTTTCTAAGTAAGTTATGTAATGGTTCTAAAATCATTGAAATGTTAGGAATATACTCTCGGTAGAAATTGATTTTTCCTAGAAGTTGTCTAATATTTTTTTGATTTTTTGGTGTTGGGAAATCTCTTATTGAAATTAAGTTATCTCTCACTGGTTTAACTGTGTTGTCTTTTATTATATGTCCAAGGTATTTTACTGAATTTGTTGCAAATCGACATTTTGTGAACTTAAGCCGGAAACCTTCTTTTTCTATTGCCTCTAAAAGCTGAGATAAGTGATTTATGTGATCGTTATAAGATTTAGAAAATATTAAAATATCGTCAATGAAATTTACAGCAAAATATGTTAATTTGTACTTTCTCAATATATTGCTTAGTATTCTTTGAAATATGGCTGGAGAAGTTTTTAAGCCGAAGGGTAAGCATGTCCATTGGTAGTGGCCTTCCTGGGTAACAAAAGCAGTTTTCTTTCTATCTTCAATTCGCAGGGGAATAGACCAGAACGCAGAATTAATGTCTAATGTTGAAAAATACTTACAGTTTCTGGTTTTAGTTACCAAGTCTTCAATTAAAGGAAATGGCTGTGCCTGAGGTACTACTATCTTGTTTAGATCTCTAAAATCAATACACAACCTTGTTTTTCTATTGTCTTCTTTTTTGAAAGCCAGGGTTACTGGTGCTGCAAAAGGGCTGTATGATTCTTCTATAAGATTTCTTTCGAGTAATTTTCTTACTTGTTCTTCTATCTCTAACTTATCCTGTATTGAACATCTGTAAGGTCTCTTACTGCAGTATTTGTCTACAAGTAGATCAATGCGTGCTTCATAATCCTTTACTGTTCCAATATCATATTTATCTTTTGCAAAGCTCGATTTATGTTTATCTATAAGTTTATTTATTTCTGATTTTTGTTGATTATTCAAATGACTCAGATCCATTGAAAAGTCTTCTTCTTTTATTTGTTCATTAAAGTTTATAAAGTTAAAGTTTTTTTTATCTTCAATAGGATTGTTTACAAAATTCAGTTCCTCTTTTATAAAGCTTTCTTCAGATTTCTGATCAATTTCTAAATTTTCATTTTGAATCAAATTAAACTCTTTTATAGTATCAAGTCCAATTAGAAAATCATATTTGAAGTCTTTTCCGTCTACAATATAAACATCAATTTTCTTCTCTATATTAAAGATTTTAATTTTTATTGTTGTGAAACCTTTTGTCTTTTTTACACCATTAATTGTTAGTAAGTTTGTATTGTTGTGTATATTTTTTCCTTCTTCCTTTAGCCTTAATAATTTAGAATTAATTAAGGAAACATTAGAGCCAGAGTCATATATACCAAGTATGTTTAATTTTCCTTCTAATGTTAGTTTTACTTTAATTAATGGTGTAATTATTCGTTTTTTGGCTCATTATCACTTAATTCTACATCTAATACAGTATTGTTTACATTCTTATTATAGGTTCTCTTGTTCTCATAGTCATCAGTTTGTTTAAACCAACATTTTTCTTCAGAGTGAAAACGGCTACCTTTATTTAATTTTTCACACGTTTTGCATGGTTTAATTTTTTCACCTCTTACTTTATTATTTTCAAACGTATTTCTCTTAAATTTATTATAATTATTCTTATTGACTGTTTGTTCATGTTTACCAATTTCATTGAAAAGATTTGCAGTTGATGTTATTGATTCCTTATCCATTTTGTACATTATATAATCCGGTAGACCCATAACAATAAGATGAATTAATGTCAGTGTGTCAATGTTTTTATTTATCTCTAATAATAATCTTTCTTTTTTTGTGGCATAATCCCGCAATGAACCTCCTTGAAATTTAAATGTAAATGCATATTTAACTTGTGACCAACCTTTGTTTCCGTATGTTTCACAAAAATTTGTTTTCCATACTACCCATCCTGCGTTTACTGTATATTTTATTAACATACTAGTGTACCAATCTAGGCATTGTTTTTCAAGTAAATATTTTAAAGTCTCAATTTTTTCTGTCTCTTTCAATATATCGAAACGTGTACATTCATCCTCAAAATCATTGATCCATTGGTCAACGTTTGATATTTTCCCTGAAAACTTCTCGAGTAAAAATCTTTCTGCTATTTTTCCTACATTTTTATTTTCAATGCACTTACTAGTGTTATTTTCGGATGGCTTCGTTTCATGTGTAATTTCATCCAGGTATTGGTCACCAAATTGTAAATTCCCACCTTCATCTAAGTAAATTTTCTTCAAATCTTGAGTTAATGGAATCCATAGTTTACGTGTTTGATGTCTTTTCTTTAGAGAATTTTTAATTTTGGTAAAAATGTCCGTATTCGTTATGGCAGTGTGTTTGCTTGCGTGTTTCAAATCATCAGGAATATTATATAAATGTCCATCGGGTGTTTCGATTGAGGTTATGCAGATCACATTTGTTTTTACATCAGATGCCGCTAACACTGTAAATGTGAACCGTAACTTTTCCATTTTTCTTTACTAAAAATGTCGTTTTATAAGACAATTTGTCTATGTGGTATATTTTATAACGACAAATCAAACAATGTGTTGCTCTGTAAAAACAAAGTTTTTATTTTAACATTTACATTGAGAAAAACATTAATTATCTAAAGGTATTTTCATTTAACCTTACCTGTAAAAACAAAGAAACGACATTCAAAGTTAATTTGCCTATTCAGATTTAATATTACTTTCAGACTCGATAGTTTTTATCAGCATTAATTATTAATTTTCTAAATAATATCTCAAATGTCATTCAAATTAAAAGATTGCTGTTTTACCGATCATCGGTAGACACGGTAGTTGGCGCAGTGGCGCCATCTCTTGAGTAAAGACAACACCTCAATGAATTTTAAAAACGCGCCATAAGTAAAACACAAAGGTATCCTAGTTAATATGTCTAGGATTTCTTTACATATGTAGTCAAACAGTGATTTAACTCACCAACATAAGCTTGGAACTATGAGTGATGGGACACTTGCATCGATATTGCTGACCTAGTTTAAATGCCAATCATCAACCTGTACGAGAGTAGCATTTCATTTCATTCCACAGGCTATCACAGCCACCGCTTTGGACGGTGGATATACGCCGGCATCGGCCATGGTATTTCGAATTTAGAAAATTGAATTCTGCTCGAATTCTGATAAGGTAATTATTTTTTCTCGAATCGTGGTATAGTATATTTTTAACATTTATATATAATTACAAAAACGATACATATATAAAATTTAAAAAAATATGTCCTTATGCAATTCGACCAATGCCGTTAATCAACTTACCCAAATCATGGGCTTATAACGTGAAGAATTTCTGTAATCTTTAAATGATTATGACGATAATATTCAAATTTAAGTAAATTACAGAATTAGTAGGTATTTTTTTAACAAAGAAATGTTAAATATTATGAAATAGGAATAGAGAATTAATACTAATTATACGCGAGTCTTATCCGTAAAAGTTGTTTTATTTCAAAAGGAATAGAGAAAAGTAATCAAAGGAGTGTTGGGCCCATACATCTCCTCTGTGGTCATTCACCTCCAACCATCAACGTTTATCCATCACCCTCATACAGCTGTTGTTGCCCATAAACGTATTTAAAGTTCAAAATATTAATTATCGATACTATTATAAGTGACCGCACTGTTTCCAACTGTGAATAGGACAGTCGCCTCCGGCGCGAGATTTAATTGAATTATTTGAATCAGTCCGCCGCTTCCGCCCCCGCCGGCTAGCAGGATATACCAATTGAAAATATGCATTATGTTTGAAATGGATACAATTTCACAGAATCTCAAATATTTCAACTTAATCTGGTTTCAATTTTTGATTTTTTAAACGTTGTACCATATCTTTTTAAGTATATTTCTTTTTATTTAAACTATCGAAATAGAATATCGGATAATACATACATACATACATAAATCACGCCTATATCCCCGAAGGGGTAGGCAGAGGTGAACTAGCACCCACGTTTCGCCAATTATGATAGGTCCCATTTTATAGGTGGCGAGCCTATTGCCATTTATCGGGCATTAAGTCGCAGTACATTGCTATTGCTAGGTGGTATAAGAGGAACGCTGCTGCCCACTCTTCATCATTGATTTATCCTAAGTCCCTTGTACGACACCCACGGGAGAGATTTGGGGTGGTGACAATTGTATTCTACTCTGCCGTCACCACACGGCATAATAGGTATCGGAGAACTTCAATATAATAACGCATAAGGGGAGTTGGCCTTTTTATTAATATTAGGATTTGGCCTTTGAAGATATTGTCATTTGCTGCTAAAGAGCTTGTGCCATTTTTAGGTCTAGGCATTAGGTTATGACTTGCACCGTCATTTAAAAAGCCTACACCTCAAGGCGCATTTCTTTCACTCTCTGCCTCCCCACCATCTTTGAAACAAATCTCAAATTAGTACAAAGATTTTAGTGGTTAGAAAAAGAATTTCGAAAAATTATAATCTTGAGGCGGGAATTGAACCCGCGTCTGCTGCTATCCGTGCAGGTGCCTGACCGCTCGGCCACCCAAGACACTAACTAACTTGCCGAAATTCTGCTAACCTTTACACTTCACGTTGTAAGCCAACGGGTACCCTCGCAATGTAGAAATAAATTTCAAACATTCCAAAGCAGATATTTTTACAAATACCGTGCGGTCGGTTAAGCTTGGGTTCGCTTTATAAACTATTCGATTTTAATTTTAACATTATATAAATGTTAGAAAAATTAGTACAAGGATTTTAGTGGTTAGAAAAAGAATTTCGAAAAATTATGATCTTGAGGCGGGAATCGAACCCGCGTCCGCTGCTATCCGGGCAGGTGCCTGACCGCTCGGCCACCCAAGACACTAACTAACTTACCGAAATTCTGCTAACCTTTACACTTCACGTTGTAAGCCAACGGGTACCCTCGCAATGTAGAAATAAATTTCAAACATTCCAAAGCAGATATTTTTACAAATACCGTGCGTTCGGTTAAGCTTGGGTTCGCTTTATAAACTATTCGATTTTAATTTTAACATTATATAAATGTTAGAAAAATTAGTACAAAGATTTTAGTGGTTAGAAAAAGAATTTCGAAAAATTGCGAGGGTACCCGTTGGCTTACAACGTGAAGTGTAAAGGTCAGCAGAATTTCGGCAAGTTAGTTAGTGTCTTGGGTGGCCGAGCGGTCAGGCACCTGCCCGGATAGCAGCGGACGCGGGTTCGATTCCCGCCTCAAGATCATAATTTTTCGAAATTCTTTTTCTAACCACTAAAATCTTTGTACTAATTTTCGAACATTTATATAATGTTAAAATTAAAATCGAATAAATCTCAAATTCCTAAGCTTTATGAATATTATAGAAATACTAGTTATTTATCAGGCAATATTTTGTATTTAATTAATCAGTGCGATCGTCAATAATTATGTTAACATTAAAACGCTTTATTCTAGTTTCGGGGTCAGGGGTCTACCATGTTGAGACACGTTATATAAAACCCTAGATCTAAAATAACTGTACTTACCTATTAATTAATCTCTGATGTTGGGTTGTGAGTAAATTATTTATTATTATTTATCGTGCCCGATATATCGCAATAGGCTAGCCACCTATTACATGGGACCTAACATAATTGGCGAAACGTGGGTGCTAGTTCACCTCTGCCTACCCCTTCGGGGATATAGGTGTGATTTATGTATGTATGTATGTATGTATTATTTATCGGAAATCAACTACGTAGATACAGCAATTTTTAGAGCAACGTCCTGTTTTGTATACTTGTGTAGGATGGTACAAAGATCTCAAAGCTTATTCAGAACTCACCTGAAATATCGGTGCCAAGAACTGATCAGGATATCAGGATCAGGATAAGACGTAGTTCACTGTGTCAGGTGTAAATAAGACGCTCGCCTATGTGCGCTGAAGCGTGGCGAGCCGTATGACATCGACAACACTCACGCTTCAATAAATGTCGAATATATAGACCCTTAAGGTGTATTCTGAACACCCAAGTTTGCTTAGTTTGTCGCTTCTGCATCTCCTTGTATATCTATCTACAAAGGATCGAAGGATTTAATCTCTCGGGGACTTCTTAGCTTAGAATCAGTGGATAGGGTCACTCACAGGAACTATTTGACCGTTTATTGCGAAAGTAACGTTGACAAAGGCTGAGAGACCATACATTTATTAGGGATCGTATTTATTCGATACATTAGACTATCTAAATATATTTCGCAGTAGGCCTTACGTCCAGAACTTCCTACTTGTGTTTGTAGGCCACCAGTACAAAATATTAAGCACATGAGATTATAGTGAAAAATGGTAAGTATGCAAGTAATCTAATACATACATACATAAATCACGCCTATATCCCCAAAGGGGTAGGCAGAGGTGAACTGGCACCCACGTTTCGCCAATTATGTTAGATCCCATGTAATAGGTGGCGAGCCTATTGCCATTAATCGGGCACAAAAGTCGCAGTACTATTGCTAGGTGGTATAAGAGGAACGCTGCTTGCTGCCCATTCCTCATCACTGATTTATCCTTAGTCGCATTGTACGACACCCACGGGAGAGATTTGGAGTAATCTAATAACTACTACTATATTTACTTATTAATATAATGAACTGTATTGTGAACATTTTAAGCTATCTTGCGAACATGCAGACGACTAGCTATGTTTTGATCTTTCTTAATCGCATACAATTACATTAATGTCATTGATTAAGCGTACCTGGCTGCTAACTGCCGCACTCAGAGACGTCAAATAACGATAATGAGTACTTAACGTCAAAAAATGACAATTTAAGTCGCTATTCTTGCCAGGTCTATGGTCTAGATTTAAATGAAAAATTTTGACATTAAATACTCATTAAAGTTAATTGACGTCTCTGAGTGCGGCAGTAAGAACTAGAGCTCTATCAAGAACACGGTGAGCCGTGTGACTAACCGCATATAGCTGCGCCATTGAAATCCTCGCGGTATTTTATTGAATTTATGTTTAACCTTTCGACCTCACGAAGAGTCAAACTTAAATCAAGGCAGAGAAATGGAGGGAGGTCCTTACATAAGAAACCGTAACTTACTCTACCTATCTCCCTCTGTTTAGCTATACCTGCTGCATTTATGTATAAGCACTAAGATGTATGTTCCACGTGATAAAGAATCCAACTTCGATTTGCGGTGTTCGGTCAAGGTCAGTCATTATTAGTTGCCGTAACTTCCTGAGGGAAATGAAGAACAGGAACAGCGACAATAAAATGGAGAGCAGCTCAATGGTATTGAGGTTGCGTAAACTAAGCAATAATCGCTAAGGCCATATGTTGTATGGGTGACCAAAATATATTCCAAAAATAACCTAAATAGGTTTTTCCATGCTTCGGAAAGATAAACTGTTGGTCCCGGCTGCTTCTGAAAAATGCTAATTTTAACCAATTCGCTTTGAGTTCTTCCTTTATTCTTCCATCTATACGGAATGGTCTATGACGCAAAATAAGAGATGACATTTAAGGGGTGATGATGATTATAATGGAAAATATTAAATTACTTCTTCAATACGTCATCATCACCTGTCGTCCAACGCCAAAAAAAAACATTTTAAGTAGTAATACTGGGACCACATTTTCGGCACAGAAAAAAATACCTTTTCCAAATCTCGAAGTCAATGTGGTCCTACGCCAACCTCTCATTATGTCTCGGAATACGATGAAAAGTGTAGCATCATTTATATCAACTAGCTTTTGTGTCCGAAACGCCAACGTAATATTTCTTTGTTACGTAAACCCATTGTCATTTTATATAGGAATATAAGTAAACCAGATCTAGCAGATATTATTGTATCAAATATTGTCGGTACTTGCTCATGTTCATTAAAAAGCTATTATACTCTTTATGTGCTTTTTAGTGTAATAAAATGTAAAATAAGAAACGACTTTATCTAAATTTAATAATGTAGGTATTAAGCTGTGTAATATTGAAAAAAATTAAAATAACTTGTAATAAAAAAAAATTATATACTTTTACGAATTGAAATCGCACGGTATTAGACCTATAAAATGTAGAGTACTGACGCAGGACAGCACTATAAAATATATTGAAGGGATAAAACTATACCTAGGTATACAAACAAAGTAGTCTGATTTTACAGTGACTATGACTACCTCATAAATATGAATTTCAAATTTAAAACATAATGTAGGTACAAGAGATTCAAATATCATATTTCAATTAACTGCAAATTGATATATTAAATAATTATGCAGTGGCTAAGGAGAAGTAAGGACACAATTTGTATTCGAAGTAGGTAGAGACATAAATTTACAATTTAATTCGAAATGTGTTTAAAATATTATGTAGTGATCCTATAAAATTAAATATAAGAGAACATTATCCGTCAATAATCAAATTGCTAGTAGATTGACTTTCACAAAAGCAATTTAAGAAGAATCAAAGCTTCCACTTCATTCGTCTTTGGGAAACCAAATCCACCAAATTATCCGTTTCAAATGCGGCAAGTCGGAAATTTAATTTAAATACCAAGAATATTTGTTCTTTTGCAATGATGAAAATAATGATAAATAGATAAACGAATCTATTCGATATTAATTTCAACATTATAGGTACAAATGTTACAAAAATTCTAACCAGCAAAATCTTAAATAAACTGATGTTTAGACGATTTATATTTATTTATTATTTTAATTTTTTTCTTGTAAGTACCCAAAATCTAAAAATGTTCCAGATACGGGACAGCCACCACATGTGACTGTCTCAAGTAGGTACTAGGCAGTCATTTAAAAGTCGGATCATATTTTTTTCTATCAGTAATTCTTGCATCGTTAGACATCGACCGTCTATAGCTTTTACAATTATCGTATTGAATCAACAACAATCGACCAGAAGCAGTTCAAATTTTATTGAAACAAAGTTGAGTCGCGCATCATGTACCTATCTAGTTTGTCGTTTGTTGTGTCGGCACTGTAGAAATAATAATTGAAGTGGCCTTGGCAGGGGCAAGCGATATGCGGAGACATGCTGAACCTTCTTTCGTAAAGAGTGAAGCTATCCCGTTATCAGTACATTTAGTTCCTAGTTGCTATACAGCTTTTTCTATTGTTAATCCGGTTCTATCCACATGACTGGTAGCTGCTTAATAAAGATATAAACCTGTTTATAATTTACTAAAGAAAGCTATCCAAAGATCATTTAATAAAATAAAACTCTTCCAATGATAATCTTTAATTCAATAAGAATTCCATAACATTACATTTCTTAATGTTCTCTTATATTTGCACGAGCACTACACATTTGAAATAAAACAAATTTTACGGATTAGACTCGCGTATATTTAGATGTTTGGCATTATTATTTATCCCGACGTTTCGATCACTTTACCGACATAACTATTCTCCGCGCAGATAAAGGTAACGCAACGGTTATTATGGACACGTCGGATTACAATGCTAAAATAAACCACCTATTATCGGATGACAAGACCTATAAACATGTCAAATCTGACCCAACTAATAAAATAATAAAAAAGACCAGTGATCTTGTCAAAACTCACACCGAAGCATTGAATCTTGACGCTAATTATCTTATTCCTACATGCGCGAAACCCCCAAAACTGTATGGGTTGCCGAAAATACACAAAGATCACGCTCCGCTGCGTCCTATAGTGAGCCAAATCGACTCACCAACTTATCGATTGGCCCAGCACGTAGCTAGGATACTTTCACCACTTAGAGGTAACACTAGAGCTCATGTGAAGGATTCTTACCATTTTGTTAGTGACATTAAAAACCTACATGTTACTGACAATGAAACCATGGTCAGTTTTGATATACAGTCCTTATTTACTTGCCTACCAGTCCAAGACTGTATTGATATCACTAAAAGAAAACTAGCACAAAATAACATGCCTATTGAATATGCAGATCTACTGGAACATTGTTTAACATCTGGTTATTTATTGTGGAATGGAGAATTTTATATACAAATAGATGGTGTAGCAATGGGTTCCCCTGTATCACCTTTAGTCGCAGACATTTTTATGGAGGACTTTGAGGAGAGGGCCCTGAGCACATCACCTGTAACACCTAGGTTCTACAAACGATATGTAGATGATACTTTCACAATACTACCAACTAACCAAATATCTGCCTTTTTACATCATCTAAATTCCATCCATCCTAAAATTCTTTTTACTATGGAGTTGGAGGCTAATAATAAACTAGCTTTTCTAGACATCTTAATAATTAGAAATCCTGATCAAAGCTTGAGCCACACTGTGTATCGTAAAGCCACCCATACTGATAGGTACCTCAATGGTGACTCTCACCACCACCCATGTCAGCTATCTACCGTAGGCAAATCTTTGTTTCAGAGAGCACACGGCATCTGCGACAATAAACATCTGGCATGCGAACTTAATCATGTCAAGCAAGTACTGCGGAAAAACAAATTGCAAGTACCACGGCCCCGTCGCAGAAGTCGAGTGAAGCCCGTCACAGTCGAACGTCAGCCTGCAATACTGCCATACTTGAAAGGTGTCACTGACAAAATTGGAAACATCTTGAAGCGTGCTTCAATCAAAACCTACTTCAAGCCGCTGAAGAAGATCAACCAATTCCTAAGACCTGTAAAGTGTCACATCCCACTTCAAGATGCAGGAATTTACAAGTTAGATTGTGACTGTGGTCTCTCATACATAGGCCAAACAAAACGTAGTGTAGGCACCCGGGTGAAAGAACATATAGCTGATGTCAAACACAAGCGCGAAACAAAGTCTGCAGTATGTGAACATGCCTTTGACGGACCCAGCCATTACATAAGATTTGACAAGCCACAAATTCTAGCAAAAGAGAAACGTTACATACCTAGAATGATAAGAGAAGCTATTGAAATAAAGAAATACCCCAATTTCAATAGAGACAATGGCTGGAATATACCACCTGCTTGGGACCCGATCATCAGGATAATTAAATCCCAACACCGTCCTCATACTGCCAAATCCATAGACACAGTGAGCTCCGTCTGCTTAAATCGGACCACATAAATATTAAATAATTTGACGGTAGTTAATTATAACTTACGATGAAGACACCTGTCATCTTTAGTCACCCGTGACCACGGCCGCTGTAAAGTGATCGAAACGTCGGGATAAATAATAATGCCAAACATCTAAATATACGCGAGTCTAATCCGTAAAATTTGTTTTATTTCAAATTACATTTCTTTCTTTTCTTTTCATTATTCCAGTATGACCAAACTGGCCATTGCTTGGAATATTATTTGGATATCAAAGTGGTTCTAAATGAATTTCAATCCAAAGGACAAAAAACTGCTTGAAGAGATTTCATTTCGTACGCAGTACCTTTATATATTCCTGTTCATTTTATTTCTGCTTTCTAAAGAATAACTTTTGATGAGCATAATAAAATATCGATGTAGGTATTTGGTTCTATCTATACATTTGGTATTCAATAACTAGGATATTTGATTAAATTACTACATACTGTCCACACCAATCACAATCGGCATTATAACGCAACATAAACCACTTTAACCAGGTAAGATCTAATACCGTTAGTACATAATACAATTAAGTAATTAGCTAAGGTAGGACAATTAGTAATTGTCCCCAATGGCGAGGCACAGGCCTTCCCTATGGACAGATATAGGGAGAATGGGCCATAGGCCACGCTGGCTGAGTGTGGATTTGTGGGTATTAACGACTGCATGGCATGGCAATAGGCTCGCCACCTATCACATGGGACCTAACATAATTGGCGAAACGTGGGTGCTAGTTCACCTCTGCCTACCCCTTCGGGAATAAAGGCGTGATTTATGTATGTATGTATGTAACGACTGCAGATGCAGGCTCAACGTGCCTTCCAAAGCACGATGAACTTGAGATAACATATTTTTCGTCACCTATCCAATGACCGGCTTTAGCAAATATTGCTTAGCTTACGTAATCGCAGGTCGAGCTGGTTTATCCACTACGCTATCGAGTTCATCCTGGTATAGTATACACTTCTAATTATATAAGTTCTAATTTCACGGAATATCTCAAAATATAAACGATAAATAAAGAAAAGAAAGGGGAATGTTTATTAGACTACAAGAAAAACCCAAATGATCACCGAAGAAAAAGGTTCTCATTCTATACTAACATGTTCACCAAAATGCAAATTTGGTGCATTTTTAGCTTTTTTGAAAAGTTGTTAGCGCCCAATCTAATTAAAATAATAATATACTTACGTAACTATCAGTAGTAATTAAAAAACTGAGTAAACATTGTTGAAAACAAAAATCAATTTCCTGAAAATAGGGAAAGAGCAATTAAGAAAATATGACATCAAGCCGAGAGCGCAATTGTTTATCATGCACAATAACCCGTGTCTGCCGTTTACCGACCACTTAACTACAGCTTACAGACAGCTACATAATAATAACAATACGTACGTACATACAACAGGTGTCAAATTGCGTAATGATGACCTTGGCAGTTCTTTGGGAGGGGTAGTGATGGCACTCACACGCGGTATGTATAGGTAATGGAGTGAAACTGGCACAAGCCACGGACGCGACGGTCGTCACCCCGAGACTCCCGATGTATACTGAGTCCCAATGTCGGTCGGTAGCACGCGGGGTTGCTAGTTGCGTCGCGTCTTTTTCCACTGACAAAAATCTGTAAAATATTATTTTGTTTTTGTATTTTTTACTTAGAAGCTAAGTATTTTGAAAAATGACCAACCGGATGGAGTTTAAACGAGCGACTAACAATCATGTCATTTATATTTCAGTGAGTTATAATTTATATTTTTTTATTTTAATATAAGTATAAAATATATAAATATAACAAGTCAATTTTTTTTTGTAAATAAAAGTTCTAATGCAGTCAGTCCATTAAAACTTTTAGTTACAAAAAAAAAATTTAAGATACTTTTCGTTTACAGCTACAGGCAGTCTTAATTAGCAATAATTAGAATTACAAAGGAAAAGAAGTCGGAAAATTTTAATGGATAAATGGAATTATTCGATTTTAATTTTAACATTATATAAATGTTAGAAAAATTTGTACAAAGATTTTGGTGGTTAGAAAAAGAATTTCTAACCACCAAAATCTTTGTACAAATGGAATTATATCAATGAAAAATAACTGTAACTGTGTTATTCCATGAAATAACAAAAACATTGTTCTGTGTGAGGTAATATTTACGATTACCTGAGATTTAAGTAAGGAATTTTATTACTTATTATGGAAATAGATAATAATTAATACAAACAAAATTGACTCTAGTGTAACAATGGTAAACACCCCTTTATCTATTGAATACATACTCAAATAAATACTTGTCTAAGGTACTAAGAAGTTACCCCATTTGCGGGGAGTTTTTGCAGTTAGGTATCATTTGACGTGGATGATCATTCTTCCCGACCGGTATCGTGCCCGGGGCACCCCATACGATGACCCTCTATTACGCTACTCGGTTGTGACTATAGCGTCGCTATGGTTTTATTCCAATGCTTGCTTAGTTAGAGCGTAACATATTTTTGTACAGTATATAGATTAATAGATGTCTTGAGGTTTATTTTATTGACTGAGTATTTTCCAATGTTTTTATGAACCCACAGTTTCCGTAGAGGAATACCTTCAAAACGATTCAATAATTGCAGATTCATGGTCGCGGCTTGACTCTTGGGAAAATTTTGAACAAAATTAGGGGATTCATCGTGAACTTTCTTGATTATATTGAACCTAATGAATAAATAATGGGATCTTTTGTGCAAAGGGATACTTTCGGGTCTACCGCTCAGAAGTTTATTATTTGGAAACTTGAGAATTAAACAAATTTAGCGTTATGATTTTTTCAAAATTTTAATTATTTTGTCAGGGTTGGTTTAGATGAAGGTATACGGAAATTTGTTAAGCTTTACACATAGTAGTAAGTAGTAGGTATTAGTTTGTTAATTGGATTTTAAATACTGACAATCAAAATACAATGTCGAAAAAAATACAAAAGTTTTAACTTCGTAACTTAGTTTTAGTTTTATAATAAAAAGCGATTGCTCACCAAATACTGCTAAAGTTTGATGGAGCAATGATTGCGATTGCGTAAACTAAGTTATATCCGTTAAGGTCAATCATTGTTCATCTGAAGTTCGAAAAGCTCGTTGGTCCCACATGCTTCTGCATTTCTTAACACCACTTAACTGATTTGTGTATGTTTGTGTGTAGGTTTTGTAAGTTTTCATAGATTTAATTTTGATTGCAGACTTAGCATCAAGGCGAAAATAAACCATTTATGCCGCTTCCGACTAAAGCCAAGGGGCGACAGCTCGCGTGAGGTATAATGGCCGCATGCGATATTATCAAATGTGTTAATAATGTGACTATGCAGTCATGTGGAGCGATTTAGTTAGTGACAAGTCGCACGACAAGCATTAACTTGAGTTAGGGCGGACTTATCAAACTTTGAATAAAACCTTTTAAAACCAAATTATACCAAGAAAAAAAAATATTCTGAAATATTATAATTGAATTGTTAGTAATTGGTTGAACTGATATTTAGTTGGTTGTTAATTGTAAGAATAAAAATATGTAAGCTATAGTTCAAAGAAATTTGAAAAGTTGACAGACGTCTGAATTAATATGTTTGCGTGCGCATTGAGTGAGAACTTAATTCGTTCGAATACAACGCGGGGTAAACAATGTTCCAGATACCAGAAAGGAAGATGGCATTGAAGGATAATGCTATTTTATTACAGGTTGGCAGCGAATGATCACCAAAATCTTGGGACTAACTAATAAAATTATGTCACAGAAACACAAATTGAGGCAGTACGTTTTGGCCATGCACAAGGCATTAATTTTCTTTTTTTTTTGTTAAATTCGCCCTATATTTTAGGGAAGGCAAAGGGTTATTTTGTAGCGTATATTGCCTATTGTAATTTGTTGTTAACTTATTTTTTCCTATTTTGTTGTCTGTGTTATCTTTGTGCTGGTCAATAAATGTTTTTCTTTCTTTCTTTCTTCTTTCTAATAAAATACTATACTGTACAAAGCTTAAAAAATAATTGGCTTTCAATAAATAATAGAGTTAGTTACATAATACTTATTTTTGACTATTCGATTTTTAATTTTACCATTATATAAATGTTAGAAAAATTAGTACAAAGATTTTGGTGGTTAGAAAAAGAATTTCGAAAAATTATGATCTTGAGGCGGGAATCGAACCCGCGTCCGCTGCTATCCGGGCAGGTGCCTGACCGCTCGGCCACCCAAGACACTAATGAACTTGCCGAAATTCTTCTAACCTTTACACTTCACGTTGTAAGCCAACGGGTACCCTCGCAATGTAGAAATAAATTTCAAACATTCCAAAGCAGATGTTTTTACAAATACCGTGCGTTCGGTTAAGCTTGGGTTTGCTTTATAAACTATTCGATTTTTATATAAATGTTAGAAAAATTAGTACAAAGATTTTGGTGGTTAGAAAAAGAATCTCTGTACTAAAAAATTTTTCGAAATTCTTTTTCTAACCACCAAAATCTTTGTACTAATTTTTCTAACATTTATATAATGTTAAAATTAAAAATCGAATAGTTTATAAAGCAAACCCAAGCTTAACCGAACGCACGGTATTTGTAAAAATATCTGCTTTGGAATGTTTGAAATTTATTTCTACATTGCGAGGGTACCCGTTGGCTTAAAACGTGAAGTGTAAAGGTTAGAAGAATTTCGGCAAGTTAATTAGTGTCTTGGGTGGCCGAGCGGTCAGGCACCTGCCCGGATAGCAGCGGACGCGGGTTCGATTCCCGCCTCAAGATCATAATTTTTCGAAATTCTTTTTCTAAGTACCAAAAACTTATTTTTGAAATAGAGTGTAACTATGTTACAACTTATTTTACCCTGTTTCGTAAATAGAAAAATGTGTACACCGTCCAAGATTCTTATTACTATGTGCTTAGTGTTGGCTTTAGGACGACTGTGCCATATTCAAGTAACAAAAGGGAGCCGTGGGCGGCCATGAATTAGTAATGTAGACATATCCGGCAGCGTACCACTATCACGACCGTACGATGATTGCTCAGTAAACAACTTATAAGTTGCTTACTGTGAAAATTTATAAAAAGTGCTATAAAATATGCACTGCCTGCTGACATGGATTACCAAAAATGTCCAACTTATCTTCCAGCCCTGTTTCTAGTATATTCGGGGTCGGCACGGTGTTTCCTCTTCTACTTTTATTGTACTATGCATTTATGGAGCGCTGGACAAACGTTCCACCACCCCAAATCTCTCCTGTGGGTGTCGTACAAGGCGACTAAGGATAAAACAGTGATGGATGAGGAATGGGCAGCAGCGTTCCTCTTGTACCACCTAGCAATTGACTGCGACTTTTGTGCCCGATATATGGCAATAGGCTCGCCACCCATTACATGGGACCTAACATAATTGGCGAAACGTGGCTGCTAGTTCACCCCTGCCTACCCCTTCGGGGATATAAGCGTGATTTATGTATGTATGTATGGACAAACGTTTACACAGTGCACACTTGATGCAGTCCTTCATGAAAAACCTTCATCTTTGACGATTGAATTTTCATCATTAATTGATTAGGTACATACCAGCAATTTTATGTTTCCCCACAGCGTGGGCACAGGCTTTTCCCATCGATTGAAGATTAACGGAAGAATGGACCATAACCTCTAAGTTGACCTAGTACGGATACCGCAGCAAATGCAATCCTTCCGAATGTCGAAGGATCTCAAAATAATATTTTATTATTTTTGCTTACTGACCGCCAAAGACCGGCTTCAGCGAACATTGCTTAGTTTACAGCAGAGTTACGGTGCAATCAAGCTCCTCCATTTTAATTTATTTAAATCAAAAATATAAAAATTTCGTTTTTAAAACTCCTCCGAAACGGCTTGTCCGATTTCTATGAAATATTTTGTGTAGGTATATATATTAATAGGTCTGAGATTAGGTCGTAGGCTTTTTTTTATACCCCCAGGTGATAAGGCATCCGGCAGAACAAACTTTTCTTGATCAGCTAGTTGTTCTTATAATTTCCATGAATGTATATATTTTGATATTACATACATACATAAGTCACGCTTATATATAAGTTCGGGACGAAGGGGTAGGCAGAGGTGAACTAGCACCCACGTTTCGCCAATTATGTTAGGTCCCATGTAATAGGTGGCGAGCCTATTGCCATTTATCGGGCACAAAAGTCCCAGTACTATTGCTAGGTGATATAAGAGGAACGCTGCTGCCCATTCCTGATCGCTGATTTATCCTTAGTCGCCTTGTACGACACCCACGGCAAAGATTTGGGGTGGTGACAATTGTATTCTACTCTGCCGTCACCACACGGCTTTTGATATTAGGTATATTATAAGCCCATACATACTCGTAATATTAAATTACGACAAAGATTACAATTAATAAGTACTTATAGCATAATAACAAGTATACCCACGAATACAGAAATGCTACTCAAAACTTGAGTACTGCTTAACATTTAAGTATTGTCAAAATTGACGATTTTCCATACAAAATCTGATAGGTATAATCCACATAACTTTATAAGCAGTGCTAAAAATTTAAGTAGCGTTTCTGAATTCGGGGGTTAAACATCCAAACAATACAGCATGGATATTATAAAGTACAAGATCCGTACGCTCCTTACCTTACGTGTAATTTTTTCACCATCAGGCATGATCATTCCATTATTCAAGTCAAATAAGAGCACGTCTCGCGAATTCTCAAGGTCGTATAAATCACGTGAGATGTCTACGTTTTTCGCAAAACTGGGCGAAGCGAAGACCGGCCCCCTCTGTCATGTCCCAAAGTATTTCTTGGAGCATCTACAAAACGAAATGATTTTCTCTCTGTACGACCGAAACGCTTCTTAAAGGGAGCTTCTTTAAATTATTCCCGCTTCAACATTTAGTTAAGGGAATTTTAAGCCGTTTCCGAGGTAAGGTTTGGAGGGTCATTCAAGGTTCTTTGGGAGACTGCGCAACAAGCTGTAGCTGGCGCCTCGAGTGTGTGAAATTGCCAACCTATTTATTGAAATATTGATAGGTACATATAGAAGAAGTAAAAAGGTAGATACTGCTTTTTACTACTTCTAAATGTTATATAATATTTTTAATGTTATATACTTGTATTAGCTAAAAGTACTTTTAATAATGGTATGAAGATTTATCTAAAAATTACACATATACATACATAAATCACGCCTATATCCCCGAAGGGGTAGGCAGAGGTGAACTAGCACCCACGTTTCGCCAATTATGTTAGGTCCCATGTAATAGGTGGCGAGCCTATTGCCATTTATCGGGCACAAAATTCGCAGTACTATTGCAAGGTGATATAAGAGGAACGCTGTTGCCCATTCATCATCGCTGATTTATCCTTAATCGCCTTGTACGACACCCACGGGAGAGATTTGGGGGTGGTGGCATTTGTATTCTACTCTGCCGTCATCACGCGGCTTTGTAATTTGCTTATCTAAAAATTAATATGTATATTTTATATTATAATAAATATTTCTTACACTCACCCACAAAGTAAGAGGTAGTTTAATCACTTATATTAAGGATACTAGATGAGGGCCAAATTTATTTTTAAATATACTTTAAATATATTATATATATTTTACATAAAATATGTTTTGTGTATTTCTGGAAGACGACAGACGAAGACGAAACTGTATAAATGCAAACATTTCGATGTTATTAGATGCTAGGGAGTTCTAAAGTTCAATTACAGGGCAGAAACAATTCCAAAACTTTCGTTGTACAAAGGTTTTTACCAACATCCCTGTCGAAGTTACCTCCGTCTACGTGTAAGAGAGACACACAAATAAGAGAAAGTATTATTCCTAAAATTACTAGACAGAATTTGTTAGCTTAACTTTGGATTGGGTAAATAAAGTATATTTTTTAACAAAATGCTAGAAAGGTAACTCGTTTATTTACTTAGCACACCCGCAATGCTTTAAGTTTGATGTTGATAAGCGAGGCACACTAGTGTACGAAATCTTTTGAGCTTTTAGATTATTTACTCACACATGCATAAATTGCTCCTATTTATCCCCGAAGGGGTAGGCAGAGGTGAATTAACATCCAGGCTTCGAAAAATTATATTAGGTCCCGTGTAATAGGAGGCGAGCATATTACCATCCATCAGATACGTCATTCGCTGTATATTGTTAGGTAGTGTGAGAGTAGGTGTTCTTTTAGATGGTATGAGAAGAACGCTGCTGTACATTACTTAACGCTGTCTTCACCTTTAGTTGCTTTTTTCGACACACGCGGGAGAGGTAAAGGTTGGTGACAAATGTATTCTGCACTGCTGTCACCATACAGATTATTTTTGAATGAATGAATGAATGAAATAAAGTTTATTTGGCAAAAAAGAAATTAACAATAATAAACACAAATTTAAATTTTTATTATTATTATTTAAATTTTAATTTTTGGATTATTTTACATTAATTATTGGTTTAATACTTGAAGTACATAATTATACGTCCTTCACTTTAGTACATTTCTGTACTACTAATGTAGGTATAATAGCTGGTAATAGCTGGCAATAGCTAACCAGGTGGCCTCATAACGAGCAACACCACCTATACATTTAACCGCAAAATCGCATCGTTTTGCCACCGCCGAGTTAACATGCAATGTGAACATGCACCTGTAACGTGATTATAAATATTAACCTTGTGTTTCATTAAAACCAACATCAAATATTTACGTGAGTGCAAAATTGCTTTTTTACCGCGTGTTCGATGTTGATGACCGAGCTAGCGAAGGATTCTAAAATTGAATCACGAGCGTAGCGAGTGATCAAAAAATTTGAATCCTGGGCGTTAGCGAGGGAATCAAAAGAGCACAACGTTAAAAATCTTTGCACTCGAGTGCAACACGTAACTTTTCATCCCCCCTCAGCGAGGAAATGGTAAAATACAAAAAAAATTACAATCAGAACAGTTTCTGTTTTCACCCAAAAACTTCCACAACTTCCATCCATCAACCCAAACACACCCTCAACACCCACCCAGAACATCCACTCAGACACACCCACAACACCCACCCATCCACCCAGACACACCCACAAAACACCCCCATCCACCCAAACACACCCACAGCATACACACAGACAGAACCACAACACCCATCCAGACACACCCACAACATCCACCCAGACACACCCACAAAATCCACCCAGACACCTACAACATCCACCCAGAAACACCCACAACACCCACTCATCCACTCAGACACACCCACAAAACACTCATTCCCCCAGACACACCCACAAAACACCCATTCACCCATACACTCCCATCCGGACACCCAGACACCCACAATCAGATCGCGAGACTGCCAATCAGCTTGAGTCAAACACGTTAATTATCTGTGTGTTTTTGTTCCGCTGCTAGGTCAAACAAATCAATCAGACCTAAAAATCTTTTAAATGCTTGACTCAAGCATCAAGAAAGCGTTGTAGACGATCAAAATGTTTAAAGCATGATTAACGCCAAGTTGATTGACCGCCTCGAAACTCCAAGGTTTTAACAAATTTATGACGTGAAAATAAAATGGCGCCCGCAAAGCAAATTACAAAAAAAGTACACCAACACAAAAAGTACATAATTACATAAAGCACAAGAAGTTTCCGAGTCTGAGTTTTTCACAAAATAAAAAAGGTTGCATGATAATTTCGGCACCATGGAGGTAGAATTAAATCTTTTGAATTCACAAACTTAATGCACACGATGTTCTAAATTCAAACTAACGTTATCCTCTAGAGGATAAAAACAGCTTTTGAACTCAGATATCGAAGAGCAAAAACGCTTTTTCCGAGATGGGGGGATGAAATAGTTATTTGTTGGGCGTGAGTGCAAAGTTGTTTTTTAACCGTGTGCTCAATTTTGATGACCGAGCTAGCGAAGGATTCTAAAATTAGAATCCTGAGCGATAGCGAGGGAATCAAAAGAGCACAAGGTGAAAAATGTTTGCACTCGAGTGCAACACGTAACTTTTCATCCCCCCTCAGCGAGGAAATGGTAAAATACAAAAAAAATTACAATCAGAACAGTTTCTGTTTTCACCCAAAAACTTCCACAACTTCCATCCATCAACCCAAACACACTCTCAACACCCAGACACCCAGAACATCCACTCAGACACATCCACAGCACACACCTAGACACAACCACAACACCCACCCATCCACCCAGAAACACCCACAACATTCACACCTGGAATACACACCCATCCACTCAGACACACCCAAAAAACAGCCATTCACCCAGAAACACCCACAAAACACCCAATCACCCAGAAACATCCACAAAACTCCCATTCACCCACAAACACCCACAAAACACCCATTCACCCAGAAACACCCACAAAATACCTATTCACCCAGACACACCCACAATATCCATTTAGACACCCACAACATCCACCCAATCACACCTACAATACTCACCCATCCATTCAGACACACCCACAAAACACCCATTCACCCAGACACACCCATAAAACACCCATTCACCTAGACACATCCACAAAACACCCATTCACCTAGACACACCTCCAACACCCACCCATCCACCCAGCCACTCCCGCAACATTCATCCAGACACACCTGTAAATACCTAATAAAAATTACCGTCCCTAATGGAGTTCCGAGACGGTCAATCAGCTTGAGTCAAGCACGTTGATTTTCTATATGTTTTTGTTCCGTTGCTAGCGTAAACAAATCAAACAGACCTAAAAAGCTTTTAAATGCTTGACTCAAGCATCAAGCAAGCGTTGTAGACGATCAAAATGTTTAAAGCAAGATTGACGGCAAGCTGATTGACCGTCACGGAACTCCTAGGTTTTAACAAATTTATGACGTGAAAAGAAAATGGTGCGCGCAAAGCAAATTACAAAAAAAGTACACCAAGAAGGTTCCAAGTCTGAGTTTTTAACAAATTAATAGTAGATTTTCCATCAAGTGCACGAAACGAATCATAATAATGGTTTTGTGGACGAGTTAGAAACTCTGCTTTTCACTTCGATTGCGAGAAAATAAAACAGTAGTTTATCATAACATTTCTTAAAATTCAAACTAAAATTAGTACAGTTTTGGATACCTAAGGAAAAGTTTTTCCCAGTGATATTAGGTTTGGGCTGCAGACCTATACAGCCAAGTATTAAATAAATTTTGAAATAATAATTTTGGTAAATTAATTTACTAACCTACCGTACCTACTTGAATTAAAAATTTAATATCTTTTATATCTTAAAAACACATTAGGCAAATAAATTTAAGTAAATATTAAAAAATAACAAATTCTATCTCTGAATTTCTCATTGTGTTTGGCTGCATGGGTCATTTTCTTTGCCTTAATATAGACACATTTATGAGTAGATACGTTAATGCTCTAGAGCACAAAATTCGATTTTGTGCAGCCTATATCCTGCACAAATGAGCACTTTCAGAGCATGAGAAGTGAAAAATAGGTTGCATGATAATTTTGGCACCATGGAGGCAGAAATAAATAGGTATAATGATGTTTTGAATTCACAAACGCACACGATGTTCTAAATTCAAATTTACTTTATCTTCTAGAGCATAAAAACGGCTTTTGCACTGAGATATCGAAGAGCAAAAACGCTTTTTCCGAGATGGTGGGATGAAAAATATATTAATATATTATAGTTCTTCCTTAAAACTCTACGGGTCAATTTAGAGAAAGAGTATTAGTTGGTTTAAAATATGGCCTCTTAAGCCTCCACATGGATATGTTCCAAGCACTGCTCAACTCTGTCTGCCACACAGTGAATCATGCACTCACACATGCAGTGTTATGAAATTTCTTCTTGAAAATTATTTTTTCTATTCATGATGATTTTTAGGCTTCAAACTTTTTAGAGCTTTCCCCTATAACATTTTATTAATTGGCTCATTACGAATGAGTAATTCAACTTTTTCATTTCTCTGAATACTCCGAACGACAGATACGAAGAGTTCAATTCTTCACAAAAGAAAATGATTTCAGTAACAAATTAACTCTCGAAGAACAACAGAAAATTAATATTTTCCTTGCGCAAACAATTCTCACTGTCATCAGCATAATGGATTGCCTCAACTTATACCGCGGAGAGCGACGCTTGCTCAGTATCTATTACATTGAATTGCTTTTGTTGTAAGCGATAATGCTGTTTACATGAGCAACTAATTTCTTGCGATGTGTAATTCTGTATATTCCGAGGGATTCTCTTGTTTGCTAGTACTGAATCGATCAGGGATAATGTTGTTTTCAAGAAAGTTGAAGCAGAACACTTAACTGAAAAAATATCCGAGTCTATAAGGTCATCGGAGAACTTCACGAACAAAGGGCTTTACACATTGATTCTTTCGCTAATTTTGTCGTGACCGTAGTTTTGCCAAATAATTAATTATCCTTTGCCGGCAGTCAGTGGTAAAACTTCTTTACTACCTGTTTATAGGGGTACCTATAGCAGTTTTATTTTATATGAAAAGTGTAATTAGTGTTATGTAAAACTTCTACAAATTGAACACAATCTACGTAGGTGTTAATTTTTATAATAATATTGAGCTGTACTTATAAAAATGTACACCTTCTGTATTTTGGGTTTTACCAATTAATTTAACGGTTGCGTGGTATTTTTTATTAATAACGCCAGTCAATCTAGTTATTGTTTTAATCGTAGCCGACTTAATGACGAAAAACGTTTTTCATTCTAGAGTTTTATACACGTGCTAATTAGGTAGGGCAATCGATAAAAATTAACCTGGACCAACATTTGACGCTTCAAGTTGTGTTGTATTAGGTTTTGCTTTCATTGCTTCTTACTTTGGCAAATCAGTGTATAGGCACTTGGAAATTGATTAATAGAGTAAAACGCCTCATGCTCATATACATGCTTAATATTAATCTTACATTTGATTTGATAGATCATTGATTCCCAAAGTGGTCCAGGGGGACTCCCAGGGGTCCACGGGAGACTCGACGGGGGTCTACATTGGTGTGACAAAAAAATGGGGGTTCACGATTCGTAAGCGGCGGTCCATAAAAAAATATTTTAAAAATCTCAGCGACTGTTTTTTGTTAAAACTTGCATATTCACTCACATCATTATTAATTAACCTATCAATTCTCCTTTTTTTCGTAAACTTTACGTCCTTTGGGCTAGTTGCCATAGTTGAATCTTTAAATTTTGTCAATTTTTGGAAATAAGGTAGAAATTCAGTTGCAAGGGGGTCCACCAGAACCAACAAAATTTTAAAAGTGGTCTATGAGAAAAAAGTTTCGGAACCTCTGTGATAGTTAAGTGTTAGGGCTTACCTACAGTATTAAAAATTCTGCGAAAGTGACCGTTATGAATTACGTTCTGGAAAAGCTATTTTTTAGAACAGTGATATTTATGGATAATTACTCGTTAAAAAACATGGTTGCCAGCGATCAAGGTTTTCCTGGTGTAACTTTAAGAGCTATAAGCAAAACTTAGAATATTTGTTTCAGTGGGAAATTATTGGCAAACCCGCCATAGCTAGGTAGGCACTACCTTACGCTCGGTCGCTACAGATATTGTTTTAATTCCAGCCCCTCTTATTCCAACGGTGTCCCGCTGGCTTTTAGTATTCATGACGTTCACCAATGCTGCCTCGCCGGCACGAACTGACGCCTGTTAGCGGAATGGAGTCACAAGTCATATCACCTTTATTGCTTGATGTCAGACTTGCGTTTCAGCATCAGGTAATGGAATGAGCGGTTGCTTACCCGATATTCATTTGTTATTTCAATTATTCTGGACATTGTGTATAATAATGCAGTTAGAAGATGAAAATTACGACATAATCTGATGGAGTAACATTTAAGCCTGTGATGAATACAATTGTCACGACCCCACGTGATTGTCGTACAGGGAGAATAAGGACGTCTTACATAGTAATAGGCAACAATACCTTCCTCTTATGTCACCTAGCAACATGCCTCAATTTTCGTGCCTGATGGCAATAGTCTCGCTTCCTATTACGTCTAACTTAATTACAATTAACGTGTTAATTCACTACCCCTAGAAATATAGATTGAAGGGAGGTACTCATAATTCAGATATCCTTGTAAGTGAATATTTTAGTTGATTTACTCGATATTTCTCTAGTTAGGTTGAAGGATTTTATAGTGAGGTATGAATAGTAATCAAGCTTCACGTAGAATACCTACTACAAAGGTATGAAATTAAAACATTTTCACTTCAATGTAGACTAACATTTCATAGTGAACTTTGCATACATCTGTCACAGCCAGGGACACTCACAAAGCAGTTTCACTTTTATCGATCTTTTATGGTGCCCTCCATTTTCACCTTCACAAATCTAATAGGTCAGTTTTATTTTGGTAAATGCTTATACATGTATTACCTATGAAATAAATACTTATTTCATAGGTAATACATGTATAAGCATTTATACATGTCGAATAATATAACAAACAAAGCCTACATCGGACTCTTGGTATTTCATTTATTTATATGTAGTAAGTATCTAGTAAATCTAATAATAACTAGAATCGATAGATAATTACTAACACCTAACTATATGACCACAGTTAAAAACAACAACAGTCAGCAACAAAGACTCTTATCAGTGTTTCAGGTTAGAAGAGTCATCATCATCATTATAACCTTAGCCCACTAACAGGCACGGGCCTTTCTACCTCGTACATAAATGTGGAAGAGTATATAAAAAGTGGGTATTACGTCTATACGCCACCATGATGTCTGCAATCTTAATCATTACCTTAATACCTTAATTTTGATCATTACCTTAATTTTGCTCAGTCATTTAATGACCCGCAATTGCTTAGCGATTGCAATCTGATCGCTTGTCACATGAGCCATCGAAGTCACCATTATAGACTTTAAGATACTTATGTCTTCGCAGTTAACTTTAGTGCCGAAGTCAGCCGTGAAGGCAAGTAAGAGTAGCTAGCTCAGCCGAGCCCAGTCATTGATTTTAAACATCTTAAAATAGGTAACCGAACACAACTATGATACACATGAGGCGCACCTTGCGAACCTTAGTATTCATGGCAGCAAATCCGGTCACGAATTGGAGAGAGACAGCTAAAGGAGCGAAGCAATAACTTGTAAAGTAACGCCCGTTTCTAACTGGCGCACAAAGTTTTCCGATTTAAGTAGATACATAGATAAATAAAAGTTCCGATTGTTCCTAAGTATTAGATACCTTTTCAAGAGAGCCCGTTCTTTTTGGCTTTCTATTTATACATACTTAAATCACGCCTTTATATCCCCGAAGGGGTAAGCAGAGGTGAATTAACACCCACGTTTCGCCAATAAGTATCTCAATTATGTTGCCAATATTATTGTATACCAAATACCAGTCTTCTTTTCTGGCCTGCATGGGAGCGAAAAAATAACAGAATGTGCCAGCCCTGAATCTGGGCTGGCACATTCTGTTATTTTTTCGCTCTCTCTCAGGGTCAACTAAGGAAGATTGCCCGGTGTAGAACAGTAAGCACTAAGCACACCACCAATAACGGCTGCTGTAAACCCTAGGCCAAACCCTTGAGCAGTTTGGATTGGAATGTTGTCATTGGAAGTTTGGATTGGAATGTTGTCAGTGATTGGAATCACTCTCACGAATCACGAGAGAAGAAGAATAATCACAGTTATGAAATCACCCTGAAATCAACAAACGTATAAAGTGCAAGATGGTGTGTTAAAACACACCTGTTAAGAACTCCTTTCTGATTACTTATATTTTTGATAGATATTTGATATATGACATGACAATGTGGAAGTGTAAAATAAGTGAAAAGAAAAACAGACAAAATTATGAGAGCTACCAAGATTAACGGCTTTTATTGACTAGTTATTTACATTGCGGCTTATGCGGCAACTCGAAGAAGAGAGATTAACTGCCGAACGCGCGCTGATCGAGTAAATTTGTACAAAATAGATTTTCCTGACTACAGACATTGGATTACACCTCAAAATTTAAGTTAGATACTTTTCGACTAAAATGTTTTTGTAAACCCATCGGAGCAAGTTTACGCAGCCGTTACACATGTGCGCCGTGAAACTGCATTTGGCCGAAAGACTATGGATTACAACAATGTCAACATGACAACTTTCATCAAGACGAATACAAAATTAGTTGCAAATATTCATGTGGATTACTTGAGATTTCGTTACTTTAGACCAATTTATCTAAATTGAGTAATAATTGGTTATAAGCATGAAGACAATAATAGTAATAATAACAATAATAGTGCTTTAATTACCTACCTGACTAAAAGAACAATGCATTACCACGGATTCAACTATAATGAATGACATTGAAAAGTTGATGAGTCATAGAGGATGCCCTGTTGTTATGTATTTGGACATTGGAAAAGATTCGCAAACATATCTGGAAGAGATGATTACGTATGTGAATTTATGCCTACGTTGCCACCAAGAGGTTCTTGAGGTAAGGTAGTTAATTTGAAGGGGGATTCGTTAGTCACAGTGGTGGATCCTTTACTACCACGGGACCGGTTGCAATGGGGTGTCATGCTTTGCGGATAGTCGTACGGATTGGCGGCGTCCTTAAAAGACCACACTAGATTAGTGTTTTATTTGATTTATAAATATGTAGTGATGTTTTTATTGATTTTTGTTATGTTTTCTTTGATTAAGTGATTGTTTATGTTTTGGCGGGAGTATGTTAAGAACTCCTTTCTGATTACTTATATTTTTGATAGATATTTGATATATGACATGACAATGAGGGGGTGTAAAATAAGTGACAAATAAGAACAGACAAAATTATAAGAGCTACCAAGATTATTGGCTTTTATTGACTAGTTATTTACAACACCTTTGTCGACAGATTGTTTTCACAGCCTTAACTACCTAGCCTATAAACTATTTGGTAGGCTCTTTAGTCAACTGAGGCCGCTCAAAGCCATCCCGCGGGATCAGTTGACCTAATGAATGTTTTGGTACATTTTATGATAATAGAATGTCTTCTCCTTGCCCTGTTCCCGGTCTGTCTGGGGTCGGCGCAGTTTCTTTCCTCTTCCATTCTTATCGGTCAGACGTCATCAAGCCATGCACTTCCTTTTGATGCATATATCATCCATCACACCGTAAAGGTGCTAGTCATGAATGAATGTTTAGAAAAGAGACGGAACGGACCATGTCGAGAGATTGATGAACGGAGAGTGTCTTGGAATGACGACATTCCAACCCATATTGCTCAAGGCTTAGTTTTTACAGCCGGCCGCTTTCCCGACACCAACCCTCTTTGGGTATGCTGTTGTTGATGGTTTGCCCTCCACCATTCGGGTGCTTCAAGGCATTTGTCTGTACGGGGCAATCTCCCTTAGTTGACTTTTACGACACCTATGAGATGAGTCGGGGCTGGCACATTCTACATTATTTTTTCGCTCCCAGGCCAGGATGGAAAACAACTGTTATTATTATTAAAATTAAATAGTCTTTACTTTATTTTCTAAGTAGCAGGCACTGGTGGATTAAACTCACATTTAGCCACCGATGTACGGTTAGTTCTAACGTGGTGAATTAATAGTGTAAGAGCGTTGAACCTAATGCCACCTATTGGGCACGATCGTATTCTTGTATTGCTGGATGGAATAGATAGCACTTAGAACTCTACTGAGCATTCGATCACTCATTTAAATAATAAAACAGTATAACTGAACTAATTTATTGATCACTCATTGAGTTCTGAGCGTAATAAATGAGTGACATTAATTATAAACAATAGTCTTACAGTGCACGAAGAAAGGCTTACACGAAATAAAAGAGCTTCGATTATTAAAACAAATATATTCATCGTGAAATTAATTACCAACAAATCCATTTTCAACACCTTTTCAAACCACGTTCAAATACAATAGGGAAATGTGCCTTTTTTAAAGTGCCAAATATTCATTTAATGCGCTACAAAAATACAGTCACCGTCCAAAGATGAGATCATTGTAATATTAAAAGCATTACCTAATTAAAATAGAACAATAAATTATTGTTCTCAGTAGCGCGGTCACTATACTTTTATAGCTAAAAATTTTACGCCTAAAGATAACACTACAACACACATATTTATTGCACATTTAGAAATTTCGTAAAGTGTTTTTGTCTTTTTTTTTCTTATTTTTAGAGATCCAAGACATTTACTATATAATTTTGCACATCGACAAGAAATAATATACACAATAGCATAAATTTAGATCGTGGTATATAATACACATCCAAAATATGGAACTATGCCTAAGTTAGTCTGGACAATGGACAAGACTTGAAACAAGTGGACTGTTTTAATGAGAAACTGGTAAATAAAATGATTAATTATTAAACATACAAAACATAATAATCTTCTCAACAATAATATTTATCTGAAATGTACAAGTAAAAAAATATTTGACAATATAACATTCAGTACTATACACTATTTCAGATTAAAATCTCTTCAAACATCGAGATATAATAAACAAAAGTAATAAGTAATCAACGAAACCCGCTCGCATAATATTTATAAGTATGTAGAAAGATTAGTGCCCATGTTATAGCCACTACAATAGTAAACTCATGAAAATATTCCTTTGCGGACTTTCATTTACTTTAACATTTTAAGAAAGTTTAATATTATTATACAAACAATTTACTCAAAGACAACTTTATATTAATAAGGCCATAAAACAATGTTTACACAATTCTCATATGGTTACAGTATTAATACAGTTGACCAGACGAATGACCTAAATAATGAAATTTTCCTAACTAGCGATGTCTGTAGACAGTTATTAGACACAATAATTATTACGCCTTATTAATAAAATTTAAAAGACTTGGACGAATAATATAGTAGGTAACTAACATAGAAGACTACATTCTTTCAAACACTAACCTCCGACTGACAGTTTTTGGTCGACGTAAATCTTACACAAACAACATATTTTATTATTATAACTCATTTACATAATTTTATTTTTTAAATTAATATGTTTCCCACCTTTACTTTTTGGGTGACCATCATTTGAGACACACTCGACCAACCACTATTAAGTTTATCTTTATAAATACTGAATAAAATAAACGCTAAACTTTAGTTCCGTAACTAAACCAATTTATTGCTGAAGTACTGGGTATATTATAATGTACTGTGACTATATTTAATATCTATGGAAGTTACAATAAATAAAATGTCTCTGAAGAACAGTTTCTATCACATATCATTACACATTGTAGCACCACGCGGTTAATAGACCCATCTACGATATCTACACTTACCTCTATTCTTGTATATGGAGATGTAAAAAAGTCAATACATCTGAAAAATAATTTAAGGTTGGTATATAAAACATTCTGTATAAGTTATGTTTAAAAATTAAATAAACTCTCTTATTGTTTTATGTCATTACATTAAACTATTGAAATTGAGTTTTGGCTTAAAAAACAGTTTAAAATCAACACCTAGGTAGTTACAAATATCACCTATTGATTGCGAATCTTCTGGCCTACGTTACTTCTACCCGAAAATCAGTCTATCTTCCTTCGTTCGCATCGTTGGCTTTGTCGAGGAGAGACTTCACTCTGGCGTTCCTTACCTCACATTGACTTAAAGTAATATCACAATCACAGCAATCACCACAAAAAGTTACATCTACAACGTTCCACAGCAATGGCTCAAATCTTTGATGTTACAATGAATCAATAAACACACCCTCTGTCGAAAAGCTTCAAACAAATTATTCACTTTTACAAGAAATACAGCAGAAGTAAGTACAATTATTTTGGGATCTGAAACTTAGAGCTTGTAAAGTAAATATTTTTTAAATGTTTGAATAAACATTAGATATTTTACCTTCATTTATATAGCAGATAATACCTTACTTGCTTTAATCAAGTAACGTATAAAATAAGTAAAACTACAATGGGGAAGCTTTTTATTGGCCTTTGGCAACCTATTTTTCATTACTATGTAATTAACTGCCGTAAGCTTTCTGAAGAAAATTAATCTAAAAAATGAAAATTAAAAACAGTAACATAACATAAAGTGGATTAACAAACTATTTTACAATATTAATGTAATACTCTATGAAATAAAAATAAAATCAGTAATCAGTTGTGTGGATAAGAAAATAGGGAGTCTTTTTTAAATGTGCGGTTTCTTAACTAATCATATTAAAGACGTTAATATTGGTCAAGAAAAATTACGTCCACGTGGACTTGTAAAATGCTGGATGTCGCAGATAGACTAATAAAATGGGGTCATTTTACGTCGATCAAGAATCTTGTTGCGAATCCTAAACGTAGACAAACAGTAGAAAGTCGGAATCTTCGCTCGTGTATTCTCTATCATATTAACGACTCTGCATTTTGCTAAGTCTAAAAGACACACAGGGAAAATTTTTATTGTTCGTATTATATAGCACGCATAAACTTAGATATTATTATGCTCAGTTTAAAATCCCATAATAAATGTTTACAAATCAACCAAACAAGAAAATCTTACGTATTCTATACGTGCATATCGTACTACTTAGAATAACGCGACCAATTTAAAGGTTAAAAATGTAGAATTCATTCCAACAAGATAAGTACAGTTGCTGAAATTCACGATGGTGGGTGAGATTTACTTATACTAGATAAACACGTAACTGTATATGTTGTATTGTGATACAAAATATGTATCTGTATCTGCTTTTCATCATACTTACACTGTGGTTTAAGTAAGATGAAAAGCAGATACAGTTAGCATAATAAAGAGACATGCCCACAGACAGACCACAGACCAGACACGCGCACTCTAACGTAACGTACATGCAATTTGTATAAACATATTCAACTACTAGTAAAGCTGACTCGCCGTCTTGAATTGCACCAACTGTACTATTAAAACAGAACAAAAAGTACAGTCAACAAATCAGGCTACCACAATACGTCAAATTCACTCCGCCGACTTTGTGCTTTACGCCAAACAAGATAAGAACTATTGGAGATAATTGACAGTTTTGTATAGTCTGACCTGTTGGTGACTAATCATAATGAATGAATATTAAACTATGTTATTGGTACATATATTAATATAACTTTATGGTCGTGTTATTTGGTGTAGGTGCCGAAGGTTACTTGGTCGTCTATTGATAACGATTAATAAAATGAACTGACTGTCCTGACTTTATCCCGTTGAGTAGTATGATGTTAAACCATTTCGATATAATGCACAATATCATAACTGGACGGAGATATATAAATGATTTATCAATGATTAAAATTGTGCGTCCTCGTACAAAAACCTATTTCTAGAAAATTATGGCGAGCCTTATTCTGTAGATGTCCTCCGGAATAAAGTACAATAAGAGTATAATAAATAATTAATGCCCTTAAGTTCACAGTCGACGACAAAACAATGCCACGTATAAATTATAACAACAACATACAAATATATCGGTAATTACAAATAATTAAATTAATTTACTGACACCAGTTGAATTATGAAAAGAAATTTCACAATATCATTTTACATCCCTTAGAAAAAGAAATCGTTAAAACTTCTTTTATTCTAATGTATCACATTTCATCTCGCATATTTACAAAACCATTGCAGTGCTCAATTTTTTTTTCAATATGACGTTAAATTATCTGTACTATTTTTAAGTTTATATGTATATTACATGAACAGATAGATATAAAGAATACCACACCAATTTATTAAACTACAAGTAACCAAAATTATGGACCACTCAAAGTAATGTCTCGGTTCCGTGCAATCAATATCATAATCAGGATCAATATCGACCCATTTTCTAATATATATAAACACTAGCGGTGCCGAAAACCTTTGAATGATTCAAAATCTTAAGTCCATAAGACACTAATACACCACAACATCAAGTAACTACCGCTGATATAATTATAAAAACAGTCAACATCAATTATTATTATTATGAATAATATTTATATTATAAATTTCACATATATTGGCAAAATATCTACATTATACACATATCAATGCATTTTTGCATTGTTTCTTTCGATGGTATTGTTATAAAAACTCTTTTTGTTGTGAAACTTTTCACTGATCGCAATGAAGGCAGAGTGGTGGTAATGTTGAAGAGTAGTGACGCACACAAATTAACGGCTGTTAAATAACAAAAACCACACTATCCTAAATAACGATCAGCTAAATATTTACAACACTACATTTATATAGAGTATTTGTGTAGAAAAAAAATAAAAAATTCAGAGTATTGCTTCTCGTTTATACTAAGAGTTTCCGACTAACTACGTTTACTTATAAGATCCCTCTGGCGGTTCGCTGTTTTATTTAATAAGAGTACTATTATAACAATGAATAAAATTATGACAATTAATTAAGAATGTTTAGCACCGAATCCAGAATTATTATATAAGATTAATTTTACTGTTTCCGATGCTATACGTTTACTTTCGCTTAGAACTTGTCTACGACAACAGTGCTAACTAAATATTTTATTAAACTATGTTTAAAACTCTTCGATTAATATTACCTGTACCAGGTTGTTTCGTTGCATCAACTATTTTTATTTTTAAAATCTGTAAATTGTTTCAGAAATTATGATACCTATTTTGAGAACTTTCTGCTTATTATTAATTGCAGTTGAAAATAAATGTGAAAAATACTGGCCCTCCTGATTCAAACTAGATACATAATAATATTTAAGTAAATATAATAATAGACTTATCCTATAATTACATAATTGACAGTGTTAAGTCCGTTTGAAATAAGTGTTTTAAGTGTAAACCTACCTATATAAAGTAAGTGAATCTTCCCGTCATGAAATATCGCTAAAAAGTAATATGAAAACATTTAAAATTTGAAATATCAATAAGTTCATGAGTCGGAATATTTTAATGAATGAGTAATTCGATGTGTAGGATCTAGAGGCCTATATACCAAACGGACATTACATTATTTAAAATTATTGCATTTTTCTTTAATATTTATAAATGAATATTATGCATAGGATATAGTATACTTAGGTAGGTCGATAAAATATTTTGAAAGTATTAGCTGTCTGTAAATATTTAATTTATTATCACATCATTGGCAGTTATTGCTCTTGTCTTTAAAAGACAAATGGCGTGTATAACTAAGCAATACTAAGTAAGTATTTCTGAATGGGCTAGTATTTTTCACTTCGAAAATAAACCCCGCCTTGTGCCTTACAATAAAAATATTATAATTTATAGAGGTATTGGACATAATATTATTACATATCAGATATCTTGTAGATATTAAGTGATCATGTAAATTATAAATATTGTTGTGTCATCATGTGTCCATAACAACGAAATCTAAAACAAGATGTGTACATTAACGTTCGATAGATGGTTATCTACTTCGTGTTAGGTTTATGAGGTACATATTTTGGCACAGAGAGATTTCTTAATAACTATTTTATAATTTATGTATATCTAGATGTTAAAATTAGATTAAATTACATAAAACATTTTTCGATGTTCTAAAACACGTTTGACTGGTCTTAATCGTACAAATCACAGCTTTTTGCATTCTTCTACATAACTATCTCTCGGCTACGAATTTCCTAATTTTCCTTCACTGGAATGAGTTTGAATCTTATTATTACGAGGGCATATAAAAATATGGCGAAGGATTACCTTTTATAAGCATCGTAATAAAACAGCTTGATTGAGCGGTTCTTCGTAATTATAAAATTTAACTCAAGCCTTGCCGAATGCCACGCATTATTTGCAATTTATTTTATGGAGACAATTATCTTATAATAACTTAACACCGCAATTGCCTACTTCTTCCGTTTGCAGGAAAAACACGATTAATTAAAATTAACTTTCTTGTCACGAGGATTTATTCCCACAGGAATAAATGCGACACGGCGTCTGGTAAGTATTTGTAACATTTAATAAGACGAGTTCTAAGCGGGACAGCGGAACATTCACATATGTATTATTAAAACTCTATAAATAACCTGTCTTCAAAAAGTGACAATATCGAAAATGATTTCGTAAAATATATACATAAACCACTCCAAAAAAGAAAACAGTCCTGTAAAATCTTTTTAACCAAACCTGCTTATTTGTAAGAGTAAACTTTAAAAAATATTCCGTTTCATTGTTTATTATAGCCGTCGTTTATATTAGTTTAGAGGTACGGAGATTTTAAAGAGGACGGCGGCGTCGACAGTCAGCGGGCGTTGTGCACGTGCGTCGTGAGATGCTTGGACAGGTAGTCGGCTCGAGCGAAGCACTTACCGCAAGCCTCGCAGTGGTAGGGTCGCTCCCCGGTGTGGATGCGCAGGTGGCGAGTAAGGTCGCTCTTGCCGCCGAAAGCCCTACCACAGAACAGGCACACAAACGGACGTTCCCCAGTGTGCTTGCGGACATGCAACTTCAAGTTCTCCTTCGACCTCACGCATTTGCCACAGAATGGGCAAGCGAATCGCCGCTCCCTGTCTCTCTGCCTATCATCGTTGGGCAAGAATCCCATCAAACCAGAATGAGCGCTCGAGGTTTCATGTTTGCTGCTGTCTCCTCGCGATTCACTCTCAGAGCTATCAGCTATGGAGCTCACGCTAGCGAATGATACGGGCACGCGGCGCCTCTCTTCAGATGCTGCGTCATCGCCTTTTTTACTATCGGTCTCGGAAGTCTTGCAATCGACGGAATCGTCGACAGTCAGAATAGAATCTGTTGCACCGTTTGAATCCACAGTGCTGTCCTGTTCGGCGTCACCGATTAATTCAATAGGGGGAGTCCTAGTTTCATCTGCTCTTGTTTTCTTTTTCATGGACAAATCCATTTCACCGCACTGGCCTATCAAAGCCTCGTTGGTGCTAGACACTTGGTCGATGCCTTCCGGTGGGTCCGTGGTTTTTGTATGGAGTCTTTCTAGAGTGTGGTTAAGACGGTGCTTCTTGAAAGACTTGAGATATCTGAACTGCATACCGCATACATCGCAAGTGAAAAGTTTATCGGCTGGTAGTCTAGCGCGATGATTTTGCTCTCGGTGTTTGACATACGCAGATCTGTATCGATAGCTCTGGCCACATTGCTCGCACACAAATGGTTTGTCGTCGCAAGATGTTTGCGAGGCGTGCTGCAAAGCGGCGTGACGCTCCAAAAGCCAGGTTGAAGGGAAAGAGGCGAGACACACTCCACAGCGTCGCCTGTCCGAGTGGACCAAGTGCCGGTTCTGGTAAGTCATGCAGTCATCACTCAGGTAGCGACGCAGACGGCAAGCCTGGAGAGCCAACAGCGGAGACCACAGCGGCAGCGCTGTGGGACTTCGGGGCGGGATTGGGCTCGGGATGTTCGGCGAACTGCAGGACATGTCCAAACACATCTGCCAAAGAAAATACAATTATTAATTCGTCATGCATATTAGTATCTCAGCGAAATATTGACAAAAAGACAAATTTACATACCTCCAAAGTCATAAAGTAAAGAGTAATAAAGGACTCAAATAAATTCGGGCTTTTGTAATGATTGTAGAGCTTTTATTTGTCAAAATTGTATTTTTACAGCTATGATATGCTTATATTTGTTTCAAAGTTATATGATCAACAGCAATGGGTCTCTGTTACAATTTGAACAATTGACGAAACATTACACCTTATTGATCCTCGAACGTTTTGATATAATATGAAGGTACTGTATATATTATGTTTTTAACAAAACTGTACTGCTCTTTGTTACAACATTATGAACTATTAATAATGTTAAGGCAAAACAGATTTTATCTAATCTAAAATGTCAACAATGAATGTTAAATAAACCAGCTTAAGACAAATAATTATTGACTCCTCATTGAAGACGCAACAATCATTAAGCTTTATAAATAAAGTGGACCTACGTTATTTGAACTTGTGCTATATTTAATTTATAATAGCATAATATACAAAATACAGTACACGTCAAAAATACATTTTAAATTAACAACGGTAGGTGCATACGCTGGTACGTCGTTACATGCATGCACTGCATCAAACATTGACTTCACATGCATGGCGTACGCCACGCTAGTAGGTATTTATATATTACGCTAATACAAATGATAAGTCACGAAATATTAAAACCTAAATAATTTATAATAATAATAATAAACACATTATAATTATTAAAACAATTGTACCAATATACAATAATCAATACACCTACAGGAACATAGAAAAATTGCAATATAAGTTCTATATTTAGGTATGCCACTTAAAAAAATGGTAAGTTACATACAACTTACCGCCTTCACAATATCCACGAACGATCTCTTACCAAAATCCTGTTGGACAAAACTTAACCATTCTACACTAACACTATATAAAATAAATCTATTGTAACATTGGTCATAAAAACAATTTTGCACTGGGTGTTCTGTGTATGGGAACATCACGAGATTGGAATGCGCTGACTACAGAGGCGGATGTACTATAGCTACACAGCTGCAACACGAATGGACAAAACAATATATCCAGCAAGTCACATATCATAACGCAACTTACAATTTTCACCATAAAATTACACAATTTTCTCTATCCGCTACATATACTATGTATATTCCGTGATTTGCAGCCTTTATATAAGTCTTGGTATAGGCAAGAGGCACTCTAAATATAAAACTGTGGTCACAATTTATAATATAAAAATGAATCTACATGTACTATTTCAACCCATGAAATATTTCGTGCTAAAAGTGTTAACTTTAAATTTATCATGCTCTGTAAGGTACTCAAAACAATGCCTACATAAATTGGAATTTATATAATTATTTTAATTTGTGCTAACAGCGTGTGATTTTTTGCAGGGTTGTGGCAACAACTAGCAAATGTTAAAATTTGAATAACTGCACTTGGGGGGTCGTATATTCTATTGCAAAGTATGTTACATTATATATATGTTATGTTCACTAATACTCTCACCGCACTGTCTATATATTATATACATTGATACATAGAAATATAATTCTATCAATATTATTATTTGTTCAATAAATAGTACCTCTGAAAGTTAGGAAACAAAATAGCATTTGAACTGTATTCTGTACTATTATAAAAAACTATGTCGATAAAAACACGTACAAATTTGTTAATTCGTATCATCATTAACCATTTATTATTGCTAGGATTTATTTCTGTATATTGTAAATATTCAATCTTTCTTAAAATAAGAAGAGGAACATTAATAAGGTTTCAATATTGCTATAAAGTTTGGTAACGTTCGTCTCCGAAAAATAAAAAGAGTGCAGCTTTTCAAATAGCAACATTCTGTGATTATTTTTATTTTAAATTGTATATTCTGTTTAAGACATATTCAAGATCTAGCCCCGGGAAGTAGCGCATCTACCAATCTATCATCTAAAATGCATTTTTACACGTGCGGGCTTAATAACAATAGACCAACATTTAAATTTACTTTCCCGCAATGATTTCGTTATTATAGATTTACTATATTATACACAGAAATATATGAAACAATTTCTATTCAAACAACATATAGGTATTCAATCTCAACATGGATGTTGAAATTTATCACTGAAACTCCTTGGGGGAATAAATTTCAATATCGATGGACCATATGTATGTATATGGAATGTTCTGTGTTGCTAGTTATTATACAATCGACCAGCACAAACCGCAAAACGCGCACTCCACAAAATTAAACGATTTGGAAATTTCCAAAGGAAAGGTTACGTAAATTTTGTTTAAGAATACCTAAACACTACAATTTTATTTTAATATCTAATACCTCATCTTTCCACACAAATGTAAACAAGTTAAAATTTTTGAAATGCTGCGGTACTCACGGCGATTGCACGTACATCACAAAACAGTATGCAAGACAAGGTTCCGGTGTCAAAAGATCTCACTTCGGAATGTGACGCGTATGTAAACCTAGCAAAGACTATTAAGTACTTTGTACGTTAGATAATACAAAAACAATTTCGTACTGCATCAGTTTCTACCTTCGTATGTTCTAATAAGTATAATATATTTCCAAACAAAAATACTAACGCATTTTTATGCTACTGGCCTTAAACTACATAATGATCCGAACCTTAAATATTAAAATTAACTTTGAGATCTGCTAATATCAAAATATTTAAAACGCTCCGTTTGAACTACACAGTCGTCAAAAGCACAATATTTTTGAAGTCGCTATAAGTAATGATAGTGAGTTTTCGTAAACTACGACTTGAAAATTTTAAGACAAACTCAACTAAACAGGCTTAAATCTGAGATCAAATTTTTTAACTCCCAGATGTAGCATCCTTACCTTATATTTATCACAGATCTTTTCCTATAGTAATACTTTCATTTGATAAAATCCCAAATAACCAAATATTAGGTAGGTAGGTACATTTCTAATAATTATTAGTAATTAAACGCCTAAATTCAAGTCGATACTGAATTATTAGTTTTAAAGTAAAGATTTTGATACCCTAATGATTTCAACAAACATTTAAAATAAGTATTTATAACAATACAATTTGTAAGATTTAAAATATGATATGTACTAAAGATTATGAAATGTTTAGATATTTCTACCGACTAGTGTAATTAATTTAGACTCAAAGTTTTAATATTAATTTAATTATTCACGATTCCTAGACGTCCCAGTGGGTCTATTTAGCTTTCGTCATCAATGTAACGATCACTCTGGAGTTGATAGCCAACTTATTAGTTTTATTCGAAACTTGATCATTGACAAAGATCTTGAGGACCGTATTAGTTAGATGGATACACATTTTATAGTTCTGTTCATAACAGAATTAATATGTCCAAACTTACACAATATTAATTATCATGAATGATAAACGTATCCAAACTGAACCAATGCTGAATGTATCCAAACTGAACGAACCAATGCTGAACCAACCGTTACTGCGAGGCTGTGTAGAGAAAATGTAGTGGGTAATAGATTTAATGTCAAATAATAAACCCGTTATAAATTAGACTATAACAGGAATTAATCGTTTACTCACACTATAATATGTATTTTTAGATAAGATGCATTTTATATACGGATTATTAAGTTACTTGCAATTATAAACAGTGGCATACGTCTTATTCAGTTAAATTCTTATTCAATATAGAGCGGTAGGTTTATTTTATCTCATATATCGGCCAAATAAATCGGCTATTTTAACTCAGGTGATAACAGAGTGTGACAAAGCGGAGTAGACCTTCCAGCCAGAGAGTACCGTAGACATATCAAAATAGCATGTTATTAACTTACCAAGAAAACTTACACGCTAAATGAGCCAACGTTCAATCAGTTCCAAATCAAAGCTTTAGATTTATTTCTCTTTTGTGATGTTTAAACAAATATTGTCTAGAAAACATGTTGGTGTGCACAATATTTATATGAACATAAAGGCAAGGTCTAATCTACACAGCGGCTGTGAAAAAAATATGTCAGTGTTAAATGAACTTTATAATCCATAAAATATCCCTGTATTTGACTCTGTTGAATTTACTGAACACAGCAATTGTGATAATTTTCCAATGCTATGCCTATAAACTATATTTATTACATTAGATAACCGCCATTAATATTTCTGTCTTTTATAATTTATAGATGCACAGCATTTGAAACATTCTTAAATAATCACAAAACAAACAGTTTGTTGTATGAAAATATATAGAAACCTTTATATAAATACTATATAAATGTTCAGCCATGCCTCTTATATCCTAATAAAACAAAATTGTGGGTTGTAAGTAAGAATTTGTTTAAAACTGTGCTTTTCCAAAGCAAACGTGGTCAATATTTATGTATAATAATATGTAATATTATATATTTTTATGGGGACGAAGAGGCATAGCGTTCGGACAGAACAGAAACAGCGTTAAAGCTTTGATTTCCATAATCACACTTCCACACCCCACCCCATATTACCCGAATACAGAACTACCGAAGCATTTACATTCTAATAATTTTCCTAAAAATCCAATATTATCAAACTATATGTTATTTACATTTTATATGTCATAATATTGCTTTTGGATTACCTCAGGGGGAGCGTGCGTCGTTACTTCGAAAGACGTAAAATTAGTAAAAATCTCAAATCCCTAACTTGTTTAATCATTACCATCTATATTTGAGTGCATTTTGTATGGTCTCTAATAATAATAATTAAAGCACTCATTTTCAATCTTTAATTTGGTTTATAAAAAATCAACTCTCAGATGAATCTACTATAAATTGCAAGTCTCTAAAGATTAACTTTGTTCTAAGTCAATACGACATTTAAATTATTTTTGTTTTTAACTATAATAATAAAAAGCTTTGAATTGGCAACCAAATACCTACGAAAGCTCATAAATAAGGATTAAATTAACATATATAATGAGTTACAAGAGTCTCAATTGGTTTAGATTGTGTGAGAGTCATTGTAAGCTCGGTTAGCGATCCATGAATAAATAATTGTTACAAAATATTTATAAAAGATGCTATCAAGGAAGCAAAATAAGAAATAAGGCATTTTCCTCGAGTGGATTTCAACTAAAACATAACAAATGAAGTTTAACTTCTCTAGCTAACTTTGGCTATGCCGTTAAGGGACCCACAGGGGCCATACTTTATAATCTAAAGCGTAAAGAAAGCACCTATTTTCCAAAACTCTTATCAAGAAGCAAACAATAGATGAAACAAAGTGTCCGTATTGAAGTTAACCAAGGAGTAACAACGTTAATGTGTCAATTATCTATTAGTGAAATATCAAATATTATTCATATCAATCAGATCACAGTTGCGGCGTTTTAAATCACATTCTTAACTAATTACAACATATTGTCCTCCGTTTGTTCATTCTACTATTAGACTGTCACTTCCCGCTGAATATTGACTAAGCCCAGAGGAGCCTTAAAGTGGTTAAGTCTTGGGCCAAAAGCCGGTTTTAGCCGGTTCATGCTCATTGATGAGGGCTTTCCTCTTCGGTGTCAACGGGGCTTGGCGACAGGAATTTCCGAGCATATTTCGGGTAGTGGGTCTTCTCGTGCGCCTTCAGGATAGTTGAACGGGAGAATGTTTTTCCACACAAAACGCAGCGAAAGGGCCTTTCACCTACAACAATATAAATTACATTAAAAACCTTATAATAATTAGGAATATGAAAAAAAAACTTTCAAAAGTTCACAAAATTTTATTTTCTTGATTGAAATACTTGTAAATACGACTGATTAAACTCACCCGTGTGAACTCTACAATGGTCCTTCATATGGTGCCTTAACTTAAATGCTTTGCCACAAAACTCGCATTTAAATGGTCTATCGCCAGTGTGCACAGGTAGATGAGCTATCAAGGAGGACACATCGGGAAAACTCTTGCCACAAAATTTGCACAGCACTACATTGCCAGGTTCCACGGGTCCAATATCCAAGTCGATCGGAGATTCTTCCGCGGGCATGCTTATATAGGTCGGTTCACTGAATTGTCCTATCATGGGGAGCCCCATCTGTCTTCCCAATATCGCGTCTCGATATTTTAGTGTGTCCAATGTATGCGTCGTCAATATATGCCTCGCTAGTTTGCTTTGGTGAGGAAACGCGGCGCCGCAGTGTATGCAAGGGAAAACCCTGTCCCCTTCCTCAACTCTCCCCCTACCGGACCCTTCGTACTCCTGCAACCACAAAAAAGAACATCAACTTCTTTTCTTTCTTGTTCTATTTTGACACGGACCATAATTGTGTGCATTATCTCTACCACTACTGTCTAAATTGAGATGCAGTCTCGTCATATCTTTACGTTTTCACTATCTAAGTAAGAAGTTGACGCTCATTTTTGCCCAAAATGTGCAGGAGTGAAACGGGACTCGGCTACGCGTAATGCCTTGTTGTTTTACGACGGTCACGCGTACTGAATCAGTGATTCGTACAACAAAAAATGCATGTAAATGGCCAAAGTTAAAAATAAAAAGAAAACTGCCCAAATATATAATATCAAACAAAATGAATGAATATAAAAATGATGGCCAACAAAATGAAGGTCAACTTCTTGACAGCAAGGCATAGTACTTTAATATGTAATATAGCTTAGCATATCAAACAAGCATGCGTAGTAATAAATCAAACTTTAAAATAAAACACGAAAACAAATTGATAACAAAAATACAACACATTTCCTAACTACCGAATCAGTTAGTCTAGTTTGTTCTGCCATCAACTATAAGCATTAACATCAATACTTTTCACTGATATAGTTATTCACATTGTTGTAAACCAAAATTAACCATAATCAGATATATGTTTTCCATTTTTTGGAAATAGTAATAAAATAATTCTACCCATAGGAAATATTATGACAATGATTGATTTATTATTAAGACTGTAATTATGAGATTATGAAAGGTTAATGAAAATATTATTGAAATGATAATAATAATGTCTATATTTTAATTCTGACATAAATATGCCAGATAAAAAATTATAACATGCATCACAAACAACAAAAATTATTTTGATAGAATTACACAATAAAAAGCCAATAGTCTGTGCGCTGTAGGATGGTGCGCCAGACAGCTGTTATATTAATACATATTTTGATCAATACCTTGCAGGCATATCCTATTGTTTTATTTGCTGCCTACTATCACAGGACGCATCCTTCACCGCACAAACTATATTAAGCATGCATAAATTAATATTATGGGTATATAATATGTAAACAATTAGGAAAGTAAATATTCTATGACATTCCATAAACTTAAGTAATCATAATCATACAGATGGTTTAATATTGTTGATGTTATGTAGCATGCCTTTTTTCAACTTTTACTAATATTCCTGAGGGTTTCAAAAACGGCAGAGTAGAATACAATTGTCACCACCCCAAATCTCTCCCGTGGGTGTCGTACAAGGCGACCAAGGATAAATCAGTGATGAGGAATGGGCAGCAGCGTTCCTCTTATACCACCTAGCAATATACTGCGACTTTTGTGCCCGATAAATGGCAATAGGCTCGCCACCTATTACATGGAACCTAACATAATTGGCGAAACGCGGGTGCTAGTTCACCTCTGCCTACCCCTTCGGGGATATAGGCGTGATTTATGTATGTATGTATGTATTCAAAAAACTATAGGATGAAATAATGATTTCCAAGAGAAGGAATTGAATTAATATTATTTACATTAAAATTGTATATTAACTGTTAATATACTTTCTTTAATTACTAATGAACATGATGACATTATTAATTTATGTATATTTTTTTAATTACCTACATCTAATGCTACCAATTAGATGTAGGTAGGTACATTATATTAAAGTTAATTTTATTAGAAATCAAACTTCACTTGGTTGATGAATATAGATTAAAGGTGTTAAACTGGGTGTTGTGGGTTAAACTAGTGATGGAATGTACCGTGTGATAAATTTAATCTATAGACTTGAATTTCTCACGGGCCCATATAGTTAATGGAAGTTCATAATATGAATAAAATACCAGAGTAAAGGTTGAAATGTTCTATGAAAACCTTTTTTTTTTCTGTGAAATAGCTTCAATAATTTACAAGTTATAGTATCTAGTGACTAAACATTGAACTAAATAACTGAATAACATAAAATATGGCTACATATTACACACTGAGAGCAGCTAAAGGAGCCACAAAACATAAGCTGGAAATATTCTATTTCAGTTTAACAACCAAAAAAGGCAAACATTATAACATCTACAGTCTTGTTTCGTATGATATGTGATGGCTTAAAGTAAATGTATCAAGTCTACACAACATTCAATTATATTTACACATCAAGTATACAGGCATTACATACCGTTTCATGAGGCATTCTGTACTCTGAAGAAGACTCCCCGCCACCCTTATCTTCATTACTCCGGTCCCAGTCTACTTCTTTTTTAAGAGACTAGAAATGAAAAAGGTTGAGGTCATGAATCAAAGCAGTTAAGACTGATACTTGATGCGTAGATTCTGTGTAAGAATATCTGATTTCTTTGTTGAAATATAGCGCAGTTTCATATTAATATGTCATTTGTTTAAAATCTTACAATTTTTCTCTAAAACAATATAATGGTCTTTTGAATCAGTTTCTGTATTGAATTATGATTCCAAACATATATTTATAATTACCACCCACAAATCACTCCTGCGGGAGTCATACAAGGCTACTATGGGTTAAAACGTGATGAGGAATGGGCATCATTGTACAACCTAATAATATACTGTGATTTAGGTGCCAAAGATATTCCCCCATTTATAGAACTTAAAAATTTTGGCTAAATTTAAGTATGTAATTAAACTAAAGCACATAAAGATATTTAAAAAGATTCTTACTAATGGAACTTGCTGAATTGGTGGTAGTCCTGATGGGCCAGCTATGGGCTCACTTCTGGGGCTAGACAATGCAGGATGTGGATGTGGCAGACCGGGATGTGGAATGGCATTCAAAACGCTCATGCGCTGCTCGACAGGAGAGTATCTCGACCCCAGAACATTGCCATGACTGTTTATCGTCATATTGATTCCTGGAAATAAGATTAAATACAACTAATTTATTGATATCAGATTAATTTGAGAATACTGAACAACAGAAAAGCATAATAATATTCACAAGTCTTATCTTTACTGTTTTCATCAGTTATTGATTGAAAGTTACATAAAATATACCTAAGGGATAGGTGTGGCGCACATAAGAGAATGGTAACAACACTTGTCACCTGGCCTGTAAGCTTGTTTGTATAATTGCATATTAACATGCTTACTATTATTAAAATAATGTTAATGTTATCGTTTCGTACCTTAGTTATGTTACACCAATAAGAATAAATATATCGAGACAATAAAAACTACTGCGAAAGTTAAATTTAACAATACATGTCGCTAAATCAAGCATTGCTCACTAGTTCTTTAATCCCTGTGTAAATTAATGTAATATCAATTTAGTTTTTCGAATTTCTACTGAGTTGTTGACAACACAAACAAAACAACCTAACTTGTATAACCTGGGAAGATACAAAACGTCAATGTCAATAATTGTCAAGTGAAGTACGATTTAAAACCAATAGTATCGTTCTGGTACAAACGATTGTAATGCAAACAAAATATACATTTGGAATTAAAAATTGGTTTTGTTTTTATCTGAATTATCAAGTTTGCTTAGGACTATTCAAAAAAAGATGAAAAATGCTAGGCTAAGGAATTAACATCTTATTAATATAATTGGAGAATAAATTTTTGTTAGTATTAGGAACGTATACCAGACCGAATCATGAAGAACATTTTTATTTTTAGTGCAAGGGCGCGAAAATGTTTATGAAAACAAAAACTACGAATGTCAAAAACTACCCTGCCACCCCAAAAGATGAGTCGTATTACGTAAATATGAAAAAGAGAATTAATTAATAAAAATAAAATTCGGTAGGTATAGGTACATTTCTTAGTGATGAATCTTATAAATACCTATAAGTACCTAATGTATAGAGATATTTTAATTATTCTAATGACAATTTGTCAAGTTCCAACAGACTAAGGCCCGAGTTCGCTAACTCGTAAATAAAGCGATTAAAAGATAACCAGCAGTTTACGGCAGTTCTTCCATACGATAAAATATCAAAATCCGACGGTTAAATAATAATCGACTGTTAATGTGTTAGTGAACTCCAGCCTAAGGCTCGAGTTACCCAACAGGTAAAACAAGCAATGAAAAGATAACCGTCAGTTTTTGACAGTTCTATACGATAAAATGTCAAAAACCGACGGTTATATATTAATCGCCTGTTTTACTGCCGCACTTAGATACGTCAAATAACGTCAATGAGTACTTAACGTCAAAAAATGATAATTCAAAACTAGCCGCTATTCTTGCCGGGTATTTCTGGCCGCTGTAATTGACGTCTCAGAGTGCGGCAGTAAGTGTTGGAGAACTCCTGCATAAGTGTATCTAAGGCAGGTAATCTTTCTTTTTGACATTTACCAGTATGGAAGAAATGTCAAAAATAGACGGTTAACTTTTAATCGCCTGATTTACGTTTTCGAGAACTCGACTCGTAAGTTAATGAAGTATAAACCTAGCCTATATAGATTTTGGTGGATAGAAAAAGAATTTCGAAAAATTATGATCTTGAGGCGGGAATCGAACCCGCGTCCGCTGCTATCCGGGCAGGTGCCTGACCGCTCGGCCACCCAACCTGATCTTTGATAACTTGCCTGGAAAAAATATACATACATACATACATATATCACGCCTATATCCCCGAAAGGGTAGGCAGAGGTGAATTAGCACCCACGTTTCGCCAATTATGTTAGGTCCCATGTAATAGGTGGCGAGCCTATTGCCATTTATCGGGCACAAAAGTCGCAGTACATTGCAAGGTGATATAAGAGGAACGCTGCTGCCCATTCCTCAGGACTGATTTATCCTTAGTCGCCTTGTACGACACCCACGGGAGAGATTTGGGGTGGTGACAATTGTATTCTACTCTGCCGTCACCACGCGGCATGGAAAAAATATAAGATACATAATCTAGGTAGGTACTATGTAGGTAATAATAATAAGTTTACCAATATTATCATTGTGTGCGCCATTGCTTCTGATTGACACTGTGTCTTCCTCGGGCGATGAGGAACGTATTGGCTCGTCAGGAGGCTCATCTTTTGGTAAAGGAGGATGCGTGGTAGTGAGAGCTTCTGATGGCACTTCGGCACGAAACCGTCGCACCGAAAGTAAGGGGGAAATTCTTGGGGGTGAGGCTTCGGGAGCTTCCCTAGAATCCCGATTATCCCGCATATTGTCTCGTGTATCACGCAAATCTCGTAAGTCTCTAATGTCTCTTAATTCCCGGGATTCTCTGTGGTCTCTCATATCACGGAGGTGCCTTGATTCCCGAATTTCCGGTAACTCTCGAGGCTCTCTTATATCGTGAGCGCTCCGCTCTCTTTCTTTTTGTTGCTCTCTCTGCTCTCTTAGCTCCCGTGACTCTCGTGGTTCGCGAATTTCTCGTGAACGGCTCTCTCGTGAATCACGCATTTCCTTGGGCTCTCTTTCGCGAGTGTCTTTAACATCTCGTCTGTCTTCTTTCACGTCCCTAGTTTCTCTGCTCTCCAGCCTTTCGTGTGGTTCTTGACACTCTCTTGTGTCTTGGGCTTGGCACTCTTCCATTGGGTCCGGGACCTTTCTGGTATCAATTCCCGCTGCACTTAGCGTTGTCATTTCAGCTAATCCCTTCACCTAAAAATTAAAAAATTTTTATGTTTAGTCAAGTATTTATTTCTCACAGAACACGAATTCTATAATATCTGTGAGTTTTAAATACAATGTCTAAGTATTGTTAGATTTGGATGTATGTCTCCCATTTATTTTTACAGTAATACTGACAAATTCACTGAAATATTATAACTTTTACGCGGACCATAACGGAAACACAGTCATTAATATTCTTTTTATTTTACGCCTCTAGCCAAAATTACAAGAAGAGTCTTTTACTTTTAATATTTAATTGTAGCATCTACCCAGTACACATGCTACTCAATGAACGTCATAAAGTTGAATGAAGTCTTCCCAGCAGAAAGTAATAATTGCAGAATCTGGGGGCCTAGACAAAGTAACATACCGACAAAGATAACGAAGTTCGATAAAGCAAAATGTATGGGATTTGACGTAAGTCGTCGTGAAATCACGTGACCAAAATCGTCTTCGTAAGTTCCTGGTCAGATACCAAAGTAATATGGCCGAACGTGACGAACTCCGACACGTTATCGTTATGAAACAATTGCCACTTGGCTAAAATCGGATCGAAACCGAACCGTCTCTTTCACGAGCACCTTCCCGGTGTGATAGATGATATGAATCAAAAGGGAAGTGGATGGCGTGATGACATCTGAAGAGGGAACATACTGCACCGACCTCAGATAGCCTGGGAATAGGGCAGGGAGAAGAAGAATCATCATCATCATCATCATCACCAGCCCTTTTTTAATGTCCCCACTGCTGGGGCACAGGCCTTCCCTATGGATAAAAGAATATAGGGAGATTGGGCCATAACCCACCACGCTGGCCCAGTGCGGGTTGGTGGGTACTAACGACTGCAGATGCAGCCGGGACCAACGGCTTAACGTACCTTCCGAAGCACGGAGGAACTCGAGATAATAAATTTTTGGTCACCCATCCAATGACTGGCCTTAGCGAAATTGCTTAGTTTACGCAATCGCAGGCCAAGCGCGCTGTGCCACTGCGCTAGCGAGCTCCTAGAAGAAGAATACTGAACAGAAATTACCTGAAGACTTTCAGCGGTTTTGAGGAGAGCAGGCAGCTGGCAGTACTGGACGTTGACTTCGCCTTTGTACATGAAGTCGACGAGGGTACGCAGCTCCTCCAAGCCCACGTCCTTCAGTATCACTATAGGGTGACGCGATGGGTGGTCCACGAACAGCGACCGGAAGTATGATGAGCACGCAGACAATACTACCTGAAATGGTTGAAAAAGTTTTCTGTTATTATTTGAGAAACCAACATTTTCTGAAACCACTACTGTTGAGATCTTCGTATCTTTTTCCACGTCAGTAACCTCTGAGAAGTATAAGTTAAGGAAAGTATTCGGCAAATGCCTAATGTACGAATACTGTAGTAGGTAGGTACCTACCTGCTTTTTATTTATAAATACCCATCGAGACCTATTTCTTCAATTATTTATATAGGTATATTATAAATTTTCAACCTTAACATCCTTATTATAAAGTTCTAAATTGATTGGAAATATTTAACAGTTTGTAGTAACCTGATGTGCTGTTGACTGTACTTATATGTTTTGTCTGTCAACGAACTTAGATTGGTTAGCATTTTAATTAAAAATGACTCAAAAAGTTATTTTTATAAAAATTCTTTTCGGGAGATCTAACCATTAAAACGGAAACAATCTAAATGCAAATAGCATTGCGTGCAATTTTGAGTTTACACTACCGTAAAATATGTAAGCAAATCTTATAATAGCCTTACAGATGTGTACGGAGGTTATGTAACAGCTTTTAACGGTAACATTGTAAGTATATTATGATGTGTAGGTAGTGGATTTCCACTACACGTGCCGATTAATAGTTCGTGTTAAATCAATAAAGGTAGGTATGCTCAACTTAGTTGTTGCATGCGAACGAGTGTGTAATATCATCAATATTAAAACCACCGACAGTGCGTATAGTAAGAATACATTTTGTAGTGCGTATATACCGATTCTGATTATTTTTATAAATAACCGTATTGGCTGCATTCATTTAGTGACTACATAGTTAGGTACTTTTAACTTATAAAAATAATGTGCCAAGTTACAGAAATGTTAGGCCTCTTGTAAGTAAGCACACGGTTTTTCGCCGTTAAAATCTACGGTTAATTCGCCGTGACTAGGCACGGTCGTCAGTGTTACATGAATCACTATAGAAGCATGTAGAAGTGCACGGCTGCGCCACGGCACGGTGCCGCCGCAGTGTGCAGCAACAACAGCCGTGTTATACAAATAAATTGATTGTACCGCCTTAGGCCTCTTGACCACGTGGACAAGAGGCCTTAATCTACTTATGATTGTATGGGCCTACTACTCCTACTCCTAAAGCTGTCTACACACCAAAGTGGCCAGCCCGCCGGCACGAACCCGGCGGGCGAGCAAGGCCGTCCTGATTTTTAAGACAAAATCGTTAAAATCAGGCCGCCGCCGCGCCGGTTGTAGACTTTGGTGCGTAGACATCCTTAGGGAAGGCCTGTAGACTAGCAGTGGTGATTCTAAACGCCTGGTGACGATGAGGATGATGTAATAAAAAGTATGTCTCACCTTATGAGCCCTTATTGAGGCACCTTCCGAGCATGCAAGAGTGACGTCCACCAAGCTCTCGTCGTGCAGCAACTGGCTGAATACTCCCAGCAGGTTGCTCTGATGATTGTTCCACCTTAGGCAATAGTGCTCACTTCCCATGTCTGAGCTAGCTCCCGCCGCTGTGGAACGGAAAACACTAAATTAGCAACAGAAACATTATGTCTTTATATTTTTATTATATTTGCATTTGAGGAACTCGCTAGCGCAGTGACATAGCGCGCTTGGCCTTTGGATTGGATGGGTGACCAAAAATTTATTATCTTCTTTTTTTTTATTATGCTTCGGAAGGCACGTTAAGCAATTGGTCCCGGATGCATCTGCAGTCGTTAATAACCACCAACCAGCACTGGGTCAGCATGGTGGGCTATGGCCCAATCTCCCTATATTCTTCCATCCATAGGGAAGGCCCGTGCCCCATCAGTAGGGACATTAAAAGGCTGGTGATGATGATGATGATATTTGCACGAGCACTACACATTTGAAATAAAACAAATTAAAAAACGTTTTCTGGTTAAATTCGCGTTCCTATGTGTAGGTCTAGCTGTCCCCCCGTGCCCACGGCCGCTGTTAAGTGATCGAAACGTCATCAGGTTAAAATAATAACAATCCCAAACACTTAAGTAAATATACCCGAGTTAAATCACTAGTTGTTTTATTTCAATGATCTTCGTGGTATTTTATAAAACAAATCGAAAAAAAAACATAAGGATCAAAAACTCCACATTAGTGACTGACAAATCCGAACGATCAAAACAAATTACTCCATGTAACAGCGGACAGGACGTCAGATTATTACAGCAATGTTTAAGATTTTTCGAATTTGTGATTTACGTCGAGCAAATTAAGGTTGACTTAGGTATTGGAGACATTTGATACTTTTGAATAGACTGACGTGCTGTTGTCTGTACATTACTTTTGTTATTATTGTAGGAAGCCCAGGCTCAACTTAAGCGAACAACTTTAAATAATTCACGCCGTTTTAAGGGATGCAGGTTTTTAAAATACGCGAAATACCAAGCTCAAGCTTGAAAGGGAACGTGGTAATTATCATAATTAGATTTTTTCCATTCAACGCAGACATCTGGGTTCAATTTATTTATGATTACCATTAAACGTTTTTATATTATTCTTAATCATGATACCTAAAAAGAAGTTGGTGTCAAGCAGGCAACAGTATGTAAATGCTGTAAAACCGAATCCAAAACCTTGAGCAGTATGGATTAGAATGTTGTCTTCCCAATCGCTCTTTCCGTTAGTCATGCTCCCTTGCACTACTTTTCTAAATTCATCAGAAACAACTTCGTAACGTGTAATGGACAAATCGGATGGCCTGATGACGTTTGACCCATATGGACGAACGAAGAACATACTGCATGGACCCTAGATAAATAAGGAACAGACCAGGAACTTGATGATAATACTAATATCCTATTTTTTTTTAATTGGAACTTCTTCAATAAACAAATCACATACATATTATTGTGTATTATATTTTGTTTTTGTTTTTCTTCCTATGCCGTAACCGAATCGTTAACATCACATACTCTATGAGCTATCTATGAGCTCATCAGTAGGTATACTACGGAAAAATTATAGGCACAACATGATATTTAAGATACCACAAGGCTTAGGCCGTGTGGTGACGGCAGAGTACAATTGTCACCACCCCAAATCTTTCCAGTGGGTGTCGTACAACGCTACTAATGATAATAATGATAATAAACACAGTGATGAGCGTTTCTCTTATACCACCTAGCAATGTACTGCGACTTTTGTGCCCGATTAATTGCAATAGGGCCGGCACCTACTACATGGGAACTGATATAGGTAATTGGCGACACCTGGGTGGTATTCAGCTCTGGCTAGCCCTTCGGGGATATAGGCGTGATTTGTGTATGTATGCTTACTTTTAGCTTAGTGACCCATCTCGGTAGAATACTGTCACGGAAAACGTAACGAACATAATAATATTACAACTATAATCCACAGAAGTTCCACGTGCCGCTGCCTGATAACATAGAGAGACTGTAATAAACAAAATTTACATTAAGGTGTCCTATTAGTGCTTATGCTATTTGCGGAATATCAAATTACGTCCGCAATTATGTTATCCTTGTCCAATGCGTTGGGCTTATTTACAAACAAATGCGTGGCCCATTATTTATAGGCGTTCGCGTCGTCGATAAGTTGCAAACCGGTTTTGCAATTTCAAATAAATAATATTAATTAACAATGATCGACAAATTATCGAGGTTCACTTTATATGTTAACTGTCTTATTTTATATAATTCAGGTCAAATTAGGTTACGCAGAGGTTTAACCTAACAGTTCGTCTTCTCATACACTGACCTGAAAAACACATTGAATTCGGTGGTTTATTGTGTTGTGTAGATTCGCCACTGCCCGTTACTTTATTGTTACGCATGCCAAATCACAGTGCTAGGCCTGTCAGCATTAGGCGCGACCCAACATCGCGTTCACCAGCCGGAACTGTCAGATTTGCTAATGACTACAAAACGCCGGTACGGTATTATTTTATATTGTCTGATTACAGTTTCGCTGCACGCGCGCTGATAAATATAGCTGAGTGCTATACGTACTTCAGATGTGGGTGTAGTGCGCACACGCGTGCGACGCAGTCAAGATCAAGGGCATGCGATTGCGCAAGAGTTGGCGGTCGCAGAGCTGCAACTCGGTGTGATGTCATCGCGTCTGTGCGCCCCGCCACCCGCGCCGCACGCACACACCCGCTACATAAAGGCCGCGGTCGCGGATCTATTTTTGTGTTTGGACCTATGTAGCTATAGGCTACCTGCTTCTGCCTTCCTGGTACAATTTATCCCAACTGAGTCATATACATAAAAAAATATTCCGCGCCGTATAAATTAAAGATCGGCCTCTATGAAAATAACACGTTAAATGACGCCCTAGATCTGAACTTTTCATTCAATCACTATCGAATTGAGCGGGGAATGAAAAATAAACACTTAATTTCTGTATAGTTCTACCAAAATAACACTGCGTTTTGTAATAACTTTTTAATTATTTCTAAACCGCACGACGTCCTTGTGACTTGGTGTGTTACTTCCTCAACCGTAAACTTAAAATGTTATTATTGTTTTACTGCCTAGTGTTAAGATAATAATATAAATAGTAAATATTAGAATCAGTCAAGGGGAATAACCTGTATTAGGAGGTTTCGCGATCAAAATATTGTGATAATGGACGCCCATGGTACTAATAATATAAATCCACAAAATGTGCTAGAATGCTTGGTATTATGACCGTTATAGGCACTACGAAGACTAATATGTCGAAAAAACAAGGTACGCTAATTAAAATATGATAAGCGCTATGTAAAAAATTACAATTATTTACTCGGAAACAAAAATGGGCCAAAGATAAAAAAATCTGTTGCAGGACATTTTCTGACATAGTTTTTCTTTGTAATAATAATATATTCTAACATTTATTGCCATTGCTGACTAGGCACAGCGGTCCTAGCACGGGGACATGGACAAGTCTCTCTCCACCACTTGACAGTGTTTTGTCTCGGGATTTAGTTGGAATTAGAGCGAGAGGCAAAGATGTTCTTTCCCCCCGAGGAGATGCGACCACGTCCGTGCTACGGGGGCTGTATAACCTAGCTAGGGGCATTAGTGTATATTGTGATCTTATTAATGAAATTTTAGTGCAAACTAGGTAATGATTGCTGTAGAGTTATGATGATTGAGGATGCTAGTTGGTACTGACATAATTATAAATTGTACTCTATGTACTGACGGTAATCATAATCAATATAAATCTGATACCCGTATTGGATTTATGTCATCGTTGTCATCGTTTACGTCATTTAATACTACTGTATACGGCAAAAGTATTTTTAATATTTATGCCACCTGCTGTAGAACCACACATTGTCAGATCGCGTAGTGTTGGAGGAGGCTAAGCGAGTCATATTATCGTCACATCCAATGTTCCTCGCGCGAAGAGTAAACCATCTACAGCAATGTTGTTGACAGGCGATCGGCTATAAAAACCTAGCCAAATCTCAGAGCAGAGACATTATTATATTGCATAGACCCTACTCGCAGTAAGGCAAAAATAAAAAATAGGGGAAGACAGACAGCGCTTCAAATGGAAGTCAGTTACAACTTAAAATTGCATACCTGCAACAGTAACACGTAAATGTCATAAATTTAGATCACAAATATTGAACAGCTATTATAAAAACTTCTTTGAAGTACATAATTTAATGTGAAATGTAAGATTTTAAATGTAAGTTGCTCTATGGTAATTTGAGCTATTGAGAGTATTCCAATATTGTGTTAAATATTTATTATGTATCGGTTCAATTTTGTAAATGAATATTTTTTTAAAAGGATGCGCAATAGCTATTTAAATGCTAAAGTAAAAATACAAAAAAATAAATTCAACATGGGAAATTATGATTGGGATTCAACATGGGAAATTATGATTGATGTGCACTGCCAGTTCCATAAAAATTATTTAATTATGACAAGTTATATTTAAAACTTAATACGTTCGTTACCTCACACGTTATTTATTGTGTGTAGACTTTATGACATGAAAACAAAAGGGAACTAATAGATCTACTTGTTTAGTTTCTGAATATTATGGTAATTTTTAAATCAACTCCAGCCGACTTCTTTGAAATAGATAAATAAATATTTATATAGAACTCAGAAATACCATTGTGCATGACGCTATATTATAGTAAGGAAGTTTACGGCGTGCCTCATTGACAGAATGACTTATGTGTTGACGTAAACTCTATGTTTCCACAAACAATAGGTTTTTAGTACTACCCCATGCATCTATCACTAGTGTTTACAACTGTAAAGTTACTTTGTATTTTATTTATTACTAAAGCTATACCTACCTAATTGTCTTATTTCTACGAGTCGTTAATAATTATTCGATTGTTGACAGTAAAAAGAACATTTTAAAATTAAAGTGCCAGTGCACTCAATCGATATTAATACTCAGATCATAGATCAGGTTTTATTTTAGGTTGATTCCGCCAGCTACTATAATAGGTTTTAGTTCGATCTGTACGTATTGATATAAGATATACAAAAAGTAGCTTTAATTGCTACTATAGGTAGTGCCTTCATTCGAAATGCTAACAAACCCACAATTTGTGCTCAATTTTAGTGTAACCTATATTTAGAATTTTCATTGTGGTTCAATGTCTATATGAGTCATAATATAGATTATAAATTGGTTGGACTAGTTGCTGATTACCAAAAGTGAGTTCCAATCGTCATCATTATCTTCCTGTCCTTTTCCCAGTTATCTGAGGTCGGTCAGTATGTTTCCTCTTTTGTTCATAACAGTTTGACCTTTACTAGGGGAGATGAGGATCCCTTATATTGATATTTCTTCTCTTTATGATATTTTTCATAATATATTCATATCCTTTTAATCTAATACGAGAAATGACAATAGTCACTGATACAAATAAAATTAGTATGAAGTGTAAAAATGTAAAACTCAATAGCTCTATCCTATCTTAGAATATTCATTATTATAATGTCAATTTGGCGGCTGGACTAGCATAGCATCCATATGTGACCTTCACTGCACAATAGCAAACGCGTAAGGAAGCAGAATGATCATCGGATGAATACAATTACACACGAGTACTTGCATGTGTGAGAGTTACGTAATATATATGCAACTGACATGCAGTAGGACCATGCTATGGTCGAAGTATTAAGTTAAAACTTAGACAATGAAATACCTACAAATATTTTTGTAACAAAAATAAAATTATTACATAATTATTTTGTCATGAAAATAAGCTATTAATAAAGTACATATCATGTTATCTGATCTTTAACCCATTTATTTTATAATTAAATTTACCCACCTAAAAAGTGGGCTGTATTTGATTTAATTAAGGTAAGTATTAATTATACATACATACATACATAAATCACGCCTATATCCCCGAAGGGGTAGGCAGAGGTGAACTAGCACCCGCGTTTCGCCAATTATGTTTGGTCCCATGTAATAGGTGGCGAGCCTATTGCCATTTATCGGGCACAAAAGTCGCAGTAGGTACATTGCTAGGTGGTATAAGAGGAACGCTGCTGCCCATTCCTCATCAACGATCTATCCTTAGTCGCCTTGTACGACACCCACGGGAGAGATTTGGGGTGGTGACAATTGTATTCTACTCTGCCGTCACCACACGGCATAAGTATTAATTATAAAACTAGCAAAAAAATATCAATGATGACCAAATTAGAAAATTTTGGTTTTTGGTGATCATTATTGAGGTTATTTGGTGATTTATAGTTTTTAAATTGACCTTACGGCTATTACTCAATATTAATATTATATTTATTTTATTTAAAAAGCTGCCATAACTTCTAGACACTCAACAGGCAGTGCTAAACAAAATTAGAATTAAATTATTTTATTCTTTTTCATGACTTTAAATAAAAATGCTTTATTACCACTTGCTACTTGTATTCATTACTATATTTTAATATACTATTTAATCGTTTTTACAATTATGAGTTGTTATTATGTTTACAAATTTACTTCTTATGTAACCATTTCAGCTAATAGACTGTTGGGCATTAGACATCCCCCAAGAAAAAAAGAATTGTTAATAGCAGATTTCACCAGCCTGCTGGCTGTAATAAAAAATATTTTCAGAGCAGCATACTTGGTACAGTACCTAGTAATACTACTTATGATAAAACTTCTTACGTTAACTGAAGCTATGGGCAAATGACAGATTAAAAGAAATAAACTTTTCCTGACTTTTCCGTCTTCGGTTTGAATAGATCTTATGCCCCCGAATACAGAAACGCAAATCAAATTTGGGGCACTGCTTAAAAAGTTAAGTGGACATTACCTGTCAGAATTTGTACGGAAAAACTTCAATTTCGACAACATTTAAATGTTAAGCAAGACTCAAACTTTGATTAGCGTTTCTGTATTCGGGGGATAGTATTGTATTCTCTTTGATACAAATGAACAAAGTATTACAACATCAGACAAATATTTTTTAAGCTTCACACGGAACCACAATTTACTATCAGTAATACAATTTACTAACCGCAAAAAGGAACGATACTAAATAATAATTGTATTCTGAAATGTAGGAATGCATATGAGATAAAAAGTTATTTAATAGAAAATATATTTCGTTCATTTACAAACCACGTTTTACATGCTAATCACAATCGGTTCCTTACGCATATGGCCCTAAATCCAAATGGGCTAAACATTATTGAGCACCACTGTCATCATCGGTCCTTTATAATTGCTTGGCCACAGGCCATCCCCATCAGTGGCGTGGCGTGAAAAAACAAGTTAGGCAAGCCACAACTATATGAAGCCTCTTATGGTTTAAGCATTAACTTTTAACACCGCCTGCTAGGACACGGCTACAACTGTTCAACGCCATCTAGTGACGAAGCGGAGAACTACGTTGCCACTTTTGCGTGCTTGTGCTTTGTTTTATACAGCATAACATGATATGTACTTTAGAAAGAGAGATCATTATACAAACAAAAGCCGTGTTAATAAGGGAAGGACGATTCAACCCGGTCCGGAGCGGCTTGCAGGAGCGGCGCACGACCGCGATATTGAGTACAGTTCACAAAAGAAATTCCGCTTTTATGGCTATTGCAATAAGATCTAAAATATTTACTTTTGACGGAACTTGTTTTCGTGGGAGTTTATTACTAATGTGTGCGTGTGTCGTAGTGTATCGATGCATAAGCGCGTAGGCTGCCGAAATGCCGGCTTGATGCCGGCTTGTAGGCAAACTTTAGGTACTATTTCGCGTTGCGTGCGCCTGACAAGACTACGCTTGTCTGTGTGCATGCAGGCGCTGTATAGCAGACGTCCATAACTCGATATTTAGCGAGTTAGTTGAAGGAATCTAGAGAGCGGGAGCGAATCGTATGTACCTGTGTTGCATATTGTTTCGCGCGCGTTTAATACTGTTATGATAAGATTATATTGATGGATTTTTTTTATTTGCTTATAAAATGGTATTGTACTTGAATTATGGTAATGATTTTTTTATGCTCGCTCGTTTGGTACGGCTGTTGGGAATCGGGTTATATGGACGCTCCGCCACTGATCCCCATAGATGGAAGAGTATAGATAGACTAATACCGCACCTATGCGCGTTGGTGAGTATTAAACATTGTAGATTCAGCTTGAACTAACGGTTATATGACTACAAAATACCAACAATACGGTCTGACTAAAAATATGACAAAAATATTCTAATAATTCCTGATTTGCTATATCAGTAAATATCATAATTCCAATAAATGTGGCGTCTTACATACCGCATTTACCGGAATTATGTAAAACCGAAGCCTTAATTCATGTGCCGTGTGGTTAGAGCAGAGCTGTGGGCCTAGCTAAGTGGCTTTTCTATTTGGACGCATAGAATACAAAAGTATGAAACTGACGTATTGTTTTCTCACATTGTTTTCTAACATTTGAATTCTATGCGTTCAAATAGAAACACCACTTGGCTAGGCCCCCAGAGCAGAATACCTCTGTCACCACCCTCTATGGCCGATAGTCGTTTTAAGTTACGCGTAGTCTTAACTACTTTAAGCAGGAAGAGGTTGATGCGTAAAGCGCAACAGTGTGTCGCCTATACGACAATGCGCGAGCTAGTGTGCGCCGGGGATCAAGGACGTTCGAAATAACCGAGCGCCTACTCCGACGCATTCGCTAGCCAGCCGCTACATCATTGAACAGTCAACAGCACGTCAGGCTATCGCAAAACTTCAAATTTTCTCAATCGACTTTGTACTTTGCTACAACAAGTTAAGTTTGACAATCGAGTGAAGAAATTCGACAGTTTTGGGTAGTCTGAAATGCCGTTGAGCGTACCTACGTATGCCTGGAGATATGTATGCCATTCGGCTGGACGTTCGGTGCCACGTAATTCTGTAACTAAGCCTAATTTTGACGATGATTCCGTACATTCCGCTCGGACAATACCTACGTGCCGTGTGGTACGCAGAGCAGAATGCAATTGCTACCACCTCCCGCGGGTGTCTTACAACGTGAATAATGGTAAAGACAAGGATGGGTAATGTGCAGCAGAGAGACTACTCTGTAAGCTATAGCATGAGTCTTGCTGCCTATATCACCCTCATCCCACATCAGTAAGACTGACGTACCTGTTACAAGATATGATCTTCCTACCCTAACTGTATGTCCCAGGCTATCTGGAATCGAATCGATAGTATGTACCGTTCAATCCATAACTGTCAGATTGCTGATCAGATTGTCCTTTTATTTCATACATCTATTACACCGTAAAGGTGTTAGTGATGAATGAATGTACAGGAAAGTGACTTAGATTAAGATGTACTGAATCTAAAAAGACCGAAATGTTCTCATTTTGTAAAGTTTAAGGGGAGTGAAAACGTTATCGCTCGAGACAAGTATTCAAAAAGAAAATGTAGGCATTACGCGTCGCGTATCGGCAAATCACAATCCTCTTAATGCCTAATAATAAATTACAACTTTAGTCAATGTTTTATTTCAAATACACTTTTATGAAAGCTCTTACCGATGAAAGAACATGATAATAATATTGTAATAACTTTAATGTTTTTTTTTTTAATTTTGAGGGCCATTGACTTCTGGAGTTAAATCTGTAGTATATTGCGATCACTTAACTGACACTTATGTGTGGGATACCAACTGCGATTCTAGGAATCCTCTCTAACATATTCCAAACTATGCGATACAATAATAATACAATACCCGAGTGGTGACGGCAGAGCAGAATACAATTGTGACTGTGTCTTCTGCGGGTGTCGTACAAGGCAACTAAGGGTTAAAACCGTGATGAGGGAAGGGCAGCAGCGTTCCTATTGTACTACCTAGCAATATACTGCAATTTAGGTGGTATAATAACAGGTTCGCCCCCTAATACATGGGACCTGACATAATTGGCAAATGACAAATAGCTTTAATATATATGCCTTGATAGCTTTTATAAGTATTATAATTGCGCGAAAAGTATTATGACGATAAAAATATATTTTAGCCTACTGTGCAATTTAAAAATTTAACACGATATTTGAATAATTTAAGCAGCTATATAAAATAATGCCCGTTAATTTTTATAATTTTGTCACGGGTCTTATGCCATTTCATATTTGAATGTCTGAGCAGGTCATAAGTTATATGTTTATATCCACTTAGAAAGTTCATCGAATGTCTGCATTATCAATTAGGTTTCACGCTGCTGCAGACGGATTAACGGATGATAAAATTAAAGATTTTTCTGGCATTGCCTTGAATACAAATACGTCTCGCTCGCCTAAATTCATCGACAATTTAAAAATACTCCTATTTAAATGAACAGATATTAATTACTAATTTATTTTTAATGTTGTTATTAATGTTATTGTAAGAAAAAAATAAAATTCCATTCGAATACCTACCACTTTTTCTAAGTACCTAGTGAATTTTACTGTTTATGGGTATTTGAAGTTTTTGGTTACAGCGATCATTTAATAACTTTTAAATTTTTTTTATGCAAGACAGGGAAGCTCTTGCCCTTCATCTCACCTGATGGTAAGTGACGATAAGGGCCAAAGATGGAATCGAACTTCACCTGGAACCCTCAACCACAGAGGGGCTGGCTATCTTATCACAATTGTCGGTACAAAATAATGCTGTTAACATTATTATGTTCTCTGTTCTTTTCTACGGGAGAACTCCAAGGGCGTGGCATCGGAGCTTGGTCGTATTGTTCTTCAAGAAAGGCGACAAGACCTTACTGAGGAACTACCGACCAATTTCACTCCTGAGCCACATTTATAAGTTGTTTTTCAAGAGTCATCTCGAATCGCCTTGCACGAAGACTTGACGAAGCACAACCGCCGGAGCAGGCGGGATTCCGGCGGAGTTATAGCACCATGGACCACATTCACACAGTGAGGCAGGTTATACAGAAGACCAAGGAGTATAACCAGCCCCTATGCATGGCGTTTGTGGATTATGAGAAAGCTTTTGACTCCGTCGAGATCTGGTCTGTTCTTGAGGCCTTGCAGCGGTGCCAAGTTGACTGGCGATATATCGAGGTGCTGAGATGTCTGTATGACGCCGCTAATATGTCCGTCGTACTCCCGAATGGCCAGACCGAGCCTGTCTTGCTGCGCCGCAGTGTGAGGCAAGGGGATGTAATATCCCCGAAACTCTTCTCCGCTGCGCTGCAGGACATGTTCGGAACGCTCAACTGGAAAAGACGTGGACTCAATATAAATGGCGAGTACATCTCACACCTTCGATTTGCTGACGACATCGTCATCCTGGCTGAGACCCTGCAAGACCTACAGGAGATGGTGAGCAGCCTGGCCGAATCTTCTAAACGCATCGGTCTCCGGATGAACTTGGATAAAACCAAGGTCATGTTCAACGAGCTCGTTGATCCGGGTCCGGTGGCTGTTAATGGAGTACCTCTCGAGGTTGTTCAAGAATATGTCTATCTCGGACAAACGCTCCAATTAGGCAGAAACAACTTCGAGAGAGAAGCCAATAGAAGAATTCGGTTAGGCTGGGCAGCATTTCGTAAGCTTCGTCAAGTCTTCTCGTCACCCATCCCTCAATGTCTCAAGTCGAAAGTCTTCGACCAGTGCGTCTTACCAGTTATGACATACGGCGCCGAGACGTGGACACTCACGGCTGGACTAGTCCACCTGTTTAAAGTCGCTCAGAGAGCTATGGAAAGGGCTATGCTCGGAGTATCTCTGAAGGACCGTATCAGAAATGATGTAATCCGTCAGAGAACCAGAGTTACCGACATAGCCCACCGAATCAGCAAACTGAAGTGGCAGTGGGCTGGTCACATTAGCCGCAGAACTGACGGCCGTTGGAGCCGTAAAGTTCTTGAGTGGAGACCGCGACTCGGTAAACGTAATGTAGGACGCCCTGCGACAAGATGGGATGATGACATTCGTAGACTGGCTGGAGTGGGCTGGATGAGAGTGGCCGAAAATCGGGAGCAGTGGCGTGCATTAGGAGAGACCTATGTCCAACAGTGGACAAACATGGGTTGATGATGATGAACATTATTATTATGGCGACAGATTTTTGATAAGACGGTGGTAGCTAGCCAGGCGGACTTCAAAGAAGTCCTCCCGCCAACCAAACCGAGTACAAATTTGTACCCCCCTGGGGATCGAACCCGGGACCTCTGGATCTTAATTTCCGTTGGCGAACCATTAGACCACGGAGATGGTTGAATAAGTGGAATGCTTTTAGTATAAAATACGAGTACGAGTATATATTGCATCTCAAGGAAACTAAAAAAAGTTATATTTTCCTGATATCAGGTAATATAAAAATCGTTTCTACATTTTTAAATCACGAAGAGGCTAGACTTGTGCGATTTTTTATCATTTTTCTCTAAAAGCCGCTCACGGCCAGATCCGCCACCGAAACACTGACCCCGACAATCTATACTAACATTAAAAGCTGAAGAAATATGTATGTTTGTTTGGTTGGTTGGTTAAACGCGCTGATCGCAGGAACTACTGACTCAAATTAAAAAAACATTTTTGTGATGGATAGTCCATTTATCGAGAAAGGCTTAGGCTATTTATTAACCGACATTAACGCAAGCGAAGCCGCGGGCGCCCACTAGTAAGTAATAATGTTCTTATACTAAAGCAACATTATTAAGTAAATACACAACAAAAGATAACTAGAAAGCTAATAACTATTATCTTTTTAAATAAATACTTTAGCCACGAATGTCTATTACGCCCCGTGCCGCCCGTACAGCCAGAGAACGGAGGTGCATATCTAGCAAAAAAACTTCTAAATATGTAGCCTCAGCCCACAGACATATTTTGGTTGGATATTTTTTGTTTTTAGTCTCGGCACGTCAAACCAGTCTAGCCAAACCGGGTGCTTTAGACCAACGAATGCTCCATTCCGTTATATTCCAAACTAGAATAATCCCACATTGATTATACGATGCGACGTAATTAAGGAAACAGGATCTTGGAAATAGTAATTACATAATGATACAGTTTTTTCATGATACGTGTATTTCAAGAAACGATTAGGTTCACTGTAAGGATCGTGCGTTCGAAAATATTATTCTTTCAACTCAGTATATTTGGGAAGCTTCATCTAATGGTTCGGGTCGCTTTAGCTTTAATAATATAGCAACAGTCAAATTCGTCCGTAGTATAATAATATCCTACCATGAGAGATATGCCTTCTGGGCAATAGGTTAACTAAGCATCGGTGCCAAGTAGAAAGTGAGGAAAATTAAAATTTTTTAGTAATTTCCTTTAAAATATACATAAATCCCGCCTAGTTTTATGCCAAAGGGGTAGGCAGAGGTAAATACATATTTCGCCAATTTTGTTAGGTTCCATATAACAGGGAGTGAGCCTATTGCTGTCTATCCGGCATATTAATCGCAGTATTTTGCTAGGTGGTATAAGAGGAACGTTGCTGGCCATTACTTATCTTAACCCTCAGTCGCCTTGTACGACACCAGCAGGAGATATTAGGGGTAGTGACAATTGTATTTTGCCCCGCCGTCACCACGTGGCTTATAATATAAAATTATTCGTATTAATCCCTTTCCGAGCAGATACAACTCATAATGTTTTCGATTATCCTCCACAATTAGATATAGTTCCCGGCACGTAAGTTGAAAAACGGCAGTCGTCTGCACAGACGACTGCCGTTTTTCAACTTTTCAACGTTTTTCAAGGTTTCATTGAAGAAAAAGTGTCTGAACAAAATTTTGAACGCGCAGAAGCGGGTATCCCTGCGTTGATATTATATTTACTTATTTGACACACGTCACACCACATACAGAACCTCAATTATCACCTGAAAACGTTTTACTGTGCTGCGCAAAGCTCAACTTTATGTGTGTGGGTATTGTACACTCTTGTAGAGTATTGGGCATTGCGATATTTTATAATTTAAACTGATTGGACGGATTGAGGAGGACGCAGTTTCGATTCCTAGATCAGAATAATAACTATTCAAAACATTTGATTTTAATTTTAACATTATATAAATGTTAGAAAAATTAGTACAAAGATTTTAGTGGTTAGAAAAAGACTTTTTCTAACCACTAAAATCTTTATTCAAAACAAATTTTCTGACCTATTTTTTTTTTCTTTGTGATAAATTAAACCAACTTCTGGGTGTATTTTACGTGACGTTATGTAATGTAGGTACGTAAAATCGAATCGCGGGAAGATTAAGGTCCAAGTTCACCAACACGTAAGACAACCGATTAACAGATAACCGCCGGTTTTTGATAATTCTTCCATTCCATAAAATGTCAAAAACTGTCAGTTAAATAATAATCGCCTTTTTAAGTGTTGGTGAACTCGGGCCTTAATATTGTGTTTATTTAACCTGATGCTTAGAACACTTTGCATCAGTAAAGTGGAGCAATACAAATACCAGACACGTTTAAAAAAATTATTAAATTAAAGTTGTTGAGCCGATGCAGGTACATAAACAATTATAATTTACTTCCATGATATTAATTGCAATCATTCCTTCTCATTAAGACATTAGAAACGAATAATCTCAGGTATTAAATACAAAAAGCTTGAAAAAAATACACTTTAACAAAAATTTTAATTTCTAGTGACGAGCTACAAAAGGAACTAACACAGTATAATTACATAAACGCATGTGAGAAACTCGTATAATACATCATCACTTTACTACTTAAAATAATAATCCACCTTAAGATCACGTGATTAGCATTTACAATCGTATGCACCTGGTCATAATTATTGCTGAGCAAAAAGTTATATAAGTGACTCGCTATAGTATAACGCGTACTTCCCCTAAGTTTAATAGACACGGGACAGTCAGCAAAAAACCGCATCGTCAGGCCGCCTATTTTCTTTGCTATAATATAGTTATGGGCATTAAATTGTTGTTACGCGTTGTTATTATATTTTTATTAATGATACTTTTCGCAATTTCTAGATTCGTCTTGAAATAAATGTTTGATAGATGAATACTTTGTCAAAGTTGAGGACGGTTGGAAATTGGAAATTGTCATCCCAATCACTTTCTCCGTTTATCGGTGTCTTGACATGGTCCTTATTATACCACTTTTTTTTTAATTAGTTCATCACTAGCACTTTTCCTGTGTAATGAATGATATAAATCAGAAAGAGAGATATAATATGAAGATAAGATATGAATAGAAAAGGAAATATATAATACGCCGATCCCCGATTAACTGGGAATAGGGGAGAAAGATGATAATACTATAGCCGTGGTACATATCAGTGGAAATATTTCTTACGATCTTAACAAAAACAGTGTCCGTAACACAAATACACAGACATAGCTATTATGAAACAGTATTATAATTAATTGGTTATATTATTTAATAAAGAAATGCTTCAGCCTCTACTCAAGTGAAGTGAAAACAGTCTGCAAAATGAAACGAATCTTTATGTAACAATCTAGACTCCAGTCCACAGACTTAAGAAGAGAATGTCACGTCGTCTAGACGGCCTGGCATTATGAAACATTACAGTGTACCCGTAAATCTATATTGACTTATCCGCAAAAATGCATTTGACCTTTATGGTTTCAATTTAGTGACGAAATGAAATCTGATTATAAGCCATCCAACAATCACTCGGCATGGCAAAATGTTAGTTGTGTTATTTGGAAAACACCATAGTCGTATTGTGTTAGATGTTTCTGGCTGTTTTTTAAATTGCTATCATTCACGTTGTACAACATATTTTCGAAATATTATGTACTGTTTTTAAATCTGAGTTCCGATCCATCACTGAGCGATATGAGGCGATATGAGCCTGAATTCTGTACTCTTTGTCGTATTTAGTCATTGATATAATTATGTTTGTAGTTGTTTTGTTGTAATTCTTGACCCATAATATTACTATACATGGCATAACACAATCTAACCAATTTTACTTCTTTCGTTGACTTTATGTTGTTGGCTGATTGTCATCAGAGTCTGCAATTGTTTGATACCAGAGGCTAGATGGCCAGAGGTTGAGTTAGAAGCCCAAAAGGTATTGAAACAATTTGATTTTTTTTTCTGTTAACGCGGCTATGTTTACCCAGTGTCATAATTGATGCGCTGCCAAATGTACGACCGATGAAGCCCACAAAAAACTCTCTAGGCCCAACGCATACACGTAAAGTTTGAGCTGTTGGCACGACGACCTTTGCGATTATGAGTTTTTGCATTGATTCTATTTCGGTTTTCCCAAAGAGGTTCAAAAAGTAATGACTATTGATAAACAACCCAGCTTAGGTATATAAACACAACACACTGCCTACTATTACGGATATCATAATTTATACTGAACTATATAAATGTTATAAATAAAATATTTTTTTTAAATAATTTATATACTAAATGCATTGTTTCGTATAAGTTTGGAATTTTGTAGAATGTATTAACGATTGTGTGGTAAAGGCAGACCAGAATACAATTGGAACCATCCCAAATCCACGGGTGTCGTACAAGGCAACTAAGAGTAAAGACATGGGATAGTAATGGGCAGCAGCTTTCCTCCTATTCCACCTAGCAATATAATAGGATTTACGTGCCTGGATACCTAACATAAATGGCGAACCGTGAGTGTTCGGAATACCTTCGGAATACTTACTTTATAATATAAAATAACATTATGTACATATTATATAGAAAAAAATTGTAGTAACTAACTCTATTAGAAGTAGAATTAACATGGGAATGTTTAATACTGCTACTAATAGAAAACGAATCGATTCATCAGTAGCTGCACTACCAGTGAGACTTTGCGTTGATTAGAGATGTTTGCAAAAACACGAATAGAGCTACATGAGTCACATCATGTGTATACCTAACGTCTTGGGAAGGAAAACGATATATCAATTTAAAACGTTATATCTGCAATAGCAACAAAATAAATAAAACAAAATTCAATCCTTTTTATCCGAAACAGAAATTGAGATTTTAATGACCATTAATACAAGTAAGGCAGTGTTTAAAAGCTAGTCTATCAACGATCAAGCTGTAATTGAAAACGTAACAGAAATACTCTACAAAAGAAATAAAAATTAGTAATTAAATGTACATAAGCTTTTTATTACAATCAAAAATAGTTTTTATCTATGTTAGCAACAACGACCAGAAGAGAAAGGGAAGCCCTTCAATAGACATCAACGACCGCCAAAAATGACGGCACCAAGATACCAATAAAGTATTAAAAAAACAACTTCCGTACTACATTTTTTCAAGTTCAGTTTCTAAATTAATAAAAGTTTGCAAGTGAATGTGCGGTTGGTTGTTGCTGATAGAAATGTTAGGTGATTGCGTTCATTGCCTTAAAGTCAATACGGTAGACAATGGTGTATAGATGAGCAGCTATAAATAACCAAACAATGTTGTGTTATTCGAAAAAAAAACCCTGTTGAATCATAAAATTATATAATAAAATAGACCTCCAAGAAATCTTTTTTGAAATATTAAAAATGGAGCAAGGAGGGTCTTTCCTGCACATCAATACGCACTGGGTGCTATGGTCCATTTGCGTTTTGCATCTTACAGAGACAAAACGTAGGTATGCCTCAATAGTAGGTACGATTGCCGTCAACCTCATTGAAGATGAGGATTTATCCGTCATTTTGATATTTCGTGTCTAAATTCTAATCTTTGTCAATTCTGTTCTGCTTTTTTAAAGTGGTCATTCTTTATTATTTTAGTGGTAATGTTAGGTCCCATGTAACAGGTAGCGAGCCTATTGCCATTTATGGGGCACAATTGTCGCAGTACATTGATAGGTGGTATAAGAGGAACGCTGCTGCCCATTCCTCAGTGATATATCCTTAGTCACCTTGTACGACACCCACGGGAAAGATTGAAGTGGTTACAATTGTATCTAGTCTGCCGTCACCACACGGCGTATTAAAAATACTGAAATATACTTAATAAGCATGAATAATATATTATTTACTTTATATTTGGCAATTGGAATTGAATCCTTTAAAACGGGTTGTTGTATATTCGTCACAAACGTTAATTCGTCACAGGTAGGTGAAAAATATTTCACAATTTTTTTTTTTTTTTCATTTCATAAATGTGCTAGCTTGTCTTGTTATTTCAAATGAATTTATTCGACAAACACCACCAGAAATTATGATGAATTGTTAATGTATTTTTGTACTGTAACATATTTATTATTTCTTTATTATAATTATAGGTAATTGCGTTTCTGATAACTTAATTGAGTAATTATTTGATACGATGCGAAACGAGTGTGTGAGAGATTAACTTTTTGTTGAATTTGTTTAAGAAAGCTTGCATATCTAATGGATGATACACAAACATTATCATAATGATCTTGATGTATTTTAACATAATTAATATGATTACTAAAATATCGCACTTTTATTAAAATTACAGTATGACTTTATCTGTACCTACTATGCTATTACAATACATCTTTCTTGACGAAATGCGTATTGCACTTAACTACATCAGAATATTGCTTTACTTTAGGAAGTGAAAACCATTACTGGAGACATAATAAAAAAATATTTCTTTTAAAAACTGATCAAAAAATTTTGTAACATGAGGATGATGAAGAGGAGGAGCTTGCTAGCGCAGCGCGCTTGGCCTGCGATTGCGTAAACAATTTTTCTAAGGCCGGTCATTGGATGGGTGACCAAAAATGTATTATCTCGAGTTCCTCCGTGCTTCGGAAGGCACGTTAAGCTGTTGGTACCGGCTGCATCTGCAGTCGTTAGTACCCACCAACCCGCACTGGGCTAGCGTGGTGGGTTATGGCCCAATCTCCCTATATTCTTCCATCCATAGGGAAGGCCCGTGCCCCAGCAGTGGGGACATTAAAGGACTGGTGATGATGATGATGATAATGAAATCTTTTCATTTTAAGCGTTTTCTTTGTTCCATAATACCAATATCAAAACAGTAAATAATGTAGTTCTGTATAAAGGGTGACACCTTTCAGTCTGAAAAAAACATTAAGATGATTATAAATAAAACGAAATAATTTTATACAGAAACTAGCTGAACTGCCATATGTTGTTTTGCCCTATCACCTAGAGGCATTAAAAATAGCCTAGGACCTAATTCTCAGACCTACCAAACACATAAAAAAATCATAAAAATTGGTCAAGCCGTTTCAGAACATTTTGATTACAAAAACTGTGGCACGAGATTTTTATATTATTATCCGATAGATATTTTTTCAATTATACCCGACTGAATTACGGAATAGGTAATTATGACTCTCGAAACTGAATTTTCGATATTATTATATTTTGTGACATGATATGAAAAATAAAGTACAAAAGGATATATTATGTAAATGGTAGAAGCGTGACAATAAATATTTTTTGAAGTATTCTACATAAATTACTAACCCTCGCATTTCATTGCTGGCTGTACAACAGAAGCATTTCTGTTGAGGTTATTTCAGAAAAAGAATGTAGTCTGTAAAGAAACACTTAAATCGAGTTCTACAACATGGCCACTACTCGCTTTCTTACTTTTCGTGAGCTTGAGACCAGATTAATTAGGTTATCGCATTTTTATCAATGCACCAATTCGCGCTGTATTATCTAGCGCTGCGCAGGCGTTCAAGGGCAAAGTCTACGTCCGGGCACACAAGCACGGCGCGCCTGTGTGTAGATCATCTGTAACCGCCGCTCTATGTGCCAGGGCTCGCAACAAAATAAATAGTATTATTTTATCAAAATACTTAAACAAATTATAACACTTCTCTGTAATATTAAAAACTGCCCATCTAGATCATATTGACTAACACAGCTATTTCCTAATGTGAGAAACACAATTGATCTAAGCCGAAACCCGATTTTATAGTTATAGGTGAGTACCCCCCGTGTCAGTCCTATCGTTTATCAAAATGATACAAATACGTCACTACTTAAAAAGTATTGGAAACTGAAAATAATGTTAAGACTTTTTTTAACAAAACTTAAATTTGATACGTATGTATTTCAGAAGGCCTATGTTAAATTGTTCAGGTCTATTTATTTTTTTGCAATTGTATATTAAAGGTGACGGCAGAGTAGGATACAATTGTCACCACCCCAAATCTCTCCCGTTGGTGTCGTACAAGGCGACTAAGGATAAATCAGTGATGAGGAATGGGCAGCAGCGTTCCTCTTATACCATCTAGCTATGTACCTACTGCGACTTTTGTGCCCGATAAATACCACCTATTACATGGGACCTAACATAACTGGCGAAACGTGGGTGCTAGTTCACCTCTGCCTACCCCTTCGGGGATATAGGCGTGATTTATGTATGTATGTATGTATATTAAAGTTGTAATTTATCATTTAAATCATGTTTTATATAACCTATGCTTGCGGCGAGGTGTACATCAATATTATTGTTAGCTAATGAGTTTTCTCTGCTTTTTTATCCGAGTGAATCTTAAGAGATCTTAAGAGAGAGTACGCAAGTAATAAGCTTTTTGTTGATTATTATATTAAAGCCTTGTTATAAAGTTGCAGTAATTAAGCGCCGCACTGCAACTTAAAGAATTTGGCAATAAATATGGTATTTTTTTTAACAAATTCAAAAGTGAATAATCAGCAATGTCTATATAGCATTACATACAATCAAGAACATAGTGTTAAGAGCTACAACAACAAAAAATTAAGCCAATCTTGGTGGCACAGAATATTTTCTTAATTTATAACAACACCTTTATTACATTTGTTTTTTTTTTGTGACAACCCTAAATCTAGGCCTATTGCGACCGCCAAACATAGTTTGCATGTGTGCGACGGCGGCTGAGTTTTTCTGCAACAAATGTGGTTGCCATGCCCAAAATATTACGCGGATGGATATCACGTCAATGCTAATTGGTACGCATTATGAGAACAGTCGTCGGCCGTCATCGTGTCTAGACGTTTGGCTTATATACAAAATTACATCGTTCTAATTAAGCGTATTGCATATATGCATGTGTCTTTAAGACAACAGAACAAGCAGGCTGGCTGCCTTGAAAAAACGATTTTGTTTATATTTTTAGAATAGCGATTATACATAGAGCTGTTATGTTTTGCAACACTTTTTGTTATCTATGTTTTCTACGTTGATGTACTTTATGCCCGATGTTTTTGTTAGTAACATTTTTTCTTAAATTTTTAGCGTCTCTTTTTTGTGTCATTATTTTACTATAAAAACTGTATTGACCAACAATAGTCCTGATAGAAATAATTGTTTATCACCGATAGAAATTAATAGTTTTATATCGTTATCCTATATTCAAACATATCAAGATGCATTCTTTGCAACAGATTAAACAATTAAAACTTAAGTTATCCTTTTGGAATGTTCGTAAAATGTATACTAAATTTTTCAGGCAGTTTTCCTGCTCAGCGGATAACGATCCAACTCTGTCATTTCTTTTAATTAAGCATGACAGTTTGTGGTGATTTTAGAGGTGCTGCTCACTGTACTATTGCGTATTATGTAACAACAGTAACCTACGCCAAAGTCATTGCGGTTGACTAGGAGTCAATGAGAAAAAAATTAAAAATGCATAACCGGTAAAATATACAAAACCATGTGCTTCATGGAGACAAGAACATATATCTATCAATATTTTTCAGCATAAAGACAATAGAATTTGATTAATTTGTCAGGCTTGGTAAACCAAGTCGTTGTTACTCCGTAGTTTTGGATGTAGAAGTGTGATTTTGATTGAAATTTGTTCATTATTATTAGATAGTTGCTTAATTATTTATGTGTTTGTGCAATTAGCTCTACTTTTTATAAAGTCTTGAAATTAAGGTATGATCCTGAAATTACAAGAAAAATACTTAACACAAACAAAATTCTTCTGTGTTCGTGAAACACGAAATTATTTTTTTGATTGTTTTTCTCGAATTTGATAAGCCGAGTTTTTACTATCACTAGAACTTAGTGATAGTTGTCATCTGCGCTAGCGTTTTTTGAGTAAATATTAATAAGTAAGTATTATTGAAGTTGCGTGCACTTTAAATTTTAAAAATATATGGATACGCTGTTGTTTTAGATGCATAGGTACGTGCAAACATAAATCACATCTATTTATTCTCGAAGGCGTAAGTAGAGGAGAATTTTATTAAGACCCACGTTTAGCTAATACCGCCACCAGCCACGAAAGTCAACAGATAGACAAATAATCTAATTTTCTCAAACATTACCTTGCGCCATACAATATACATAAAGTAAAAATATATAGGAGAAAATCGAGAGTTTTGTAGAAATTAATGCACCATACAATTTCGACCTGTAGTAGATAAATCAAGAAAATGAAAGCTACAAATCCATTATCGTTTAAGTGTCATTCGAAAGTAATCATGCTGTTTCTTTGTCGATGTTTGTTAACGTTCATCACATAAAATATGTTAAATGTACTTATATCATGCCCTAATAGGTTCAAAGAGGTCTGCGAGTACTAATAAAACATATAACAGAAATACTGCACAACCTGAACACTACAGCAACACTAGCAAACAGAAATTCAAATAAATGTAAAACTAAATTCAAATAAATGTAAAACTTATTTTCGAATATCCATGCATTTTTCTTTACTGACGAACAATTAGTACGGTGGATTTTTTTTAAATTATTAAGTTTAAATAATACCATAGTATTTAGTAGTTTGTTATTGAACACATCTGAAAAGGCTTGACCGATTTACATGAAATTTTTGTTTAGGTAGGCCTGAAAATATGTCATAGGCTATTTTTTACACCCTTAGGTGACAAAGGCAAAATAATGTTTGCGGGGTCATCTAGTAATTAAATTAAAAGGCTGTTTGGAGATCTGTTCTCAGTGTACCTGTAATTGTATATGATTGTGTGCATGTGTTGCGTGTGAAATGACAAACTAAAAGTAAGGCCTTGAATGGCGGCTCACTATTTGAGGAATGTTCGCTTATACATTTCCTCGTGAACATCCAAATAGGAATAATTCCAATAAAAAATGAGACGCAAAATCCAGATCAACCAGTTATAGACTGATAATAACAATAAAAAGTTCTCATTTTACACACTAAATTTGTCTTGAAGACCTTAATATTCTTAGTGTTTTTAAATATTCATGAAGGCAAACAAGTAAGCATTGATTTGAGGCTCACAGAAATATATACCTAATACTTACATAAATATTAATTAGAATTCTAGACTCAAAACTGATTTAGTCCTTGAAAAAAAAACGCTGACAAAATTAATTTATGCCTCAAGTAAATAATTGTCAATCTAAGTCTTTCTCTGATATAATTTTTAGTCAAAGTGGGTGTTAATTCACCTCTGCCAACCCCTTTGGGGAAAAAGGCGTGATTTATGTATTGTAAGTCTTTCATGCGGAAATCTTTTAAACATTTTTGTCTGTTTCAGAAAAATACTTTCATTTGAGTTGCGATACTCTAGGTGTGCGATATTTGGGCGTTAATCTGCTACACTTTCACGAATATTAGGCGTGTAAACGTTATATTTGGCATTGGCAACTGAAGTGTACATTTTTTTATTGTTTGCATCTATAGTAATAATTGTGTTTTGTGAATTTTTACAATACACAAATCATGCCTATTTGGGGGATAAGAGTAGGCAGAAATTAACATCCACTTTTCATCAATTACATTCGATCCCATGTATAGGGAGCTAACCAATTGCCATCTAATAGGTTTATAAATCGCAATATATTACTTAGTGTTATAAAAGGAACGCTGCTGCCAATGTCTTTACCTTTAGTAGCCTATACCCGTGGGAGATATAGGGGTAGTGACAATTGTATTCTGCTCTGTCATCACCACAGGGCACCACTTGTATAATTCTATGTGTAAATAGGTTCAGATTCACAGTTGAATTGATTCACATAATAATAACAATCTATGAGTATTCTATCAGCATACGTTAGGAACCAATTGTAATCGTTCTGTTTTATTCACACCTTGCTCCTCTCACGGTATTTTAGTGCCTGGGTTAAATATTAAATAATAATATAAGTCTATTAATTTTGGAACAGGTACAATAATACATTAAAATGTTATTTATATGTGAGATCGAAACCAAATTGTAGAATTAAATAATATTGTTCTTTAGGCAATAGACCTTTCTGTATTGACCTACTAGCTATTTTTTGTAATAACAACTGAATAAATCTAATCGCTCAATCACATTCAAACACATTTATTTAAAAAAAGCTTAATCCTGATTCTCAATTGGTGGTGGTATCGTGTGGTGACGGCAGAGTAGAATACAATTGTCACCATCCCTAACCTCTATCGCGGGTGTCGTATAAGGCGGCTAAACTTCTTTCATCAGCATCATTATCAGCTTTTCAATGTAATGTTGGCCCATTTCGGGTTAAAACTACTAGTCCAAAACTAGTTGATGTTGTTGTGTTTAGAAATAATATTGCTCCAAAATAAATAACATAAGCGTAAAGCTACCTTTAGCACTCTTATTAGTAGATAGTGCCTTGTTTTATTAAGTCACCCCGTTGAACAATCTTAACATGTACAAATGTGCAAATTTAACAAATAATATTATTGTTAACGATATGCAGTAGCACAAAGTCCCCCTCTGAAATAAATCATACTATTATGACTCACTAAACGATCTGTATATATATAATATCTGCGTGTACTGCCTATATCATTGATAACCTCAACGCATGTCGCACAAAGTTGTTATCAGATATTAAGCGTTGATAGCGCTCCTGAAGGACAAAGTGTTATAACGTGTTACAAAATATTGTCATTTGAAAGGAACGTCTGCGTATCTTTTGCACAAGTCAGGAAAAAAACTGTCTGTGGTACCTGACTGCATTACATAATTTCATTATTGTTATACTTTCATTAAGTTAAATACTTTCAAACGATATTATTATGCTCTTTGCCGCTTATAATGATTTAATTTTTTATTGTATTTTGATCAGCGAAGAAACTATACGAATGATTTCAAATATATGATCTCTATTGTCTGTGTATGTTTTACATAAACAAACACAGACTATAACATATTTTATTTAAGTTGAAATCTAATTATATCTAAGTTATCTAACATTATATTTTGTGATATGTGTACGAGATGTTTAAAAAGTCTGCTTCAACTCAAAAAATTATGTAAATACAACACTGTATCTAATAATGTAATATTTAAACTATTTCGTGACAATATAAATGTTTATATTGGCGAAAACTTTTCAGCCTACTTATGCTGTTATGTTATGAAGATTCATATGTTGTATAGTCTATCAATGTTTAGTATTTTATTTTATGTAACCAAGCGTGAAGTGAAACTATATTGTAACCAACTCATATATTTGAATAAATTGTTTGATAAATTGCATAAGAATAGATTCCAACAGAATTATTTAATTAGAAAGATATAAGAGTAATTATGTTGCAGTTTTGAAAATATATAATTATACACATATTTTATTATATATACAATTACTTATTGTACGGCGTCTTCCTTTGTTTAAATTCGTATTTACTAAGAAACAATTATGTAACTAAGCTGTTGCTTGTGTAAGCGTTCTGTTTTTATTTTCATTTAACTTAAGAGAACATTTTAGAAAAAATATTTTATATAGTATGAGAAGAGGAAATAACAACAGTTAAGCATTTTATCGGCGATGCCTAATTCAGCTGTTAGCAAATAGCCGGAGCAACTAAAGGTAATTTCATAAATGCTTCTGTTGTACGAACGTTGTAATATAAGTTCCGTTCAATAAAACCGATGGCTGTCTTTTCAAAATCTAAGTCTATCCTGGTTTTATACTAATTATCAAAAATACAAACAGTTTATTGTAATTCAGTTTTTATTAATGACTAGAGGTCGCCTGTGGCTTCGCTCGTGTTAATGTCAGCTGTTATATAGCCTTTCTCAATAAATGGACTATACAACACTATAAGACTTTTTCAATTTGAGCCAGTATTTTCTGAGAATAGTGCGTTTATGGTGTAGAGGGATGTCTAATCGAATTAAGATTGCAGCTTTTGAATAAGTAATTCTTTCGTCAATATATCAAATTATAGGGACATTTTAACGGATTATGGCACTTCTGTTTCTCATCTGTGGATATTATCAAAACTTTGACCGTGAGCAATATTGTGTACAGGTTTCCATTATTTTCCGTTATAATAGGTACTTTTTACATATATAATAACTAAACCTTGTTATCAATCCGCTCTAAGGATTTCAAGTGTGTTATAATTTTGTATTATTATAACTAGATTCATATTATTATAACCTTCCCAACAATCAGATTTCCACAAAGCTGTAATAAATTAAAAAAAAAACAGCTATCAATAGTAGGAACGTTCTGAAAAATTCAATATTTTCTAACATTTTCTAACATTTAGGTGAGTGAACAAATTACAAAATTTTTCAAATCAATTGTAAATCAATTATTTAAAAAGAAAAAGTCTAGAATCAAAATTCAATATTCAAACAATAGAATTGTTATTAGTTTATTTAATTTTCATTTATATAGGTGCATATCGTATATGTTCGAATCTACAATACTTAATTATTAAGCGATTCACACAAGAAAAGCTAATGAACTTAAAACGCAAAACAAAGACAGCGTGTATAAAAAATTGTGCCTATTGCGTTACAAAATATTATGGTTCTATTCGCAAACCAGCTTAGACATAACAAAATGCTACGAATGTTCTATCGATAATAGCTTATTAAACAACAAAAAGTACTATAAGACATGCAACATAGTAGATTAAAATAAATTAATTATATTCCTGTAACTAATGTATAAAATCATTCCGCAGCTCTAGTAATTATGTAAACAGTCACAATTTAAACTACGTACTCTATCTAAAAGTTATCTCAATAGTTATTGATAATTTAAAAGTACCTAATATAACTTTTTTTGCAAATAAGCTTATTTAGAGCCACAACTTATTCACATTTTCAAGTATTTAAAATAAACGACCTATTATAAAATTAAATATGGTAAACAAAGGACAGGGCGTTGACAAAGTCCTTATCAAGTAAATTAATTTAAAATTAAATACAAATTTATCTTTTTGAATCAGTGGCATGATCTTTCAATTGATTGCAACAAAGGAGACTATTAATCTACGAGAAATATTCAATAACCAAATAAAGGATTCAACATTTACACTAGTGCAATTCGCACGCACGACTTTGAGCACAAATTTTCAACCAACCGTGGGGTAGCCAATTTTGGAAAGGACCGCTAATTTGCTTGAGACATGCGTGAGCTTGAAATGGATTTTTACATGAGTCACTGGTGACGTGCCCTTTCACATGCTTCTGACCTACCTATAGCGTTACGGCGTGTGTGCGCGTACAGCTGAAGCACAAGGGTGCGCTAGGGCGCGCTGGACGGCGGCGGGCGGCACACAAACACTCACATTCAAATATCCATCTAACCTTGATGCGAATCGGCGCACTCCGGGTTCCATCCGACGACAATCGTCAATACAGACGGGCTGAAGGGCTCGCTTCAGGTGTAACAGTGATAGCGGCAGAGGTGCGTTGCGGTTGCGTATCGCGTGCGTGGGTGTCGCGGCGCGGGCGTCGGGCTAGCCGGGCGGCAGGCGCATCGGCGCGCCGCCGGCGGCGGACTCGCAGGGCTGCGGCGCGGCGGCCGCGCTACATGTCACGGTGCGGCGAGCGCGCTCCTCGCGCCGTGGTCACCGACTCACAGTGGCGTCGCCGTCCTACTGT